>VZRQ01009369.1:2685-33619 GCA_013397975.1 Machaerirhynchus nigripectus | reverse complement strand
CCCTCTTATACAAACATGGGTTTGTATACCTCTCCCCCCCCAGGCTCCAGGATCTCACCTGGTTTATAATAATATCAGGTACAAAGTCCATGTTGATCTTCCTGCAAAGGACATCTGCAGTTTCTTGCTAGCCCATCAATTGATGTGATTGGTGAGGTTGTCCTTGTCATTGTCTCAATTTTTAGTTTGTTAGACATGAGTATCTGTATATTCTTTTTCTGGCTTTCCTTTTTTCACTCTGTTTCCCAATTAACCCATTCACTATCAGAAAACTGTGTTGGAACAAACATTTTTGTGTTCTTACTTGTCCTCATCAATTCCTTTGAATGGGCAGACTTGATTTCTCTGTTTCCTATGTTATTCAGGTTTGTGTCTCGGAAGTTTCTTGTTTATAGTTTCCTCCTTTCCTTATTACCCACTTTTTGCATAGAAAAAGCCCTTGGCCATATGCCCTTAAAGGAGTAGACAGTCTCCTACACACCATAAGAATATCTAAAGCATAATATAAACAAATTTCTGCAACAGCTGCTGATAAACTGTTAAGTCAACATTGCTTACATTTGATGAGGCAGTTCAAGTTCAGCTATCTCAGTGTTTCTTGGTCAGTGATGAAGTGATAATTAAGGGTCCTACTCTGGTAGCGTAACAATGAGAACCATTCAAAACAATTATCACTATGTGAACTTAAAGAAATTTGAATCCAGCCAAATAAATTAAGTAAAATTTAATATTTTTACATAGTTTAAGCTTGAATTACTCCCAATAGTCATTACTACAATTTAATTTGTTTTGGCCCATACTAACACCATTTTGTTATAGCACCTCAATTTAGTGGTTTCCTTTCCATAGTTTACTCGAGAGCAACAATCAGATGGCACATCTACATGTGCAAGGAGTTACCATACAATGCTTTCTCACTCTCTCTCCCTCTTAGTCTATGCCTCTTTCTCCTCCCAAGGATCTTACAGGTTTTCAGCTAGATATCCCCCTCTTTTATTTTGAAAATAATTATTCTGATCAACCCCATATCAAATCTCAGGCTGTGTGGCTGAGAACTCCTCTAGGATTCGTAAGTGAATGAATTACAGAAATAGGACATCTGGGTAATGTATCCATTTTTTTAAATGATTTGGGGTTTTCCTATCGGGTTACCATATAACTTTGTACAATATTCTATTGAACTATACTTTTTAATTGTCCTCCAAAAAAACTTATCTTATTTTGAAGTTTGCCTACCCACTTACTGATGTCACCAGCTTTTCCTGACTTAGCTATAACATCTAGCTATTGGTTGGAAGACAATATAGCATTTTATGAAATTAGACTTCTCAAATTTCTTCATGATTCATGTAAAAAACTATATAGACTAATATGAGGACACATCTCATTTTCTGCTTGGGCCAGTCTTATGAGATTGAATCAGAGATTTTCAGGAACTCTTTAAGCATAGTTTCTAAAGCTGTTTCCATGTGAGTTAGGGTAAAATTTGCATTGCCCTGAATGACACAGAGATAAAGTAACAGGCTGAATCACTTTTAAAAAGTTCTGCATAGTTGAATTTCATGTCTATAAAGTCTGATCAAAGACTGGCTTGGGCTACCCAAGAGTTTTCTTACTTTACCAAGCATATCAGGGCAAGGGATAAAAGGAAAAGTTCACTTCCATTTTTGATATAGATAATTATGGATAAATATTCTCAGTAGGAAGTATAGTGACAGCATGCAATATTCATTACTCTACAATTACCTTTTCTTGACTCTCATACTACTTGAGTCTGTTGATCAGATTGCAGAAGGGTGCTATCATGTTGAAGAAAACTATCATGCCCGAGTCCCAGTGTTCCTCTCACAACCTGTGACTTCAACTATCAATAGTCAGTAATTGTAATTATTCAGTTCCCCTATAATAGAGTGGCTGATGAAGAAGAGTGCTGCTCTTCATTGCAACTGCACAGCTGATAACAGAAAGGCAGATTGCTAAAATTACTCCTTTGCTATGTATCACATCCAATTCCCTAGGTTTTAAGGAAAAAGATCCATATTTTGGTGTGTCCTTTCTTTCTTTTTGAAATTGAAATGTAGGTTTAGAAGCAGAAATACTATTATATAAAGTACCAAATGACTGACATTCATAAAAGGTAGCTTTAATCAGAAGATACTGTTGCTGATGTGGCATAAAATCAAAATGAAAGGTCATGGACACAGTGACAAACAGGAAAATAAGTTGTGTCTTTCTAAAACTGTATTCATAAATGTGAATCACATTTTTAAGTTTCAGAGAAGGATGTCCCTGTTTTGCTTCATCTTCTTACCTGCAATATTCGCTCTGACATAAATACTGTTCTGACTTACCTTGAACAAGAAAAGAGACCTCCAGTATAGCATTATTCCCCAAGGTAGGATACTGCTACTACATTGTGGATAGTTCTTGAATAAAGCTAAAGTACAAACTGAAGAACTGAAGTGCTGCATAAGCTAAACAACTGCTTTTCGCCCGAGAAAAAGATGTGGAATTTCTCGTCTACATGGTATAAACTGCAATGAAACAGTCTAAATCCATATTAACTTCTAAACCAAAATAATGCCTTTGTACTTGACATTCTTCTGTGTGCCAGGACATAATACAGTTAATAAAAGAAAGCCCTTGGCCAGGAACATTGTTTATAAAACCTGGTAGCTTTTCTGGCAAGGGAACAAAAATCTCATCTAGGGTGGGAGGTTTCCCTGAACTGTCACAATGCTGAAAAAAACACTAGGAAAAAAAGTGTTCTCTTTGTTAATAAGAATCTTTTACTTCAAGGAGTCACTGAAGTCCTAACCAATATCTAGCAAGAGAGTCCCTGACAAGGGCCTGTTAGAAAAAGAGGGAAGTCAATAAAAGTAAAGTGTAAGTGTAACATTAATGGCAGGTTCTTGTAGCCATTTTCCCCCAAATGATACCATTCCTATTCAAATACCATCTCGAGAGTCTCAGACAGTGTCAAGTGCAATCATTGTTATTGCAGTTGCCAAGGTAATCAATTGAAATCATAATGAAGGGAACAGAAGGAAATCAATAGAGTCTGAAATTACAAATAAAGAGAAGCTATCGTTTAAAAGCATTTGGCTGAAATCTTCCATATTAATGGAGTCAGAAATGGCTGTGTCATTCAGAAGCAGTGTGGTGCATAATTCACTTGAGTGCATTAGAACACCTAAAAGCTATTGCAGCAATTAGTGCTGCCTACCAAGAAAGTGTCCACCTTAGAAGCATCACTGAATTGTTTGTTTGGTTCCAATATGTTTTCTTATTTAAAGCAGGGATTTTTTTTGCTCCCTCAAAAAAGCCATCATGATGTAATCTCAATAAACATAGTTTCTATCTCATAATGTGTTGAAGAAGTTTATCTAATGTGTGCTATCTCTTCTGGAGTTTTCTTTGAGTTAAAAGTCCTACCCAGATGCAGCTGCATCCCAATAGATTTTATACCCCCTTAGGTGCCCCAGTGACTGTGGGGCATTCCTACCTAATGGCAGTGCTGAGCATTTGCAGTCCTCTTTTACACAGAAAGTACACTCATGTCCTCATACATGTTATTTAACACAAATATGTGAAGCATACATCACTGCATTTAGACGAAGGCATTCTAGGTGTGGTGAAGGGGGTACTGTCCTTTTCTCTTTGGGCCGGTAAGAGAGCAGGATTCTTTCTTTGGCTTCAGAGAGACAAGCAGGCAGAGAATGAAGCACTGAATATGTGTTTCTGCTGTGAGTGTTCTACTAACTGAATGTTATTGCACCTTGCAAGGCCCAGGATATAATTATTCTAGAGAAGAAGCTAAGCGTGATTTGATAGTCTGTTACTGCATTCACTTGGGAAGGAGAAGACATGGGTGCCAGCTCATGAACCAACTGGAGCAGGGAATTGAAGTATCCATTGGAGCAAGAAAGCCAGGTCTCTTAGAGCTAGCCATTATGTTATGCAGCTATGTCCTCTCCCTCTATCCTTCTGGTGAGAGAGGTGGTGAATATTTAATACTTTCATGCAAAATGGAACAGTTTGCAGTGGAAGGTTTGAAAAAAACCCTATAACCTACCACAGAATTGCTCTTAGCTGTTTCCTGTGGAAAGCAAATTACTAACATGTGAAAAAATTAATCTATTTGAATTCTTCCCAAAAGAAGTACTCAAACTACTTAGTTGCTTCTGAAGAGGGAGAGAGGCAAAGGTCCAGACTGCAATTTTCCAGCTGCATTCAGAAAAAAAGGATGATGGGGGTCAGGTGTTTTTGCTTTTATGCTCTTACCTAATTGAAATGTGACTTAGCTGTCTTAAGGAAATTGTTCTTAAAAGTCAGATGGAAGGAATGGGAACAAAATCTAAGAAGGTATCTCCTTCCTGCCTGAAATACTTGTATGTCCAAACATTGAGCTACCAAGATCTTTTTTTGCTCAAAAATGTCAATTGGTTTTTGCATGGCTTTTAACAAAACCTTCCCATTATCAATTGCATAACAGCAATTGAAATTCTCATCAAATCCATCTTAACTGTTTATAGTCTTCCACTAGGGAGCATTTGCCTAGGTAAACATCTGCAGTAAAAGGCTATTTAATCTCCGCAAGTGAAACAGTCAGTTATGCTAATTCATCTCTTCTACTGTCAGTTTACATTGAAATATTGTACAGATCTGGTCTTCTGCAGTAGGGGAGTGAGGTGCACTTTGGCTTGCTCTGAGAGGAGAAAAACCTTTGTCTTTTTTTCTGTCACACCAGCTAAAGTTAGATCTGATCACTGTGTGTCTCTGTGAGGGAGTTCAAAGCACTTTGCTCTGCAGTCCACCAATGCAAACTGCTAAGAAAAAGATTTCTGATGGACTGACTTCTGCGGCTGAGGCCAGTGAAGGACCACACAGCCCTGCAACACAAATGAAAGCATAAACTAACCATACAAAAACTAACAGCACTTCCTGCCCTTTTACTTCTATAGATATCTTTAAAAAGTAATTTAATGCAGTGAAAATGATGTGTTGAAAGCAACAAACCCCCTCCTTTCTCTGGAAAGCATTGAACAAGTCATGACAAAAAGTCCTTCATATTGTATGTGAAAAATCAGGCATGATGCTTTTTTCCCACATCACAGTTGTAGTCTCTGAGGTTCCTTTAGCTCTCATTGTTCCAAGTTTGTGATCTCTGGGTTGTCACTTTCAAAGTTTTTGGATGAATATTATCAAAAATCCAAACTTGTAGCAGATTTAAAGGTTCCAGGCTGTGCCTTCTAGTATCTCTGGTTTTGCTTTCTGGCATCTGGCTCCAGCTCGGAAGATCAGAATAATTTCTCACTTCCTCTTCTTGATGCTCAGTTCTCAGTCTCATCACTTACAGGAGCATCAATTCTCCCACCACTGCTTTATTTCCTTTTCTTCCTGAGAGGATTTCAGCTTTTATTGATGATAATAGAAGCAAGTCCATCTAAAACAGAGGCCTGAATGCTATTTTTATTTTTAAAGAAAGCTTTGCAAAGGAAGGAAAAGCCACCTTATAAATGTCCAGATAAAAGCTGAAAATAAATCAAATAGATATTTATCCTTTAAATAATGTACTGAATGTTTCTCTACTGTAAAGCCATCATAGCAGATCAATAGTGTTTACACTATTCACTTGCAGCAAGCAGTAAAAGACTTTCATTTCAACAGTTTCCAGCCATTTAACATTGTTAAAAAGACAGCTAAAACATCAATTGGGGGCATTTTTTCCTAAACTGAAATTGATTGATTAGTTTTCATGACATTCACTGCAATGATTGTGAACTAGGATTAGGAAAGAGGTAATATGGGAGTAAAAAGGGAAAGAAGTCAGTGCACCTCTTTTAAGTTAATGAAATAAATTACATACCTCTACTCAACAGAAGTAAATCTTCTTGGAGGGATTGACTTCTTTATGATACTGTGTTAATAACTACTTCTCTACACATGTAGTATGGATTGCCTTTTAAATTGATTTCACTATACGTATGCAAAAACAATGGCTCTGAAAGTCTGGTCTGTGACATTTGTCATGTTGAATCATTTAGGTGACTGTGTAAATTTGTGATCAATGCCACTTCAGTGAGAAAAGGTATTAATTATTCGCAAACTCTAAAAGAATTATGCACGGTAATTAAATAGAAATGAATTGTTCTAGGTTTTTTGGAGTTAAGAAAAAAGTGATTACTTAGTTCAACTAATGAATGCCTTTGTGTGATCTCCTATCAACAAACCACTATTAATAGTGTACAGAGAAACAATTGGACAGTTAGGACCATTTTAGCACCTACACTGTAAAAGAGAAGACATCTGATTGAATAGAAAAGACCAGACATTAATTCAGCATTTTTCTTAATCAAAACATTTTCTTTTTCCCTGACTCTCTTGTCTTATTCTTTAAATTTATTTCTTTATTGTTTTCTGTGATGACTGCACTCTGTTTAAAAACAAAAAAATTGAACTTAAATATTAACCTCTTGCCCTTTAACTATTTTTTTTAATGCTTCAGCTCTAGGTGACATTATATGGCTTATGAAAACAGAGTACAAATCTGAAGCCAAAAAGAAAAGAAAACTTGAATAGGTATTCAAAAAGGCTTGTGAGATGCAGATACTTATGCATACTTATAAAATATCGGAAGATGATAAATTAAATGGTGAAGACAAATGAAACTTAGAGATATGACATTTCTGGTTTATATCATGAGTTCATTTTCCACCAAGTACTATGTAACTTCTAGACAAAAATGGTTTGCAATATTGAAATTTGTTTCAGGAAATATTCCAAGTTTTTATCCTGTAATACTGGGCCTTGAATCTTGTGAATTATGACTTCTGACAGAAAAAAAAATGAGGGTACTTGTAACCATGTCCCATTAATTTATCTGTCTTAGGCTTCTTTGTCTCATAAAATGCTTCAAAATGGCACAGGACTCTGTGCCAGGATGCTGTGTAAATATTAAACAAATGTCATCAAGTCTCTGTGTGCAATAATAATTAGTCATATTAAGGGGTATAAATTTGTTCAGGTAGCTTAAGGCAATGGCGGTGCCCTAATCACTGAAGTTTTGTTCATTGTGCATGTGTTCAGTGTGAGAGAGTCAGTGAAAACATGCTTGGCAGGTAAAACTGATTTCACCATTCGTTCAGTATTCCAAATAGTGAAATACATTTTTAAGTGCTTAGTTCTTCATTCTTCTCCTATGAAGACAATCTGGGAGAGTTGGAGTGTTCAGACCAGAGAAGAGAAGGTGATGAGGGAACCTTATAGCACATTTCAGTACCTAAAGGGTGCCAACATTTCTTAATGGCTGGAGAAGGACTCTTCACAAGGCCATGTAGTGATAAGACATGGGGAGATGGCCCTAAGCTGAAGGAGAATAGGTTTAGGTAAGATCACAGAAGAAATTCTTTACTGTGAGGATAGTGAGGCACTGAAAGAGGGTGCCCAGAGAGGTTGTGGATTCCAGCCCTGGAGGTGTTCAAGACCAGACTGGATGTGGCTCTCGGTGACCTGTTCCAGTGTAAGGTGTCCCTGACTGTGTCAGGGAGGTTAGATCTGGGTGGTCTTTGAGGTCCCTTCCAACCCAAACCATTCTATGGCTATATCATTTTATGAATAATTACTAATTTCCCACATTTCCCACATCTTTCTTTAAGTACAACCATCACTACTTTTGGAATTAATATGAATGTGACTATTTCCTGACAGTAAGGACTGTAGCTCTTAATTTGATTATGGTCTGATTTTCTCCTCCTACAAGCTTTCACACTAGAATGCTCTTCCAAAACCAGGATAAAATCAGCTATACAAGAAGTGGTATCTAAAGACCTAGCAATCTAAGGTTTGTTCAAACAGCTTCCTGAGATGCTTGGTGAAATCTAGGTAGTGCAGAAAACTCTGCATTTTGGGGAAATCCAGAAAGAGAATTATACTTTTGATATGTTACTTCCAGTAAACTTCTCAGTTTCTTGTAGGACTTGGGGTTGTTGATGGGACAGGGGGCTGTCATTGCTTCTGCCATTTGCTACAAGCACAAGGTTTGTTTCACATGTATCAGCACTGGTCAGCATTCATATATCAAAGTCATTTTTTACAAACAAATAAATTTTCAAACCCCACTAGCTTAGTCCTTGGTGGTATGAGATGAAAACAAGCATGCTATGAGGAAACCATGCATAAATTATTTTTAGGTTAAATAAGATGGAGATTTTATGGATTTGGGTCAACAGAGATCATACTAAAAATGTTCACTGCTTCATTCTAATGAGTTTAAAGGATGGCTGTTCTATTTTCCTTCAATCTATTTTTGTCCTGTTAGTATGTAAGTACAATATGTTACTGTGGAATAAAACAGACTCCTGGAAAAAAAAAATAATGTGGGAAATGCCTCTAAAATTTTTTTCTAGACTGAAGCTGTCTACAAGAGTAAACATCTGAGTATTGAAACAACTACTTTTCTGAGTATAAACCTGATATTTTAGCAAAAACATAAGCTGTGGTCAAGACTTTCTCCAGCAGAAACACCGGATTTGCCTCTAGGTAGAAACATGTATTCCTCCGGGGAAATGAGAGTATGAATCTAGTCAGACACCAGAGAGAATTTTGCCTAACTTTTTTGCATTGTAATTTTTTTTGCAATAAAGTTTGGAAGGAAAAACATTAGGAACCACTAAAAAGGTCAGGCCCTGCTATGTCTGTGCTTATGTCTGAAAAATTATAAGTCCAAATCTCCTAGTGCCTGCTCTTATTATTTGTTCACAGTCAAATAATTATACCTGTGTACTAAGTGTTCCATTTCCTGTGCAGTGAATGTGTGGTAGTGGAAAAGAGAAAACAGAGACATCTGGGTAACCTCAGCAATGTGACTCACCCCCACGCAGAGAGAGGCAGAAGAGCAGAGTGTTTGCTTGGTCATACAGTCATTTCCCTTCTTGAGAATGACACAAGAGTGGTCAGAAATCAGTGTTCAGCACAGCCCCATAGGAAATGAGATTTCAATAGATCTGCTTCTCAGAAACACTGCTATGAACTCAGATGTTCACCCAACTGCACTCTGGAGCCAAAGTATCTTCATTTCAGCTCCCCTTGGGCAGGGACGGGTAACTAAAATGTGAGTATGAAAGTCCTTTATATGTTTCATCTCTTAACTTTCTTCTGCAAGGTTAATAGAAGAATTGCATGTACCACAGTGGCAGTGCAAGTGTTGCCTTCCTTAACAAATATTTTCTTATATTAAGATTTTCTCATTAGAACTTTCTGAACAGAAAAAAAAAGCCTAAAACTTAGCCTTTAAATCTATGTATTTGGCTTCAGTACTGAGCAGCTGAATGCATTATACAGCACATCAAAAAAGTAAAATAATTTCTCTGCAAATACAAAGTGAAATAACACCAATGAAGGCCCCAAAATTCTAATTCTAGTAACTATTATTAATTTGCAAGACGTATGTTTACATGAAAGAGAAGTAATATCTCTGTGATAATACGCTATTTGTCAGCAAGTGTTTAGCATATTTTTTAGATTTTCTTTTGCATGAAGAACTTCCTTAATTGTCTCTACCATACTTATTACAGACAACGCTTGCACTTTAAAAATATAACTTGGTCAAACATACACTAAATATAAGAATTCTATTTCACATTTAAGTTAATAAAAATGCCAGGTTGCTGTTCATGAAAATGCCTTTTCAAAAATAGATTCTAAAAAATCAAAACATGCACCTTGTGTCAACTTCAGCTAGCTGCCAATAGCTCTTTGCTGGGTTAGTCTGTGGGCTGACTGCCTTTTGCAAAAGAATTCCTGGAATAGATATATCTTGAAATAAAAAAGTAACCTTTGGGGTTTTTTTCCTAAAAAGTAAGGAAGTTTCTGTATTCAGGCCAAATTCAAACTGGGCAAATAACATTCTGCCTCCTTCATTCCTTGATGTCTTTTTATCGGCTGACCGTTTCTTTAGTCTTTGTAGAGTATGTGTACCTTTGTTGGTGCAAGAAACCATTCCTGGAGGTGTCATTTGTGCATGCCACTTAAATATTTCAGGATATTTAGGTCCATATCACAATGTAAACATTAAAAAAATATTTTCGTTGATTTTTTTAAAAAATAAAAATTGTATATTGTTGGGCTTTCAATAGACTAATTTTATTGAAAAGGATGTAGATAAAATAGGGCTAAAGCCTCTTTATCTGGTAAGATCAGGCTGGGGAACAGAAGTAACGTGTCTTGTTAGATCAGGAGGTATAGCCAGAAAAAACTGAAGATCTTACTTAACCAAGAGCTTTAGGTCTAGCTGTTGATTGCTGTATTGACTGCTTAGATTTTCTATCCATTTTAAGTATGACAGGTATTATTTTTTCTAATCTGGAGGCAGGATAGTTGGGGAATCCTTCCTGCAGTGTGGAGTTTTTGTTGTAAAGATACTTTAGAGAGTGTGCCAACCTGCTCGTATTTCCAGAGGTGAATGAAACACAGATGTACAGACACTCTCCATCAGTTTTCCCCAAGGTGATGTATTTAACTTGTTATGTGAGAGAAGCAGTAACATACTTATTGGTATAAAGCAGTGATTTAACAAAGTTTCATGGTAAATATGACAGTGGTTTAATCAGATTCAGTGGCAAGGAGCTCTTGATTGTTTACTGCATAAAGGCAGGCAGAACTATCAGAGACCCTGCTGTTGAGTTATGAGGTTCAGGAAGGACCCTCACTTCCTAAATTTCTTTCATGAGGGGAGCTCGCATGCAGCTGGATCCAGACTTAGTCCCAGTGAATGGTTCATGTCTGAATGATTACATGGGCACATTCAATCCTTTATATCACTTAGGCAGGATTTCAAAGTTCAGGATCCTGTTGATTGATCGCTTACCAAGGATCAATGCAATTGATTATTGTAAGAAATCTCTCAGACTTGGGGAACAATCTTGAGAGGTGTCCCTGCTCAAGTGGCAATCCTGGCTGCAGCCTGCTTTCCCATGGGAGTGATCAAAAGGCCCTGGGCTATCCTTTGTTTGTGGAGGAGGATGGTTGACTTACACAAGCTGTATTTGGGGTTGCCTCATGCTCAACTAGCCCTTGGCTGTTGAACAAGAATTATGGCCCTTTGTTTGTCAGATCTGCTGTTTGTACTGAGGAGTGCAGGGAAGAAGTTTAGGGAAGTGTTTTGGAGTGGGTGGCACAGCTCCATGAATAAACTGAAATAGTGACAGAAACTTACAAATTCTCATTTTAACATTAAGTCCAGATATATTAGGATGTTCAGGAGTTGTTCGTGTTAAAGATCTAACAGAGGCAGCACACACACTGAGCAATTGCAGACACCCTATTTCTGTTAACTAGAGATTCAGGGTGCTGAATATTTCTTTATTAAATATAGCCATGTGATAAACACTTGGGAACAGATCTGATAAACTATTAAGGGCTTCCCAAAAGTGACACATTCCTTTAATCTCCTCTGCAGTTCAGCTGTTGTTGCTAAGAACACAGCAGAATCAGGGATTTTCATGTCTGACTTTTAATGGGTGCGAAACTGGAATAATAACTAATAATTACCTGTCTTGCAAGGATGTTGTGGAGATCACATAGTTAATAATTGTACAAAACTTTCAATATGTAAGGTGCAATGAGATGATTATGACTGTATTCAAATTTTCTGTGTAGGTTCTTGTACATTAAATTTCTGTAATAGTGAATTCTTGTCTGCTTCTGTGTGTGAATGAAGTGCAGGACAAGTGCAGCACTCTGTGAATGAAAGTTCAGGACAAAAAGCATATGAAGGAGGTTTTTTTTAAATGGCCATGTCAATTCTATCACTGGCATAGTCAGCAGGCAAGAACTAGTCAAATGATTCTAAGCGGAGCTTCAAAGAATGATAGTAGCCCTGGAGATTTTGTGGCTAATCACAGATGATTAATGGGGAAGTTACTTTAAAAAAACCAACTACCTTTCCTTTTTGATTGCTAATTATTCATGAAAGACTAAGAACAAGGGTACACTGAAGCAGGACAACAGATTTTTAAGCACTACAATAAAGAAAAATTGATCACCTGGTTGGTATGCAAGCAGCTAAATACAGCAGGGTCAACTGTGCTAATTTGAGAGTCAGATTGGGAGTTTAGCAAAGCCTCTTAGTGCCAAGTGGCTTATTTCAGAGTTTCAATTAAAGATGAACTGAACAAGTTTGCACATATCCATGTGTGTCTATGATGGGATGCTTGCCCACTAACACTGTTACCAAAGAGAAAATTGGACTATTCCAGCAAGTATAACATCAAAATTTAATTTTTTTTCTTTTTTGTTAAGACATGGATGGGTATTTTCTATGACCAGGAAGACAGTGTTTCCTGACTGGTTTGCATCTCAAAACCATGAATATGCATAAACTTTTTTATTATTCACACTTTTCTCTCACTTTCTTCAAGAGTGGGTTAATCAACAGGGTAAAAAAAAACCAAAAGCAAGACCAGAACATAAAGATCAGGTAAGTATTTTAAAAATCAGATAAGTATTTAAACAATGACAGAAGGACAATAAATAAAATCTTCCCCTTTTTGTCTCTTTAGAGTGCAATATCTTCAGGGATAATATTTTGCATAGGTGGTTTCAATCTACCTCAACTCATTGGATAGGCCAAGCTTCTAGATTTTTTTGTTTGTCATTTCTGATTGTTTGGGGGGTTTTTTGTTTTGTTTTTGTTGTTGTTGTTTTTTGGATTTTTGGGTTTTGGTTTTTTTTGGTTAGTTGGTTGGTTTCTTTGGTTGGTTGGTTTTGCTTTTGCTTTTTTGCTTGCTTGCTTGCTTGGTGTCTTTGCTAGGTCTTGGTCTTCTTTTATTTTGGTTGGTTGGTTGGTTGGTTGGTTGGTTGGTTGGTTGGTTGGTGTCTTCACTTGGTTTTTTTCGGTTGCTTGCTTGCTTGCTTGGATGGTTTTTGATTTTTTGGTTTTTGTTTCTTTGGGGGTTTTTTGTGGTTTTGTTTTGGTTTCTAGCGGGGTTTTGGGTTGGTTTTTTGCTTTGTTTTTATTGTTGTTTGAGGGGTTTTGTTTCTTTATTTGTTTCATGTGAGAATCCTTAGACCATAAAATCCTGATTCTGTTTTATGTGGACAACTTATTACAGGAGTACTCTCCAGGCTTCCAGGTTCCTCAAAGAGGCAGAGATGCAGTGGTTGCCTCAATGAGTTTTTAATCCTATATTTATCACAATATAAACAATGGTCATCTACATAAGAGCAAAGAAAAGAAATAATAAAAGCACCAAGCTACACTGTATTCTCAATCCTTCCAACCGGGTTGGAAAAAATTTAGTTTTGTGGATTTATAGAAGAAATATCAATCACATTTCTGAATCAAAGCTGCAATTCCTTCAGGGAAAATAATGTAATTTAGCTATGTGAAGAACACCTACCCAGTTTTATATTCTATGAAAGTAACTGGGTATTGACTAGGACTCCTGTCATTTTAACTGAAGGAATAAAATTTGAGGAAGAATATAAAAAAGGGAGTTATTTCATAGGCAGAGTTTTTAGAGGCTTTCTCTGCATATGCTCTTCTAAAGTCAAAGAAATAAAAACTAACTGAAGGAACAAAGAGGCTCTGGTGGAAATGACCTCTGCTCTACAGGGAGAAGGTAGCAGGACTGAGGATAAAATCCTTTGACTGATGCTGCTTTAGCCACTGCAAAGCAGTGAGCAAAGAGTGGCAAATTTCTGCTCCAAAAGGAAGAGCCTCTCTCTGCCCATCTGCAGTGCTACAGCAGACATATAAGAGTTCACAAATAGCTGATTTTCTCTGACTTTACACATGAGTGGCAGATCCCATCTATCACCATATCACAGAGCTGCAGACCCCAGATGAGACAAGAAAGGTTACTGTTTGAAAATACATCCAAGAGCATTGTCCTTTCCCTTTTCCGTCCTTCGCTTCATGAACAGAAAACACCAAGGCTATAAGATACCACAGAAATTAGAAGAGAGAAAGCATTTTCAGCAGTCCTTTGCTCCCAATCCCAGATCAATCACTCTGCCTCTTAGCTGAGCAAAAGGGCATCAAAATTAGATTTGAGTGTGACGAAGCTTTAGAGGGAAAGAGAAGGTTCCTTAAGCAACTGAGCCTATTAGAAATATAACCAAAGCAAATCCACATGGGTAAATATGTCTGCCTCTTTATTTGTCAGTGTTCCTACTTCCCAGACCATAGCAAATGGGGTTACTGTAAGGCCCTCTGGTAACTGCAAGAAGATACCTGCAGTGGAATATGTGAATTGCTATTTAACTGTGGAATTTAGCACTGCAGCTGATATTACATTTCGGAGGCATTAGAGAAGCTCTTGCTGTCAGAAAATAATAATAGTAATAATAACAGGACACTTAGAGTGGAAAAACACAGCTTTAATTCTGATCTTGGTGAATCAGAAGTAGTTGCCATTGTCCCATTCTGAAAATATATGAAGTAGTGGAAATAAAGCCTGGTTATAGTTTCGCCACTCCAGTTTTTGTTCCTTTCTGCCATGTAAGTGATGCATTAAACTGACCGAAAAAGGCCTGCCTGACTCTATAACACACCACTCCCCTCCACTAGTCAGCTTCCTGGAACAGATAGCTAATGCTCTCATCAACATGGATTGCCCATATTTATAAGGAAGTATTCATGAGATGTGTGTGCAAGACACTCACTACTAGTTTGAATTTTTCACATTGTTTACAGCATAGGAGGTGATTTATGACTTAAAAATCCTAACAAAAAATCCCAAACAAACCCACACTTATCTGCAACCCTAATTTGTTAAATCACTCTGAGATGTAGTAAGAATAGTCTTCACCGCTCTGTGCTGTTGGATTTTTTCTATGAAAAAAAAAGAAAGTAGAACCAGCCCACAAAACTTTAAAGACTTTCTTGATCTCAGAACATAACAAACTTTGCCCTTCTAGCTCTCCAATTAAGGATTTTTCCTTTAGTTGTTGAAGAACTTAAAGGAAATACTACAGATGTGTATTCATGTGGACATCAGACAGAACAACTGAGAACCTGTTGGATACATTAGTAGAAAGTTAACCTTTTAAGTCCTTGGGCATTTTTTTGTTGAACATTTTTTGGAATATTTTGCATTTTTGTGAAGCCAAAGAGCGTATCAACCTTTTTGTGCACTAAATAAACTTTTATAGACTAACTCTGTTTTAAGGTTGCAGAAGAATCAAGACGATACTAAATCAGCACAGAAAAGAAAGTCTGTCTCAAAACTGTAATTTTGCATTTTGCACTTAATGTATTTCTTGATCCTTTTGCTTAAGCATTATAACTGACATAAAGATGTGGAACAATAGAAAGTTAGATTCCCACAGAGTTTAAATAATGGTTCTCATTAAAAACTTCTAAGTAGATGCTTCTATAAGGAAGAATCTTTTTATTGTGTGAGGACTTTGCATTGCATGAAAAGAAAAGATAAAGTAGACATAAAACTGCAATTTCCCACTTGTGAATGATACTGTGCAGTTCAGGACTGTAAGCTGGTGTCTCTCACCCTCACTCATTCTTGTTCCTGTATTAACCCAGTCCTGACCTTATACATAACTGAATAATATTAAAAGAGTTTATAATTAAAGTTATTATTTTCTTGCCAAGAATATATAGACAAAATTGCACTGTTGGTGTGCACTTCTACCTGACACAGCGCAAAATCGGTTTTGCTATCCTGTTGTTCCCCACCTCCTCGTAGTGTGCCTACTGTTCCTTCTCTTGAGGCAAAAGGAGTAAGGGGGACCACAAGAGAAGCTACCTATTTTCATCAGAAAAACACCCTCCTTCTGCAACCTCTCTCTCTGTAAATCTGAGGCAACCTTCTCCCCCTTGAAAAAAACTACCTACAGAGGTTATAGTTTCAGCAACTTCTTACATTCCTCCAATCCTAGCGTTAAAAATACACTCACCACACAACAGCTAAACCATTTTTCCTTTCTCCAATAAACCCAAATATTTTCTGAGTTACCCTAAAAGCAAACCCTTTCAAGTCTGAAATTAAATTGGAGTCACATGGGCAATAGCAAAGTGAATGAGTAATCTTTGCTGTTGCACTTGTTTCCATCACACCGCAGTGCCAAAACATTAACAAGCAATTTAACTGTGTTTCATTTGTAAATTATCATGCCATTATTAACTTAATGCCACTTACTGACCATAGTCATGCTTTAGTGACTGAAGAACAAAAGGTACAGTGATGGTTGGAGTGCTTTCAAGTTTGATACCTTTTTTTTTTTTTTTACTGTGAGCACCATTTGGTCAAATTAGGTTTCCTAAATTAGCCAGGAAAACTGAAGTGAAGGCATGCAATTAATTGGCCCAAAGTTCACGAGTTCTACACAGTTTAAAAACCCCTCCACAATAAATGGAAATGGCAACAAAATGGCAACTCTTCAACAGTTCTAAAAACCACACAAATGTATACATTTAGACACCTTACTGCAGGCATGAAAATGGATCTTTCCCTGGATTTTGGCTCAAACTCCAAAAGCAATACTTAGATGTAAAGTTAGGTGGATTAAATAGATGCTTGAGGATTTACAGCAAATAACAGCAGGATTTGTGAATAGCACTCCATTTCCTCTCACTTGCCTTTGAAAATAAAGTTTACCTTTATATTTGTGATTGCAAAATTACAATTTCATCTGGGCTAACTGGCTAAATTTCTCATTTCCTGTTACCCCACATCTGACTGTTGGAAGGATGTGTTTGCTGAAGAAAAACAAGCCCTTTGTGTTCCTGCAGCATTGAAGCATATGTTTTCAACCAGAAGTTATCTATTCACTCACATTTTTCTTCCCACAGACTAGCATCACAATTCTTGATGTTCTTACATTTTTATGATCAGAAATGTGTGCTGCTTTTGAGTGCTAATAAGTAAACATGTGAATTAAGTACTCTTCAGTCTCAGCTTTGAGGAAAATAAAAATTATAAGGGATTTCAACCACTACACCTGCAGTGCATTCTGCTAAGCTTGCCCTTTTATTCTCTTCATTAGAGCTCTGAACTCGAAATTTTGAACAAGGCACAAGAGACAGGATACTGAAACAGTGTAAGCTCTTTCCTTATTCTACTGAAGTTAGTTCTTGAGAACTTTCTTTCTAATAAGTTTGGTAAGATATTACAACTGCAAATTCAAAAGCAAACTAGAGAGCATGAATGCCACATGCATAATTTGTGTTATGCTGGAACATGACGACTTCTTGGCATTTGAAACATTAGTGGGATAGTCTTCTGTCTTGGGGTGATTTTCTATTCCCTGATTGTCTGCTCTATGCCCAGAAATGTTTGCTGTAGATTTAAGGTGGGTCCAGGAGAGGGGGAAGCCTTGGGGCTCTTGCATGGGCTTTTTCAAAGCGTCACCCTCACCTGGTGACCATTATGTCAGGGGGACTGGGCTCTCTTTGTTTGCCTAGCTAGCTTGGGTTTTTTTAGCTTAGGCAGGAAGGGTTTTTTTTCTTTTCCCTGGCCTTGGAGACTGCGGCAGCAATCCTTCAGTGGCCTTTGGTTTTCCTGGACTGCTTGATTTGGTTTTGTTTCGGGACCAGAGAGAACAATCAACAGGAGATGAATCGGCCGTGGACTGGTGGGAAGCCGAGGGCCCGCTCCATCTCAGCCCCAGGCCTCAGAAAAGCCAACCCAGCAAAAGAAAGGACACCAAATCCACCAGCTTCATCTGCTGTGAAGAGGGGACCAACATCAGAGATTCACCAGGTTCCCATCTGGTTTTGCCCAAGCTTCTGCGTGAACCTCTTGGGTTTTTTCTTCCCTGAGACGGAAGCCAGCACCATTTTTTTCTCCCCACCATGTGGCCAGCCATGGTTCTTTTTTTTTCCTTTCCCTGGCATTTTGGGTATTTTGGTTCTAGTGTGGGGGTGCGGGGTGGTTAGGGTCAGACAATTCAATACCTAGCATTTTTGTGTTATTGTTTTCCTGTGCCGTGGGGGCACTCTGTCAGTAAACGGTTGGGTTTTTTTCACTTTCATCCACTAGTGTTAATCTCTCATTGGAAGAAAGGGATTGTTGGAACTTTTTTTAAGAGGAAAAACTCATTCCGGTGGGTTTTCTCCTAAACTTGTCTCTGAACTGAGACAGCTTCCTGAGAAAGGCTTTCATAATTCGGCCTTGACTATGTTTTTGATATGGAGGCTACATTCTGCAGAAAATATCATCATACTTCATTTTGTACCACACCTCAGAGTCAAATGACCCTTAAATTCATCACTTTTTTTTCACACAGGAGCTGGGAAAGTGTAAGTTTGACAGGTAGGCTTAACAATTAGATTGTCCAAATTAAACAGATTTATGTTAGCTTACGTTACACAGAAGTGTAATAAACACAAAATTGATAACACAACTATTTAAAAGTTCCATTAATCCTTTGGTCTAACTTGTGCTAGATTGCTACTAGAACACAATATATCTTCACACAGAAAAACAACCAGTAGAAGATGTCAGTTACAGATACAACTTCATAAAACAGGCGAAACATTACAGTGAAGCTGTGGAAGTAAGATTCTCAGAGGTATTTAGGTCTAAGGGTGCTAGAAAAGAAACACCAGGTTAAATTGCTGGTCTGCAATTCACTACACCTTAGAGTGATTCCTGATAATGGGGATCCACTTGTCTACTTCATCACATTGCATACTTCATCACATAAACTGATATAGACTAAGAAGAAACAAGTCACAAAGCAGGGGAAATATAAAAACAGTCACATGCAGCCTCCCTTGCACAACAGAAATGAACAAGCTCGTTAGTATGCTAAGTGCCCAAGTGAAGGATATGGAATGCAGGTTCAAGTTAAAGGGTTGTCCTCCCATAGGAAACTGCTTCCTGTTTCCAGCCTCAAATTCATTTTTTTCCCTCACACTGTTATGATCCAGTTTTTAAGAAATGCCTCTGCCTGAATTAAAGTGCAAACCAGACCATATGCCTGAGTAACTAGTACAGGTCTCATTTAATATTAAATATTGGTGGACAGTAAATGAGGTAGAGAGAAAGGCAGAAAGAAACAGGGAAAGGGCAGGGGGAGAACAAGAGACAGAGAGAAACTGATTAAGTAGAAAGATATCACCATGAGATGGATCCCTGTGGCATCCCGCTGGTCCTTAACCCTGGTCTTCCCAGTGGTGGGGGTCCCAGAGTCATTATTCTGGAGGTACCACTCTTACACAGTCCAACTCCCAGGTATACACAGGGCATAGATCTTGTTCCCATAACTTGGGATGGCATGTATAACCACGTGTTTCCTTTCCCACAGCTTGCCATCTGGAAGATTTTATCCAGGTGATAACCAAACCTTCACCTCTGTTAGCTCCACCTCTGGAATTAGCTCCTTCCTGATGTGCCGTTTGTGCTTATTTCAAGTTCCTGTTGTGGTGGCTTATCTTATGAGAACTTCCTTCTTTGGAATAGTGTTTTGGGACTGGCAACTGCATTCTCTAAGTCCTTATACACTGTCACTTATCCTTTGCACTAAGTAGAGCTTCTGCTTCCATGTGCTTGTAGCTCCTACCTCTCTCCTAAGAGAGCTTTGTATCCTCTTTCAGTCTTTATTTTTGTTGCTTAAAACAGCCAATTCTCTTCAGTTTCCAGCCAAAACAGAGAAAATCCATTCCCTGGGTCTTTCCTATTTCTGTTGTTCACATATTTTGAAGTGTAAATATGTTTTTCTCAAATAGGGTTGAACAAAACAATATCCCACATGATAATGGCAGTGGGTCTTTGTAATGGCAAGTATGATTTAATTAACACCTTGCTATTTGTAAAGGAAAACCCTCATCCACTATATATTTACTTTATCTACATTGAGTGCTCTAAAATCAGATGTCTGATCACTCTGTCCTCTGGTTCCAGCCAGTGAATCTATTTTTTGCCTTTAGAGCAAATGCACAGTAAGAACTAAATGCACTGTTTTCATTGTACTATTGCATTTTGTTCTGCCCCTGTTACTTTAGTTTTCAGGAGCATTCAATTTTTTCCATAAGATATTTTGCTATTAAAGCTCTATTTAAATTCCTACTCAATTTATGCCACCAGCAAACTCTGTTAGCACATGCCTACTCTTGGATTTATCCCACTGAAATATAAATGACAATATTTATGAAGTGGAAGAAGAATCAAGGAATTGAAATATGCTTAGGGAAAAGTGTCTGGAATGTGATGAGCTTGCATGGAAATCTCAGCTGTGGAGCTAAATCCTCTCTGTAGCTGATGGCTTTTTTTTTTTTTTTTCAGTTAGAGAATGTACACCTAGGGACTATATCNAGTTAGAGGATGTACACCTAGGGACTATATCCAAATATGACAAGAGTATTTTTATTTATTTTTATTTTCTGTTTATTGACTTTTTAAATAGCGGTTATTCCTAATATTGCTAAAATTTATACTCCCAGAACTTTAGCTCTTTTATCTTATATGGCCAATGTTATACACAGAGAACAGTCAATAGATAGCAAGGGGCAGGGTGGAGGAGTGCTACAGAATTTTTTTTATTTTTTGCTTGTTTTCAGATTTGCTGTTCAACATTTGGGATGTTTTTAAAAATAAATTCTCCTCCTAGAATTCTTGTTTATTTCCATAAAATCTATGTCTGCTGGATAAGTATACTTGGTTTTGCTTGGGGTTTTTTTCTTGTTGTTGTTGTTGTTTGTTTGTTTGTTTGTGGGTTTTTTTGGTTTTGTTTTGGTTTTGCTTGGTTTGGTTTTTTGTTGTTGTTGTTTTTTGGGGGGTTTTTTTGGAGGGGGTCTTAACCAAGTTAACCTTTTTTTTAAACAATGTTGCAACCTTGACTCCCTTTGCTGAGTATAGGGAGTATATATATGAGTATCCCTCCTACATAAAAGTAACTCTGAGGCAAAATGACTGCACAGACAGGCGCATGACATGGTAAATATAGAGCAAAAAGAAAGGTACTTTTAAAACCCTGAATTTGGTCTAGACTGAACATTTGATTATAATGACATAATTTGGCTTTCATGTGAGACAGAGGGCATTTTGCCTTGATGTGAATTTCGTTTTACTAAACACATATTATTTTTCCTATAAGATATTGTGTACAAGTGAGAACATTTTAACAGATTTGGTAAGGCAATTAGAATTACTACTACCTAAATTCAAATGATATTTAGATAATGCATACTGTTTGGGGTTGAGAGTAAAGCCTAAGCAGTCTAATTATTGCTTCTATTATATTTTGGAAAAGTTCTTAATATGAGTAGTCCTATTAAATTTTCAGTCACATCTGCACCTTGTAAAGATTCATTTATTTCATAGTTTTCCACAGTCAGCAGTGATTAAGACACAAACATTGCACCTGGCAGTCAGGTTTCTTTTCTCCTCTTGGCTTTCCCTTCAGAATCGTGTAGGTTTTTCCTGTCATTATTGTCTATTGCACCAGCATTGATTAAATGAGCCAGAAGGAGGGGAATATCATTTCATCATGTGCCCTAATGCATACCTGAGTAACAGGATCTGAGGAAGAGTGTTTTAAGTAGCACCTCAAAACCAAAAGATAGGATACAGTGACTAGATAACCCCCAGATGCATTTTATTCAGATGGAGAATTTACATGAGCTTCTATGCTGTTGAGAGAGAGGAGGATCTCAAGAGGATTTGAAGGAAAATTGCCCTGATAAAATTGAAGGCCAAGTATGTCCATTAATCAGCCCAGTGATGAGCTTGAGAAGGTGCTTCATGCTTCACCTTTTTTCAAAGGACCAAGTCAATACTCATGAGGCAAATATTTCACTCTATCAACTTATTTCAGATTCAAAAAATTCAATGGTGTATTGCTTTTAGACCCCTTCCTCAGGAATGTCAAGTCACATCTGGTATAAAAAAAGGAAATAGCAGTGAATGTTCCTCCATTCTTGAAAAATAAGCAAACTATAGATTTTTTTAGAAATGAGATTTTTAAAATATTTCAATGGACATCAACTCTCTAAATTTTCTTCCCCTAAAATCTGATGGTTAATTCTCTGTTCTAGTCCTTCTCAGACTGCAGTAAAGTAATGAGTGTTGTCTGTGGCAATCAAAACTCTAAATACCTGCTTTAATGATCCAAAACATACTTATGGATTTCCTTGATATTTCAGTGGTGAAGTTATTACACTGTTATAAAACTGTACTTGCAAAAGGATCAGCTTCAAATGGTAAGACAGTATGTGAGTGGACCTAAAGTATCAGGGCTCCTCACATATCTCAGGACCAAAATCCTGGAGTAGTCAAGAAGTATTTATGCTATGTTCATGCCACAGGAGTCTGAAATATTCCTACAGGGATAGGTAAAATATCATAGATGCAGACTATGTTCCTTCTCCTGCAAATACATGCACACTGGCAGGAAGATCTAGTGAGACAGAAACTCCCTATCTGCTGCTTCTGCCTCAGGCTCCTTCATCAGCACCCCTTTTTCTCCAGGCCATAAGAGGCAGAGGTGTGGGGGCCTTCCCCAGTTTGGAGAAAAATGATGGAGAAAAACTTTCTTTATCCCTTTCTAGAAAGCAAAATCACAGTTAAAATCCTGAAACTACCCTATAATTCATATAATTTGGAATAGGTTCAGTTTTATTGTTAAGCTCCGCTTTATCCAAAAGATGATCTTTATACCTTTTTCAGATCAGTAGAGTTCAATTATTTGTGTAACTATCCCTGGTTTGACATTCATCTGTTTTGCCAGAACAATCTTGTTTAGCAGTATCAAGGAAAGTGAGATGTTACTTGCTTGCAGTAAAATGTTGCTTATGTCAATCTATCTTTTCCCAAAGTCACTGTAACAGCATCATTAGAAAACTTAGTGCGCTAATTTGGCCTGGTATAGAGTTAATTTTCTTCACTGTAACCTTTATGGGGCTGTGTTTTGTGTTTGTGATAAAAAAGGGCTTGAAAATATAGAGAAGGATTTGTTGTTGCTGATCTGTGATTGCAAAGTATCAAGGTCTTTTCTGCTTTTTGTGCTGCCCTGCCTTCAAGGAGGCTGAGGGTGCACAAGAAGTTGAGAGGGGACACAGCTGGCACAGGTGACCCCAGCTGACCACAGTGGTATCCCAAATTGCAGGGCATCCTGCTCAGCNGTAACAGCATCATTAGAAAACTTAGTGCGCTAATTTGGCCTGGTATAGAGTTAATTTTCTTCACTGTAACCTTTATGGGGCTGTGTTTTGTGTTTGTGATAAAAAAGGGCTTGAAAATATAGAGAAGGATTTGTTGTTGCTGATCTGTGCTTGCAAAGTATCAAGGTCTTTTCTGCTTTTTGTGCTGCCCTGCCTTCAAGGAGGCTGAGGGTGCACAAGAAGTTGAGAGGGGACACAGCTGGCACAGGTGACCCCAGCTGACCACAGTGGTATCCCAAATTGCAGGGCATCCTGCTCAGCAAATAAAACTGGGGGAAGAAGAAGGAAGTGGGGAACATCTAGAGAGATGGTGTTTGTCATCCCAAGTCACTCTTATGTGAGATGGAGCCCTGCTTTCCTAACGATGAGTGAACACCTGCCTGCTGATAGGAATGGTGGAATTAATTCCGTGTTTTGCTTTGCTTGTGTGAGTGGCTTTGCTCTACTTATTAAACTTTGTCTTTCTGCCAACATGCAAGTTATTTCATTTTAACCCTACCTATTCTGCCTCCCACCTTACTGTGGAGGAGTGAGGGAGGGACTTTGTGGGGTTTAGTTGCTGGCTGGTGTTAAACAATGATACTCAGTAATCTTAACAGGAGCTCGGGAATTCCTGAATAGAAGTTGCATATCTGTTCCATGTTAGCTTTCAGGTATGCTGAGAAAAGTTTTGGGGTTGAGGGCACACTTTTTTTTTCCATTTTTTTCCCATTGTTATAACATATTTGTAACCATCCCTTAGTTAAAAGTTTCACTTTATATTTGTTTCACTTTATATTTACATGTAAATATAAATATGCATCTATATACATATTTGTACTATTAAGCTAAATAAACACAGTTTGTGTTTTCTGATCATGGCTGATTCTTAAGTTTTTGTAAAACATAAATAAAATCTGAGTTGAGTAAGGCACATGCATACACACATTTTGATTGGGACTAGAAGAGGGTTAAATGCTGTTTGAAGAGTTTCTGTGTTTTGTGAAACAATGAACAATGAGAAGGATGTAGAAATAGTGAGTCTAAGGACTAATTACTTGCACTAGTGAAAAAATAAACTAGAATGAGGATACTTCCTCTCCTTCAGGCTTTAAAGTTTCAGAGAAAGTTGAGGAGCTTTTAACCTATGAAGTTACCTTTGTCAGTTAAAGGACTCATTTGGTATTCCAACAATTACTACTGATGATTGTCCATGGAAGAATTGGAAATGCTGGTTATAGAGTATTGAATTATTCTTTCTTCAACCCAGGCTCTGACTTTCATGCATGTGTTAAGTTTTACCATTTTTCCAGACACACCATTAGTATGGTAGGCAGGCAGTTAGAGATAAGCTAAAGACCATTTTTCATTTCCTCCCTTTAGGTCAAGCATGCTGGAGAGAAAGACTTTTTAGTCTCATTGTATGGAATCATAAAATATTGATTCAATACTGATTTAAATGCACATTTAGAGAGTGTAAAAGGTGTTATTTTGTGTACTCTTTTGTCATGAAATATGATGTGATTATGACTTACACTGTTGTTCAAATGGTGAAATGATCTCATAAGAATCAGTTCCAGCACAGGTAAAAAAAACATGAAAAATGAAGGGAATGCTGGTGTCCAAAGCCTTCCTGTTGTTACTTATATTAGTCATTGTTAGTAAAGAACAGAAACTTTCTGTGCTTTGTCTCTTCTCTTGCCTTACACTTATACCCTCTGTCAGAGCTAAATAAAACTTTACTTGCCACTTGTATTCTTCCAAGAGAATGAAAAATCTCCTCTTCCTGTCTTAATGTTGTGTGACAACCACTTATGGTAGTGGTCTGTCAGTAAATATTTTTTGAATCTGCTAAGAAAGTATAAATTCTCTACTTGGGAAATTGTGCCTCTTTGCCATTTCTTCTCAGGCAGAGAAAGTCATTGTTTTTATAGAACAAAATCTTTCAAATTGTCCATCAATCCTTTCAAAGTTATGGAAATATTTTGTTTTATTTTGCCTCAGCTATGTCAGCTAATCCTTGCTAATAGGGAACGCTGATGTAAATATGTATAGCTAAAGGTAATGCTAACTTTATGTCATGGGTAAAGAAAGGCAGGTCATTCATAGAAAGTTGTGATGCTTCACTGAAGCCAAAGAAGACACAGTGATTTCTATGACATTTTTAGATAAGTGGGACATTTTCAACTGACTTTGCTCATTCATGTTGACAATAACATGACAAAAATAAATTCAGAGACTGAGAAAGGCAGTGAGAGAAAGAGTTTCCAGAGTTAAAAAAAAAAAATAAATAAAATAAAAGGAATAATGGAAAAGGAAACAAAAGCTTTTTTAAGAAGAAAAGAAATCTTTAGAAATCCTTAAGACCACTTCAAATTAAGAAAATATTATAAATTTTGTTATCCATTCCAATATGCAGAATTTTGTGAATTTTGAAACTCAATGATCCTACGTAAAAATGAGAAAAGACAATAGAATTAAACCAAAATAATTCGGTTTAGTCATTCAGAGGGGTCCTAATAAAATAATTTGATACTGATGAACTAAACACAAAAGAACCACAGTACATTTACATTTTCCTTAGGAATGGAAATTAGTATATTCCTGAAAAAGCATTTTAATTTTCAACAGTTTTTTTTGTTCAGCAGAAAGTGATTACCTTCATAAGTTTTCAGCAAGAACGAATGATTACACAAAGTATGCTATTTCAAACATAACAGAGATATTGATGTAGATGTAATTCTCATTTTGAGGATGGAGTAGAAGCATAGTACATCCTGTTACATCTGATTTCTTAACAAAATTACAGTATAATCATATGGTGTCCTTATAATTACTGCCTTCTGTGTAAAATACTCCCTAATAACTTTTGTTCCAAAGAAGAGTCTAAGTTCCTAAGAACTCCTTAGGAACTTCAGGAGTTCCTAAGGACTTCTGGAAATATTGTTTGACTCCCCCTAGCTGGGATTGTTTTTGCTGTACAGACTTTAACAGACAGTGTTTCTGGCTGAAAAGAAACCCCTTGATTTTCTTGAGCTACTTTGCAGAGGATAATTCTGTATTTCTATATTGTCTTTTTAGTCTCATTGTATGGGATCATAAAATATTGATCCATTCTGGTTTAAATGTACATTTAGGAGAGTGTAACACATATTATTGTGAAAGGTGGTAATTCCAAATTTCTCTGTCTCTGAATCTTTCAAAGTGATTGGATACTTTGTAGATGACGAATGGAGCTTTCAATGCAAGGGTCCTTACAATAATATCTTTAGCTGGGTCAGAGGAGATTCTTGATCTCTCATTTGGCCAGATGTTTGCAATTCAAATCACCTCCAATTTTATGTGGCCACTTCAGAACATACAAGATCCATTTCTGTCAATTAGTTCAAATTACGTGGAAGGCATCTGTCAACTCTATATCTGCAGGAAAGCTTCTACCAATTATTTAAAATGGTTTATATAATTTGGTTAATTCTGCAGAAAGAGCTACAAGCTGTGATGGCTTAATTCCCTTGTGTTTTTTGTCAAGACTATTTAATTATAAAAACAGTGCTGATCATCTGGTTACAGACAGCAAAGACTGCTTGGAGACATGTCCAGACTGTCCAAAATGCTATTGCTGGAGGTATCCTTGCCCCAGAAGGCGAGGGTAATCCAGGATACAGGTCCTTTTTAATAGATCCCTTGGACTGTATTATTAAGAGTGAAATGAAACTAATGATTGGCTGATTAACGTTTGTAAATACGTATACATATATCTATATGTAGACAGAGAGAGAGAGAGAGAGATCTATAATATTTTAGAACAATCTGGTTGCAATGGAAAGCAAATACGTAGCCATTTTGGTTATTATTGCCTATAGTAATATAGCAATACAGAATCTTAAAAATATCACTTTAGAAAATGTACAAGGAAAAGAAAGAGAACAAGTAGGAGAAGAAAGATGTCACCACCCGAGGACCTCATATACAAGACTTGGCTGTTGCAATTTCAGTGTCTGCTGGTCAAAGTGATGGTCACAGTTTTGTCCTGTCAGGTGTTGGGGGAAGCCCCTGAAACACAATGACCTTAAAATGATGGCTTAAAATGCGCTCAGGCTCAGAGGGAATGCCCAGGTACTTCCCATGGGCCGAGGAGTTTTACACTACTTTTTGATCACCTGCAGTCCTCTGGTGGAAGGCCCCAGAAATGAGTCTGGGTGTGCTTCAGTGGTCTTGGATGGTTTATGACACTTTCTAAGACCTGATAGCTGCCTCTCACATCAGTGTAAAGCCACATTAGACTTTCCCCAGGGGTAGGAAGGGAGTTTTACAACTGAGTGAGTTGTAAAAGGGAGGGCAATTAGCATGATAAGAGGCACCACCTCCTTACAGGGTTAGAGCCCCTCCTTCGGCGGTGGGGTGCAAACCTGGCCTCAGCAGATGAGTCTGTGGGCTACGGCCACTCCCGCCCAACCCAGACATAGATGACTTTCCACATAGCTGCTGAGAATGCCTTTCTTTGTGGATACATTCTTCTCCCTCCAGGCTTGTTTACTTCTCCTTAGACCTGAGATAATTGGACGATAATTTACTACCTTTATCTTATCTCAAGTTTCTGGCAGGTGGCTTAATTCACAGTCCAGTAACTCACATTCTGGTTCCCATCAGGAGGCATATTTGGGGATGGGTGGGCTTTGGTGGTCCCAGATGAGCCGTTACTTCTTTTTACAATTTGCTACAGTGGACAAAAGTACTTTGGTGATTTTTGCAACATTGAAACCATGAACCATAGCATTTCATTTTCTCACAGTTCTGCACAAAAATGTCAACTGCTTTGTTATGAAACTCTAAGGGTGGTTAGGGTTTCAGTCAACCACTAGGTCTTTTGCCAGTCCATTGGCAGAAATCAGTCCTTTGTCTTATGCAGAAACTAACAGGGTAGTTGATGATCGACTGCAACAGGTATCCACACGGCAGAGTTCTAATACCCAGCTTTTCACATTGTGTGACAGGAAGAAGTTGGATAGAGGTGAGAAATGCTTTTAGTGTTCTTACTGAGGGAAAGGCTGAGTTCAGTCATTTTAGGTGAAACTGGAAAATTTAACTAGGTAAGTTCCACCAACCTATGTGTTATTTATTTATTTTATAGTTCAGATATGATTTTTTATTGCAGTTGGAAGTAGAGTTAGTGGGTATGTGACAACTTAACTCTTTCAAGTTTAAAACAGCTGTTTCTAAAACTTACTTTGGTACCTTTTATTTTCATTAGGTGAAAATACAGAGACTGGGAGGGAGGAGTAAAGGAGAAAATGCATGGTGACTATTTCTATTGAAACACTTTGCCTACATTGTTCAAAAGGTGTACAAAACACTGAGGCAGAAATACAAACGTATAATTATACTCTCTCTTTGCTCAGAGTTCTGAAAGAAAGAGTGACGTTTTGGAGGAGGACAAATAAAGCATGACTTGACAGTGATTAATAGACACAAAACTTAACAGAGAATGGGACGGTGGTTAACCTGATTAAGTATGAAAACAAGCATTTAAAGACCATCATAAACTAGAATATCTGTACATGTGTTTTTAGGAGATTTTTACTTTTAAACAATCAGTATTTATTCTTCTAGCTATGTACATAACATTTTAGTATCTTTTTTCCATTAAAAAATGAAGTGTCTTGTTTTTTACTGCTCTTCACACCCCAATAATTTAGCTAGATTTTAATGGATGCTCTTACTTGGACGTTTGAGGCAAGTGCCAATTGACCTGTCACTCTTCTTTCAATTTCCATATGAAGATAGGGACATGGTACAAAATAAATGTATAACATGAAGAACAGTAGGTTATTACGGGAAGGTAGGTAGGTTATTACGAAAAGTTGGAAAATATAGTGATGAGCTCGCATGGAGAGCCAAGAGTAACATTTCATGTCCTATGGCAGAGAGGTAACATCATTTAGTAACAAAGGGTAGCTATCAGCAATACCTAAAGCTGCAGTGAAAACAAAATCAGTGACTGTGCAAACAAGCTTAACCTTTGACAAGCTCTCTAGTGAGTCTGTGAGTTTCACATGTGGGAAAATGAGGGTCTAGTATGAAGAATTTGATGACCTCCCCTAGTACAGCCCAAAAGGTTCTTGCTTGGCACAGACTTCACTTCAACCCTGCCTTTTGCGTGGATTTTCTGGCTTCCAGAAAGCACAGAAAATTATACTGGGAGTGAAGTGAAATGGAAAACAGCACAACACACAGAGTGCTCTTCTGAAATGGTTCTGTTTGACACGAACTTAGTAAAGTGTAGCATTTTCTCTTTTTTGCTGTCACTAAAACGAAGCCTGCACCTCAGCAAATTTGTACAGTACACTGAGAGCTCTACACAGCTGCTTACAGACCATTAAGAAGAGCAGGTATTCACCAGCCCAGATGCTAGAAAGTGACCAGTGCAGTTCACGAAAACAATTACATCAATAGCACTCCTTGTCCCTTTTGTTCTCCAGAGAAGTGTGGAAGCTGGGGTTGGTGAAGAGACACCCTCTCCACCTGAGAGAGAGAGAGAGAGAGAGAGACTGTTGCCATGGTGTGGAGCTGCGTTTTCATAAATGTTTCAGTAAGGTCACGCCCTGCTTGATTAATTCCAAGAGTTCACATTCATCTACTGCCACACAGCCAGCTTCCAACAGATGTTCACAGAAGCCATTTCATGTTGACTTATAACCCTTCCATTTTTTTTCTGTGGCTAATGTATCAGGATGGTTGTATTCCAGACACAGAAGTAAGCAGTGCAAGTGCTGAAAAGCAGCCTCCATTGTGCCTACAACTGGCTTTGCATTACAGCAGCCTCAGTCAGCAACTAACTGGTAGCAAATTTTGCCCTTCCTGAACAACCACATACTTTCCCTAGAGCAAATGTGTCAGTGTGTGCACTTACAACATTTTTTTCCATGTAATTTTGTATGGTTGAAAGCAGCACACTCTCAAACACAGGAATGACACAGTTTCTGAGGAGGCTGGGTATACACAGTCCAAAGACAGGACAATGAATAGCAGTAATTATTTTATATCCTACGCCCTCCTCACCTTTCCATCTCTCACATAAGCATCACGTTGCCAGTAATAAGGGCTAAGGGAAGGACCAGTAGGATTTGGGTTTGTTATACATTTTGGTACACCATAGCCTGTGTATTCCTACTGTGATGTAATGAGTGGAAGGAATACTTGCAGAACAAGAATTTCTGTTGCAGTGTAAGAGAGTAGAGCAGAGATAGTTGCAAATGGCAAACCAAAAAAAAAATTGATCCTGTTTTTAGATTTTTCATAAATTTTTGAAATTGTATGCTTCTACCTAATTTATGCAAATTATTGCCATTATGAAAAATTTTATTTGGTATTTCTTATCCATATTTTTCAATGAAATTCAAGGGCAAAATCCTGGGATAGGAATCTGCCCGAATTCAACTAAACAAATGTTCACTCAGTTGCCACTGAGGTGATGAAATCATTTTAATGTGTCTGTGTCTGGTAATCACAGCAGGTTAGTAGTACTCCAAGGTACTATGTCTTGACTTGAATATGGTGAAAAACAATGTCAGATCGAAAGATAAAGCAGGTTAGTAGTACTCCAAGGTACTATGTCTTGACTTGAATATTGTGAAAAACAATGTCAGATAGAAAGATAAAACTATCCCTTCAGCTCATGTTTAGGAAGATAGCATCTTCAAATTCCTTTTGTTGTGATGATTTTTCTTCTGCAAGACTAGATCTCTGGAAGTTGAGCAATTTTAATTACAGATAATTTCACCCCTCATTTGAATTCTCTCCTCTCCTCTCCTCTCCTCTCCTCTCCTCTCC
>VZRQ01009368.1:2206406-2353555 GCA_013397975.1 Machaerirhynchus nigripectus | reverse complement strand
TTGCTTTCAAACTAGCACAATAGTTTATAGCTAGAAGAACTTGTTAGTAAATCGGAAGAGGATCAGGAACAGACACCAACATTAAAAATACGATGCTAAAAGGATGGGCAATGGCTTGATTGTCAGGACTTTTTCCTAATGGTTGCAAACTACAAGGAGCTGCTGGAGGCACTGAATGAGAGACAGCAATATGTGAAATGTTAGTAAGCAAAGACTAGCCAAGGAGGGTTGTGTTCAGGTGTTCAGGTTGGATGCTTTACTCAAAACTGAACTGCCCTTTTAGGCTTTATCACTTAAGTAAATAGTAAAGTTAAAAGAGGTTTTAGGAATGTTAAGTCTAATTTCTTTTGAAATTGAATGTCCTTGGAAAGAGCTAAATGGTGAACCAGAGTGCCTGCACCTTGACTGAAATGCTGATGGAGCATGAAAGAGTGATTGTGGAGGTTTGGGGGCAGCTTTATTCATTCTGACTTAAAAATATTTGGTCTACAATTGACCCGACCTCTAGGAGTTTTCATGAAGGCTTCAGATTCTACTCCGAAATGGGCATATTAAAGCTGGAGGATAAAATCAGAGCCAAAATACTGTAATATCCTGACATGATGAAAAAATGGGAATTTCTCTCTATATGTACAATATATATGCATCCTTGAAGCACAAACACACATACATTTACACACCTACATCGTAATTACCAGTAAGCTCGCGAGAAGCTCTGATAGCAATTTGTAAGGAAAAATGACAATAAAATGAAATGGTGAATTGTCTAAAATGCAAGAAGTGGCTCCTCTGACCAACTGCATAACGGTAAGATTCACAACTTGAAGTCTGCAGACTTTTTATGATCCAGCTACAATGTGTTGCAGATCTGTCCTCCCCCAGATCCCCTCATGGGCAGAACTTCAAAGCAGCCAAGGCAGCCAAAAGAAGAGGATGGTGGAATATTTTTGCATATGCATATATTTAGGAAAACATAAACTGTTAAAAATTTGCCAATAATTCTCTTTCTGTCTTACAAAGCCATTTTTATTTCTCCTACAAGAATGCTACTTCTATTAGCTTTGTTTACAAAAAAGCACAATCACCTATTCAAACAATATAGGACTATCTTCTCTTTTAAACACCGACTGAGTGCTGGTAGGCTGCAGTATTTCACTAAAGACTGAGGCTAGACTGAAGATAGGAGACCAAGCAAGGAAGAAGATAAAAAGGGCAGCACATTCCTGGGTGAAATGTTATATTCATTTTTTTCTCAGAATCAGACACCGACTTCCACCCCTGGGTCCGTGCAAGCGGGCGCCGCTGGCACCACAGGGTATCATTCGTTTCCTCCTGCCCTACATCACCAGGGCAAGAGTTTGAAATTGCAGCTGAGTTTAACTCTCTCACAGACACATGGTCCAATCTCACAATTACCAACACCGGTATGGCTGAATTTCAATAAACATCAAGGAAATGACAACTCTCTGTGGCACTGACCCTGTCCAGTGCTAACTTTTTGTATCCCAACAGGCTCTTGAGGTTCTTATACCCAAATATTAAGAAGGTTTAGCATCCAGCCAGATTTCTTCCACAAAAAATGTTAGGCTTTGGGAATGATATTTTTTGGTGAGGAACAGATTTCTAGCTCTGCCCGTTGGATAATAAACCCCACTATTTACAAAAAACAAAGAAACCTCTAATAAGGCCAAAGTCAGTGATCTTGACTGGGTTGTATAAGATGGCATTAATTTCAGAATCTGTCCTTTTTCCACAGTAAGAATGAATGATTCCTCAACCAGGAGCTTATCTAAAAAATACTGAGCCTTTTCTTTTTATAGTCTCTATCTGAAATAAAGTTTGGAACTAAATAATAAATTATTTTTCTCTCATATTTCACACTAGTATTGATTGAAATGAAAACTAACTTTGACAAGTGCAGTTTTACTCATTTACTTAGGGAAATGTCAGCATGGCATTTAAAGGAGGCATGGCAAAAAAATGATCCCTTAATGCCTGCTTAGGCCTTTCCAGGCACCACATCTCCTGAATTTTTTAAGGAGAGAACAAAAGAAAATCAGTGCTGTGCAGCTGGTGTATAAATAATCCTTTGGATATTGTCCATGACAGTTGGCTCTCACACAAGAGTAGGTGAATTCCTCACAACCATTTCAGTGTTAGAGGAAGTTGACAATTGCTGCAATAACTAGTGAATACATAGTTTAGGTTAGAAATGTGTACCAGGAGACAAGGTTACGGATGTTTTCCAGAAGGCAGAAAACAAAAGGCCAGTTATTCAACTGTTCCAGTTGGTGGAGGAGAGGAGAGTCAGCCTGTTTTGTGACTGTATGTGACTTATCCCACATAGCTCCTGAAGGGAGCACTTTTTGAACATACAAAAGCTGAAATCAGGTCACTAACAGCAATCCAGAATTCTAAAGATTTTTCCCACTCCTAGAGTAAACAGATGTTTTTCTCCTGCTGAGGTGAATTTTCTTTAGTCCTATTGACACAGTCTCTAAAACCAGCAATGCTGACTGTTTCACACAAACCATGAGGTTCTGCATGCAAACATGCTTCACAACATCTTGTGAGCAGAGACCATCAAAGAGTATTTTTTTAACAAGGTAATTACAGCATGTTACTCATGAGGTCACTGGAGATGGCTGCACAACAGGACTTTGTTCTCTGTCATTCTGGGTAATTCTAACAGCACAGTTGCAGTCCTGCCTTTAGAAAATCATAATGAGAGATGTTAAATGCATGGGATAGTCATGCAAAAAAAACCACGTCGTGTGTATTATGTTGTACTGTGACACTCTCCAAAGTAAATTCTCCTTGATTTCCAAACAAAAAGGAAATGGACTGACAAGTAAAACCAATCTAAATAAGCTAACACCCAAAAATTATTGGCTTAAAAGCCTTTTTTTTTTTTTTTTTTGTCTTTTTATTTTCTTCATGTGAAACATGAGAATTTCACTAAGGTTACTTTTTTAAGCTTTTCTCAGCAACTAAAAGGAAAATTTTTTTCTTTGCTGAAAGTTAAGACTTGCACAGACTCAGGATCTGTGGCTAAAAAGAAAACACCAGATACCACTAGAATCATGATAATATCATACTGAGCTCACCTCAAAACTCCTGGTTGGAAGTCCTGTGAGTTGGTTGCAGAAACAGCTGGCATTGAGGAGATGACTCAGGTGCCAGATTCAGGCTTGTTATCATGAGGTGCCAGTTTCAGGGCTGCTATCATGAAACAGAAACCAGGGACAATGTATTTCTACCCTCACAGAGATAGTAGTGTACGTGCTCAAGCCCAAAGGTGCTTCACCCTTGTAAAGTAAAGAAGCCATGGTGAGACTACAACTGCACAACACTGTCCCGTTCCTTCTTCCCCTTCCTTTGGCATCATTCTGTGCTTTTCCCACCCTTTCCTGAGCACAATAGACAGCTCAAGCCTTTTGGCACCCACTTTTTTTTTCCAAAAGTCATGCCAACAGATTTTTCAACAATATTGGGTTTTGAGGAAAAATGTATATATTGTTTATTTTGTCATGGGCTGTGTTTTGCATGTTTCTCCTCCTTCCATCTCCTCCTTCACCCTTTCCAGTCCAAAAACCCTGGTGTTGTGTAACTCTGAACAAGTAGCCAGTGCTACAACTGGAAAGTCAACTTTGCTGAGACAGCAGTGAAAATAACATTAAAAGGTCACGACTGTGATAAAGTATCCCTGCATCTTTCTGTTGAGAAATACAAGGCTTCTGTTGACTTTCCAGACTTAATCAGAAAGAGAATGATTTGCAATCAGGCTTCCCTTTTCCTTATGTAAGCCACTTATATAAACCAAAAGGTAAGCAACCACTTAACCTGGCTTAAGGACTATCTGTGAGTTATGACAGCCTCAGTCATGGAGTGACCATGACTGGAAAGGTAGTTTTTAAGCATTATCAGCCTATTCATGTATTTAAATTAAGGTGTCCTCTTTTTTTCTTGTTTTCCTTTTATCTCCATCTCCTCATCTGTTTCAGGAGCTGCTTCCCAGGCTCTGGCCCACGGCTTGGAAAGGTGGGTTTTGTACTCTGCAGCTTTTGTGTTGCAGGGTGAAGTGGACAAGACAAACTGCTTGCAGTCTCCCTTTGGGGGACATCTCCTGATCCCAAGAACTCAGCCGGCCTAAGAAGATGCCACTTTTGGCCACACCTACGGTGCCAAGCATCAGACCTTCCAACCAGATGCAACTCATTGACTTAAACAGCTTTCTTTCCATACACTCCAGGGAAAGAGAGCCAAACTCCCTATGCTCCTGTGCTCTAGGGTAAACTGTCTCTGCATTAGCCATCCAGAAAAGCTCATGTTCCTAGACATCTAGTGTAGGTGCCTGGAATTAAACTTCCAATATCACTACATTATTATGCAAGCACAGTTGTTAAAATTCCCCTTCAGGAATAGTCCTGTTCACAAGAGTTAGCTCTGCAGAAATCTGGTCATTCATAGTAGTTATTCCCGCATATTTTGATCTTTTTTTGGCTGAAATTAAACTTTGAAATCCAATTTTAGTGAGCAACAGAAGAATCTAGTGCACTGATGGAAAATTTCATGCAAGATCTAAAGATATGAGGGAAGCAGCAAGTTTTGCCAGTATCTCCAAACGAGCCAGGGAAATAATAGGTAATTATATTTCTTTATTGAGGACGAGAGCTCATGTCTAGTCTTGCTTATTTTCAAGAATGTGTTAGTGGTAGAATTACAGGGATGTTGAGAAGTTTATGTTCAGAGACAAAAATCCTGGATTAACTTCATAGGAAGCTTGAATGTTGCATTTGCTCTCCAAAAAAAAAAATCTTTATGTAATTGGATTTTTTTTTCAGTCAGATTCAAGTAAGCAAAGGTTAAAAAATACAATATATTTCACCTTTCTTGTTGCTGAAGTCACCTCTCTCAATCCCTAATATACTGACTATCTGGATCTCAGTATTCATGTCAGAAAAGACCTTGAATCTGTAGCCTGGAATTCAAACCTCCACCCATATTTTATTCTGTCATATTCTTTTTTTCTTAAGACCTGAATTCCTGAAATTGCCAAACTCCACTCAGCTACAAAAAAATTTCCACCTTCTTTTTTTTAACCCTATAAAATCAAATGTGGGATGTTTGTGTGAATATAGAACTCAAAGTTAAAATTAAACTTGTGGAGCTAAATCTGGCCAGCATCACTATTTGTACTGATTATCAGGAATAGTGTAAAGGGAAGCTGGGAAAAAAAAATTGTTACTTGTGACGTCTCTAGCACCAAGAAGAAAAACTGACAACAGAGCAGAAGATTTCATACCTCATTTCAAGTGCTTTTATGTCTGAACGTTCCACTGTTGGTGACCTTGCAGTACAATTAGGATATTGTCTTGGGGTGATGTAAAACCAAAGTTAAATCAAAGTGATGCTGATTTGAAATTTTCATATGAATGAGCTTCAACAAACACACAAAAAACCCTCATTCCCCTTACAGAAAAATCAAAGCATCTGACTCTGATTTCAGTAAAAACAGTCTTTATTAAAGAAAAAGACGGGTTTTACCAAAATAATAGAGACTGATGTGATCTTTCAATAGAATAAGGTCCTGACTTGTAATTGGTCATATTTTGAGTTTAAAATAACACTGTTAACCAAGGTCATAATTTTTATATTTTGGACAGGAATAGTCACACCATATGAAATATTATATCATTTTATGTTTTCCAACAGAAAAAAAAAAGTATATGTCAAGGTTTTCCCTATACCTACACAATCCCTGATATATTTTCTGTCATTTAAATGGCTGCCTTTCAAAGTCTTTGCTATCACATGAAACTTCCTAAACTCTTCAAATCTCTTATCTGTAGGTAACTAAGTGACGTATGAGGATTAGGTAGGTTTTCCTTTTGTTTTGAAGGAGTTATCCTGGTCATCCTTATATTCCCTGGAAACTGACACTCACTTGAAAACCTGACCATTAATTTCTACAAAACACCATCATAGCCATAAAAATACTGTAGACATTTATTTCTGAAGCTTTAAGAGGCACTTCAAATTTCTGTAGCAAATGCCTGTCTGTAGAGTCTAAACATCACCTTATCTTCACAACCCTGTAATAATAATTATGAAAAGAATTAGGCCAACATTTTTTCTTTTCTGTTAATCACACAAAGAACACTTCTGCCATAAGCATATTTTGGATAATGAGGGCAGCAAGGACCAGGGAACAGCATCACTCTCCCTTCCAAAGTACAGCATTTATTGCTTGAGCTGTCAGAGCTGAATGGATTTAGCATGTGTGCTTATAACAACGTGTTAGCTGTTATGTGCTTGACATGTGGCAGCAGCTTAAAACCATTGGAAAGCAGAGGTGAAAGCAGGCTTTTGCACAGTGAGGGATCATACTGCTGGAGCAATCATTACTGCACCTGTGAGGCTAGCCTATAGACACTGCCTTTCAGATGCTGGTTTGCATCCAAAACATGCACCATGTTTTACTGTGGGAAACCTGCCTAAATAGTGTGAGCCTGCGTTTTGTACAGGCTGCCTGCTCATCTACACTGCAGGTGAGAGAAAACCAGCCCCCGCTTCCCCAAACCCCCTCAGTCTGAGAAGAGGTGCCTTTAAAAGAGTAAATGATTAACGTCCCCTCTCACCTGAAATATCTCCAATGACTGCATCAGAAACAGATTATGATACAAAATGCAGGGGCATTATGATAGGGCAAAACCAGCAAGAGATTCGGAGTTCCACTTTCCTGGACTAAGACAACAAGCACCAGAACTTTGCTTTGAAAAGAGCAAAGCAGTGCACTCAGCAGTCAGGCTGTATCTTTTCTTCTAAGCTGTTGCAGTTTGAAGCAAGAATTTCTGGGAAAAATATGGTAGTACACATAGGACAAAAGCCCCATTCTTTTTTTCAAATGCCCGAGGAAAACTTGCACACTTTTATCAGTAGATTTTGTCTGGTCCAGAAGAAGGTGGGAAGTGAATTCTAGGACCCCATCTCTCTCTCAGAAAACATGTTAATGATGTACCAGCTCTGTTCCTGCTCACTTATATCCTGTTTTCTCAGCTGGGGGAAATAACACAAAGAGGTAGCAATACTCTCGTGGTCTTCAGATTCTTCACAAAGAAAGTAAAGCGCAACATCAACTCATATATCTACACTCTGTACTGTTTTAAAGGAAGTTTTATCCTGTAATTGTTGTACAATACTTGTGTAGCAAATGTGATATAACAAAAGATTAACTAAGAAAGTAATAGGTTAATCTCCACTTAACTCTCATGTGGAGAGATATGCTTCCAAGAGATGCTGTTCTTCATCATAGTTGAAAAATATCCCCAGTCTTCTGCTTCTCACCCAATGACTCCTTAAATAATGCATGCTATTTGAAACTTTTGAACAAACTGACATGAAAGTTCCCTATTCTCCATCACAGCAGGTGTCCAGCTTGGGGCATCTGAAGAGTTTGTAGGAATTTCCTTGAAAGTGCTTTCAGCCTCTTAGACTATTTCTTGCACACTCTAAAAATAGAAACTTTATTTACTAAAAACTAAGTCATAGGCTTCACTTTCCAGTGGACACTACTTGGAAAATATTTTTGTAGAATACACTTGGTACAGAGGAAATAATTTTGGATCATACAGAAATTCAAGCCAATATGAGTGCTTGACACTGCTGAACTTCTGGTGTCCACTGGGCACAAGTGCAGCTACAAGATCTTAAGGAAATAATATTTTCATTGTTTCACCTGGGATGAGGTTTTAAACATTCTGTATATGGGAATCAAGTGTTAAAATTAAAAATACTTAGTCTAAAAAGAGATTTACACATAAATCCTCCAAGGAAATATTGAGGAAAGTAATTAATCCGAGTCTTGAAGTTAACAACTGCGACAGTGATTAATACAGTAAGAAACAGTATTTTCTTTCAGTGCAGGAGCAGAGAGAAATGGCATTTAGGAAGAAGGAAGACAAAACAGGTGTCCATCATGGTTCCTTCTGATTTTACAGACCTATGAGAGAGGTAAAACCTCAGTAGATATCAACCAGTTTTACCTTGCTGACACATGAGCAGTTCTCCAGTGCGGCCATCATCCCTCAGTATTTCCTCTTCCTTTTGTTTGCTAACCTAATTCTCCACACTTCACCTTCAAAGAGCAGGCAAACCCTTGAAGGCAGAGACTGTCTCTCACTCTGCACAGAACACTGCATGATCCTGACAGGAGCTACAGGATCACACAAGCTTATCTTCATTCATCAAATACTTCCGAAAGGAAGGAGTATTTTTGAGGGAGCAAACAGACTCCAGCGATCCTGGGGAAGAACGGACTAGGGATTTTTTTGGTTGGGGTTTTCTTTTTGTTTGTTTGGGGTTTTGTTTCAGTTTGTTTGGTATTTTTGTTTTGGGTTTGTGTTTGTTTGGTTTGTTTGTGGTTGGTTGGTTGGTTAGTTGGTTGGTTGTTGGGGTTTTTTTCCCCCCAGAATGGCCAGGTCAAGTCTGAGCTGTATCAATGCTGTTTTACTCTGCCACATCAGCACTTTCATCAGGTCACTCTTGGTTTATTCCCAGGATCTTCAGACACTTTAATCTGAGGTTTGATTTTTTATTTTATTTTCAGATCTAGATTGTGTTATCTAAACAGATTTTATCTATTGCTTCTGTTTTGTTGTTCTCTGAGCATGTTCTCTGTACAAAAAACTTTTTTCCATAAGATCTTGGGAGCCAGCACCCACTAGCCCCAAACTCCACCTCTTCCTCCTCAGGTTGCTATCACAGTTAAGTATGTTCTTTTGCAGAGTGTTAGAAAGGGTGCATATCCTCAGGAAGACATTGTTCTCAGATCACCCCATCATTGACTTGTATGGTGAAGCTGAGTGAGCTGCAACTGCTCTTTACCTTAAAAGATAAAGCCCTTGCAAATCACAGCAAGATGATATTTTGGCTTTTGAAAGTAAAGCTTATATCTACCTTATTAAATAACTGCCTAAACAGCCTCTCTTTAGCTTCAGCTGCTAAAAATTATTGAAGGAGTTACTACTCTCTCCCTTTCACAGTTTTGAAAATCTGCATGAAAGCTGTTTGGCAAAATCCCTGTTTGTCTGCCTTAGGGGACTGCAGACCTGTTACCAAGCTGGGTAGCTTTGCTGTTGAAGTGATGGTCTCTCCTGTTGCAACTCTGACTACTAGGTAGTGTACTACCTAGATGACTAGGTTCAGGGGAAGGACAGCTCAGATGTAGCAGTCTCTTCTTGATGGTAACTCGAACTTGAAATTTCCTGGGAGTTCTCAAAATCCTGTGTCTGCCACTGTCCCCTTACTCTAACTGCTGCAGTCCTTGAGAGGAACTCAGTCAATTTGCCTTCCAACCACTGGCTTTCTGGAAACTCATTAATAAATACAGCAATATAGGCTACCTTTATTTTCTGAAAAAAACCAGTCAGCTTGGAAATAAAGTGCTGTCATTATAGGTCATTCTCTTAGTTTATTATTTGGTCATTTTTTAAATTCCATGTATCAGTGGAAGCCAGGGGACATAAGATGGGTAGTTTGCACACACACCTATAAGTCATCTTCCAATAAGTGAATGAAAGGTGAACTAGATGGCTCATTTCTTCCACATCCTTTAAGACCCCCAAAACCAGAAAGACAGATTATAACAATTTACCTGTAGGGCTGCTGAATCTCGCATGAATTTGTTCAGAAACCAGCAGACTAGTGCAACCATGGCATTAGGCAGTCATCTTGTGCGCTAAGGCTGTATGCCAGCACTACAAGACAAAAGGCATTATCATATATCACTTAAAAAATGGTACCTAGCTTCTGGAATGGGTTTGTGGGGTTTTTCTTCATTCTAGAAGGAGCTTTACTGAGCACCGGTTTTCCTGTAACTATAGAAGGTAATAAATAAGTTCAAATCTAAAGAAAATTATACTGTAAATGGAATGAAGCTGTGATGCTTTGTGACTTATACAATTTCTCATTTTAAGTACAAAAAAAGTGTAGAAAGTTACACTATATATCACAGTTCTGCAAACAGCTATTTCTTTTAAAAAAAAAAAAGTCTTATGAGTGTTGAAGACTGTTTTCCATCTATACAAAATCCAACTATCTGTGAAAAAAGAAATGCGAACACAGTACAGTTTTTGCCAAAACCAGTGGGCTTGACATAAAATACATAAAGAATGAACTTTGGTTCATGAAATTGGATACAAACTGTGTTCACTTCAGTACTTGGGATCTTCTCCCCTGAGAACATGCTGCCAATTTTTTCTGAGGTTCCCGCCTTCCTTCAGGAAAAGCTGTATGCTGATCAGCAAAAATGAGTTTCAGATAATTTTAGTGGTTCACCCTTTCATAAATCCTCAAAAAAAGCCTGCTGATGAAAACAGCGTTTTCACAAGAGCTGTTGATTATACTCATATACTACTAACTTGGTATTGCTTTTCAATTATTTCATGGTGTGCTCAGCCCTGAAAGTCATCAGGAAAGTTAGAAAATCATCCTGTCCTGAATTAATCTATTATTATACGTGTTTGTGGTGTTTTATGTCAAGCTGATCTAAACAGAAATGGATACAAAATTCTTATTTAAAAAAAAAAAATAAAAAAGGTAATCTTTTGGCTCAGTTAAATTGCAACCTGAAGTTTTCCCTCATGCTTTTGTCTTCTTAACATTTGCTCCAAGCCATTACAAAAGCCTTGGCTTCACTTTGTTCCTGTCCAGAAGACTGTCCAAAATTGTGTTTGTCTTGTATGAACAACAAAATAAAGTACTGCAAACCAAGCTGAAGTGGTAAAGCAGGTTTCTACTTTTGCAGACATTATTATTCATTTATACACTGTGCCATGCTAATGACAATTATTAAAGCTTTCTTTTACTAAGCATTTTGTGGGGTTTTGTTATCATTTACGTGGTAAATATAGCAATAACTTCCACCTGACTGACAAATCTTTTTTATGAGATCCATCACAGATGAGAATTCCCATATCCCATTAATGATTTGATTTTGTCACAAAACACACAGGAAAATCAAAACCAGTTAAGCAATAGATGGGAAACAGTCTCAGGCCTAAATGGATAATACCATGCTTTTTATTTCTTGCCTCTTGAGACAGGAGAAAAGGAGGGAATATACCAGGAATATATCCATATGAACAGTTCTTAACTGGATTTGGCCCTAAAGTTTTCAAGTTTTGAAAAACCTAAAGATATCCTTGAGAAAAGGATAGGAATAAAACTTTAAATTAGGCCTGGTTTTTGATATCTCATATCTGAAGGTATATATGCTGGTTCCATACTGCTTTCTATACCTTTGCCTGCACTAGCTCTTTTCTCCTAGACTCTTGAGGGGGCCACTAGAAATGGGAAAAATAAAACAACAACAAAAAAATAGTGGATGCAAAGGGTTCTGGAAACTAAGGGGCAAAGAAAATCTCAAATTTGTGAGGAAGCAGCAAGAAGTGACTGTGACAAATTTCAGTTTACAAAATTTGATACATGCTAAAGTAGTGAAGCTTTTAATGAATGACCTCTATTTTCTCTATCAGTTTTAAGGGCTTTGAAAATTAGTGTTTTAGAAATAATTTGTCTAGTAATTCTGGATATACCTACATTAGCATTGCCAGTGAACATTTCTGGCCAGTGAAAATCAATAATCTCTATTGTCAAACAGTCTCCCTGTCTGTCCCTGGAGCAGTCTGGCTGTCAGCCTGGGCCAAGGACAGATGCTGAAGGGGACTGCCCTGTTCTGGAGGAAAAGGGCATTTCATGGGAGAAATATAGGCTATCCCATACCTGTTGGTCTAAGTGCCAACCCGTGTGTCCTGGACACATTAATTTTTAATACAGTTATAGTATTATCCTCCTAAAACCCAGAAAATAAAGTGGTGATATGTTACTTTCACTTTGAGTTTCACTTCTCTCACATGCAATTCTGGCAGACTTTTAGGAGCACTTCAGCTCTGTAGCATCACAAATTCACATGCAATGAATATAAATGGATAAGGAAAAGGCTAAAACAGCCTGGTACAGACCTCAGCTTTTATATTATGATCATCCACATATTTCAGCTGCTAACTTAGTGTTTCTCCATCTGTGATTAGTCTCTGATAAAAATTATCCTTTTCCAGAGCAATATTTTTCTGCTTGTTATAATTGACTACATAGTTCTTCCTGGCAAATTGTGGTGTCAACTTTATTGGCATAATTTAATTTTATTTAACAGGAAACAAAATTCTTCAACCAGAAAAACTGGTTGTGGCTTTGATTTTTCAAAGTTACAATGAAGTGGGCTTTCAGAGAGTAAAGTAAATATTTAATTAGCAGCAAGTTATGTAAAGCAATTACCTCTATAGGAAGTGCACTTTCCCCTTCTTTATGTAAGAGATTCATTGTTTCCAAAGAGGAATTTTGTCAGAATAATGACTGTAGGATACACTTATATAAAAGGAGAGAATATCACACACCAGTAGTGATCATAAGTAATATTTAGCCCTTACTGGTTCATCTTTTGTCAAAAGTTGAAAATATTCAAACAAAACTAAAGAGGCCTTATTTTGCATGCTGCATAAGGCTGTCTGTGCTATAAGTGTTTATTATATTGAAATCTCAGAAATATGTGTTTATTTGTGTAAACTGACATTTTTAATGCTTGATATGGTCAGAAAGTGACAACACCTTACTGCCCTAAATTACCATCCTTAGAGATGGAATTACAGAAAAAGCAAATACCTTTAAAAGCTTGTAGAATAAAAACAAGAGACCTGCCACAACTTCTTGCTTTCCTGGATAATTTTTCTGCTGCTCACTGTACTTCTTATGTCTTCCCAGATGTTCCTGTCCTATGCCAGCGCTGATCACAGCATCCTCTTCTGTCAGAGTCACAAAAGTTGCCATAGCCCTGTCTCCCTCCGTGACTTCTTCCATGACCAATGTTGAGCAAATAAGGGTAATTAGGAGTGACTAACCATGGAGATAGCCTCACTGAGCACAATTTACTTTTTTAAAACTCCTCTTCGTCAATGACCCCTCACTGATAACTTCATTGTCCAGAGGTTGCAATAGTCAAGAAAAGCCTTTTGATATGGGTATTGTGAGCAATGGGAAAAAGAGGACAGAGTCACACAAAGGACACTAAAAGCTCAATATTTACAAAACAGAAATTCTCCCATTCCACTGAGAGAAGTGAAGAAAACAGAGATAAGACCTCCTGGGGTTATTTGCAAGCCTTGCTGAGGATCTCTGACATGAAATGTTTCTCTCAGAAACTGGAGTGGCACCATGTCTCAGGATTGACAGAGGTTCACAGGGCAAATAAAGGATGAGGTGATAGAATGCAGGAAGCTGTTGAGGCTGTTTGTGCCACAGGCTTGCTGGCCAAGGCAGTTGCCCATGCAGGGACTTTACCTCGCCTCTGGTCACTCTTGGGGTGAGTTCCACCTGTTGACTCTCAAAGCTACTGGCTGCAGGTTCATAACAGCTTCAGTGCATAGGCAAACCTGAGCACTCACTATGTCCAGAGTCATGGTTACACAGACTCAAGGAAGGAAGTGCTGGATCCTTGTTTGTCTTCTTTCATTTGTCTTTACTGTCAGGGAACACTGAAAGTACAAAATGCAGATCTGTCCTGGGATGCTCTTACCCGTATAATCTCTTCCACTGAGTGGTTTTTCTTAGCAAAGAACCAGATACAATATGTGGGCTCCTTTCAGTAACCCTTACTTTATCAGTCTTGAGGGGGCTAGGCAAAATACAGAAACTTTCTTCATAGAAACATGAGCTAAAGTCATCTGAAGGGCAATCCTGTAAGTAGCTGATTTACAGAGAGACATGATTAAAATTAAGCACTAATTGAAGGGTTTGGGTGGCTGGGTACCAAAATTCATACATAGTGCCTTGGAGTATCAGACTCTTTATCGGTGTGTGTGGCATTGATAAGCATGGTAGAATTGAGGAAATATTACACTACATTCCATAGATTAATTCCATTTTGCTTTTAATTATGAAAATAATTCACTGTTTTATCATAATAGTCATCCTAACTTTAGAGATGACTCTACAATGTTATATTAAAAATAACTTTAGTCCTGCCAGTCTCAAAGACATGTAAAATTATAAAGATAGTCAGATGTTGAGATTTAGAAAGTGTACTCGAGATATCTGAAAAAGGGAAAACTCATTAGTTTGTTTTCCCTTTGGCTACTGAAACAGTCTATCTTTGAAGTAAATTGTCTCAAGTTTGTGCGTGTCAGGAGGGATTTACCGGAAATGCAGTGATGGCTGTGACACTGGCACTAGGAGTAATATTAAATGCACACAAAAGGTCTATTCTATGATAACACAGAAACAGTGTTCATTTGTTTAACTGCCCATATATTGCTCAACTATAGGGTTATTAGTTGTCCCTACTTGCAGCATTGTTCTTTACCTTTACAGGGGTACATTCATGGTCAGTGTATCTCTTATAATACAGAACACTCTGGAACTGTGAAAGCACTGTGACTTCTGCTGGGCCTTGTGGTACCACCACAGTGTATTTTGTAGTCCTTCGCTTTGAGGTATAACAAAAGCTATGCCTTTATATGATTGAATTCCCACCTAAGGAAGTCTCTCCACCATAGGAGAGGCTGGAGCATCTCTTAGGAAAGGCTAAGAGAATTCATTTAATGGATTGTTCAGCCTGGAGAAGTCTTTGGGATGACCTAATTGTGGACTTCCAATACCTGAAGGGAGTCTACAAGAATGATGGAGAGGGACTTTTGACAGGGGCATGTAGTAACAGGTCAAGGGGGAATGGCTTCAAGCGGAGGAGAGTGGGTTTATGTCACCCTGAATTTTGCAGTCTTTCTATGTTTTCATTCTTGTAGTAGAATTTCCCAGGCACTTTACTGTAAGCATCAGGCATGTTTACCTACCAATATCTATTATTATCATTCTTTTTGTTAGGCGGAGAATTATGATAGACTTTTGATCTGACCAGTGTCATGGAGAGGTGGTAACCCCATCCTCCAATCCATGGTTGTCTCTAAAAAGATATATAACTGACTAAATAAAGGTCCGGGCCGGTCTTCTTCCTCCTTCTTCCTTCTTCTTGCCCTACCGTGGCCCTTCTTGCTCTCTCTCTTTTGGCCCAGGCCTTATCCTGACAGAACGGTGTCTGCGTGGTCCTTTCGTGTCTGAGTACGACAGGTTTATATTAGGTATTAGGAAGAAATTCCTTGTTGTAAGAATGGTGAGTCATTGGAACGGGTTGCCCGGAGAAATTGTGGATGATCCATCCCTGGCTGCGTTCAAGACCAGGCCGGATGGGGCTCTGAGAAATCAGGTTTAGTGAAAGGTACCTCTGCCAATGTCAGGTTGTTGGAACTAGATGATCTTTAATGTCCCTTCCAATTCAAACCATTCTATGATACTTTGATTCTAAAACATAAAATCTTTATCTATTTTCTACTTCAGAAGAGCTGACAAACTAGGTGAGATGGATAAACTGATTAGCTGTGAAGATTGATACAGAATAGACAAAAGCTCAGAACCTGCTTTTGGAAGCAAATAAAATCACAGTTGCAGATACCATAACTTTAATCCATCTTGATGAAAAAACTTGTTATAACAAGCTATTCTTTATGTTGGAACTCATTCATCATTTTGAAATTAACAGCCAGACAAGATTAGCTTTTAAACTCTCTTCTGTTTTCAAACTAGAAAAATTAAGACAAAAAAAACCATTTTTGACAAATGGAAGATACACATATTATTTCTATAATTGTTTTCTGAAATTTCTGAAATTGTTTTCTGTAGAAAGGTGGTAAGAATAAGGAGTTGCATTTTTATCAGTCATCATTCAAGTAAAAAGAAAACAGTTAAAATATGATTGAAATCACACTCTGAAGCCTTATAATAAGTCTGTGTGAAGTTTCTGGACACTGATTATAAATCTTATTTTTAGAGAAATTGTGATATGCAAAAATACTATAATCTATTAATAATAAGCCCTTAGAACAATATATAACCTATTTTATTCCTATTGTCTAAATTCTGTATATTACATATGAGTTTATACATTTAAAAAACGTGCTAGTAATAATAGGTTCATTTTAAAAAAGATAACAGTACTGGAAATGCCTGAATTTTTAACAATTTTTTTTTTACCATACCAAATCTAATTAGATTATATTAAACATTTGGCTCTTGACATTTTTAAAGAAAAAGCAAATCTGCAAAGATTAGAAATTGTTATTGTATTTGTTTATGATTGTGATTAGGAAATCAGAGACATCATTACTTAAATTTTGAACAAGATGTTCTTGCCAGAGCTATGAATGAGATAGAGGTGAAATTTGTTTTTTCTTGAAATTGGAGAGAGTTTACTATTGACATTTTACAAAAGTCAACATTTGTTTCACACTTCTTGGTTACATATCAAGACCTCCTGTCTAGTGCTTCAAGCACAGTTGTTTGGGGCATGATCATTCTGGTACCCAGTTGATACCCAAATTAATCTTACAGGTGTTTTGCAGCACCTTTTAAATTTGTAGTAAGGCATCAGAATGCTTGATGAGTACTGACTGTGTCTTGCTTTTGGCTTGGCTGGCACAGTGTGCCTTACTGCAGAGATTCATGTCTCTGATTGCCTTTATTTGTAGGTGAACCCCAGGATAAGTTATTCTAAGAAATATGATGTTGTCAGTTACGAGACCAAAGATGTTTTAAAAAGTTGCTCCAAGAGGTTGATAAGGCATTGTCACAGACATGTTGTCCATAGGAGTTGACAATTCAGTAGCATAGTTCTTTTCTAAATTTTGTTCGCTAAATTTTGCATTTATTTCGTCAAACACATACTGTTGTCTATCACAGAACCATCAGTGATCCAAATCAGTGAGGATGTTGTTGTTATACTGGAAATTGTAAGATTTTGCTCAGAAAAAGGAAGACAGAAAAGAAGCTTGAAATAACTTCATTGACATTCCCTGCGAAGGACAGAAAAAGGTTTAGGAAAGGGTTCTTAGTGCCATAAGAAGTGCACTCTCATCCCAAAAGGCAAATACAGAAAAATACAGGGTTTTTAATGGAATTCTAAATGGAAGAACAGCAGCACAAGTTGAATACAACCAAATGCTAAAGAGCTATCAAAAGACACAATTAAATACTGCTTTGGAAATACTTGTATTAAAAATGAGCCTACAAAATACTCGGTCTAGCTCAATGCTCCGTTTCAGACTCTTTAAAAAAGGGTGAGACAAAAATTGCCCTTGTTTCAACCTGTACCCATCCAGGTCCGGCTGAGTTTAGTAACAACAGTATGTGTTTTAGTGCAAAATGTTTAATATCTTAATTTGCTCTGCTTCCAAGCCTATTTAAGAAGGCTGCCAATCACCTAAATTCCCTGCTGTCAGGAGGATTTCCTCAGTGCTAAAGGTGCACTTTGTCACTTTAAATTTGTCAAGATGTCCACTGCTGATTCCTTCTCATGCACTTAATTCTGTGTAACTATTTCAAGTTGCACAAAATGCAGCTCTCAGTTTCTAATCTCAAAAAAACCCCAACATCTATTTTATTCTCTGATCTATCTTAAAGACCGAAAGCAATGACTTTGGGGTTTTTTATCTGTTATGTTCAGAACAGAAAACAGTATCTGCATGTTTACCAAGCTGATCTCATAACATAATTCCCCACAGGAATATGTCCTCCAACCAGTTTGCAGAAAAGATGTGCCCTCAATGGCAACTTGCGCTTCATTCTTACTTGTATTATCACAGAATTATATTTATATTTTTGCTTAACTTTTCAATTCATTTTTCACTGAAATATTTTTCGATACTTTATTCCATAATAAAATAATATTCTTCAAGATTTATCAAGATGTATTTGGCTGTATTTCAAATCTTCCCAAATTTTTTGTTCCATCCTTGACTTTTATATTTCTAAGTCTTTGGTGGGGTGACCCTGGCTGGACACCAGGTGCCCAACAAAGCCACTCTGTCATTCCCCTCCTCAGCTGGGCAGGGGAGAGAAAATAAAACAAAAGGCTCATGAGTGGACATATAGACAGGGAGAGATCACTCACCAATTATTGGCATGGGGAAAACTTGAGGAGATTAGTTTTATTTATTACCAGTCATATCAGAGTAAGATAACGAGAAATAAAGCCAAATCTTAAAAACACCTTCCCTGCACCACAGCCTTCTTCCTGGCCTTAACTTTACTTCCAAATTCTCTACCTCCTCACCACAGCAGCACAGGCAGATGGGGAATGGAGGTTGTAGTCAGTTCATCTCACATTTTGTCTGCCACTGGCTTTCTCCACAGGGGGAAGACTCCTCACACTCTTCTCCTGCTTGAGCATGGGGTTCCTTCCATAGGAGATATTCCTCTATTAGCTTCTCCAAGCTGGGTCCTTCCTGTGGGCTGAGGTTCTTCACTGATTGCTCCATTGTGGGTCACTCTCATGCAATGTAGTCCTTCAGGAACAGGCTGCTCTAGCGTGGGTCCCCCACGGGGTCACAAACCCTGTCAGCAAATCTGCTCCAAAGTGAGGTCCTCTCTTCGCAGGTCTGCCAGGAGCGGATCCAGCAAAGTCTTCCCATGTGGTCACGGTCTCTGAGCATCCACTTGTTCTGGCATGGGATCCTCCATGGGCAGCAGGTGGATCTCTGTTCCACTGTGGACCTCCAAGGGCTGCAAGGACATGGTTGTTTCACCATGGTCTTCACCATCATGGTCTTCATCACAGGTCACCTGGGAATCTCTGCTCTGGCAGCTGGAGCACCTCCTCCCCCTCCTTTTCCACTGTCGCTGCTGTCTGCAGGGATATTTCTCTCACATATTCTCACTCTTCTCTTCTTCAGCTGCAGTTGTGCAGCAGTTTTTTTCCCCTTCTTAGGTATGTTACCACCACTGCTGGTGGGGTTGGCCTTGGCCAGCAGCAGTTCCATTTTGGAGCCAGCTGACATTGTCTCCATTGGACACAGGGGAAGCTCTTCACAGCTTCTCAGAGATTCCACCCCCATAGAACCTCCACTACCAAAACCTTGCCAAGCAAACACAATACAAACTCACAATTTGAATTCATTTATAAATATTATTGAAGAGTTATTATTCCTCTTTGTGCAATAATAATGGAGGTGCTAAAATTGCTAGAAATATTTATCACTGTAATATCTTTTCACTGCTTGATAGATCACCTTTTATTGTATTTTTCAGTATGTACTCTTCAGAAAGATGTATCGTTTCCTGTTTAAGGCAATACGTATTGATAGTGAGAACAAACAAGCTATATTGCCATAAAGCTTTCTATTTCAAGTACTTTATAGCTGCAATGTCTATGTTTATTTGCATAATATTTCATATAATAATAAAATGTGTTTCACTGCAAAATACTTGTAGAAAATATGAACAACTTGCTGTTTATGTCTTTTTTAATACAAAGCTAGCTGGAATGTGCAACATGAACACTTGCTACTTTGCTTTTGCATTGTATAAATTTCACTAAGTACTCAAATTCTGGGTTTGAATTTTGGTGCTGCAGCTACTCTTCTAAAATCCCCCAGATCGTTATAAATTTTCTTCACAGCTTTTAAAAATACTGCTTAAAGGTACAATGTGACAGGTTAGATAACCTTCCTAATGATTTGGAAGGATCAGGTAACCTCCACATCTTCCACTTGAAGTACTTTCTTCCTCTTAGCAAGCTATTTTTAAAGTCTTACTTTGATACCTCATTCATTTTTCAGTAACTTAATTTAGTTACCCTCATCTGGTATGCAACCAATGCTGTGTTTTACAATATTTTGCTCCTATGCATTCATGAAAAACCTTTCTCGCTTTTATATTAACCTCTCATTAAGTCCTACTGGGCTGTATATATAAGATTTTAATAGTACTAGGTTACTCCAAGGTGTGATCTCATAATTGTTGGAAATTTTTTTTTTGTTTCAGTCATTAGGCTGAGACCTGCATGCATTGCTGCAGCTGAAACAAGTCTGTTTAGATGGCACCAGGCATTTTGAGGAGCAAACGAGTGGAGGTTGCAGCTCCAAAGAATTTCCCTTGAAGACTTGAATGATGCCTGGGTAAAAGAAAGGTCTGCATGAATATCCAGGTACCAAAAAGAAAGACTGTGAGTCTACCAGTCACTAGATACACAGCTTTGCTCCAAGAGGAAGGTGGAATTTAGATTTCAGCGGAAGTCAACATTTGATAAGGAAGAATAAATAATGGCTTGGCTGTTGGAAAGATTCAAATGCAACTTGAAACTGTAAAACTTCTCTGCTTTTGCCAGTGAATATATGTATTGCATGTGCTGCATTCAGATTCATTAAATATTACAAAACTAGTGAGCATAAGATAGATTAATATTGAGTTACTCCCAATGAAAAGAAACTGGATATAAAAAATGCTGCTTTTTTAAAAAGAGATAAAAGCCACACTTTTTTTTCCCAATCAATTGATTGAAAATTCTGTTTCTCTAAATACCAACCTCTGGAATAATATTCTTGCATAACTACATTGACTTACTTTGCTTTGTAGCTTTCTTCCCACTGCTTTAGTAGGCAGGTTAAAGCACAGGGAGTCACTAGAAACAGAATGCCAGCAGCAGCTGAACCTGAGCTTCAAGACAGGGCTACAACACAGTAAAGGAAATTAGAAGACAAAACTTGCAGTATATAGACAAGGGAAGAGAAAAAAAGATGAAATATTCTGTACCATTACTGGGTTTTTCACACCAGATGGAACTGAAGAAGAGGGGTCTACAACTTGATAATATCACCTAAATCTGCATTTCTACTGTTGTGCCATGAATTGATCTCAGTGTGCCCTCAACATTTTAATGGCCATGAAACAAAGTGGAAACTGCATCTGTACTCAGGCCTGGCATTGAAACTCTCCTACATGAGGCAGTCAAGATGATAACCACCTTGTGGGCCTCACTGGAATAAAGAAAATAAACCCGGCTAATGATTAGTAGTAAAGCCTAAAGGCTTTAAGGCTGGGAATCATTTACAGCATAAGCCAATTAATATTGCCATACTCCATATGACTTCCCCAGGGTATGTACCTAGGGAGCTCTGGTTAATCTGCCTGAATAATTTCAGTCTATTTCATACGGTTTATTTACAGGCGACCGTTTCTATTCTAAATCCACAGTTGTTCATAAGAGGAAGATTCATGCCCTGTCTTGGATTTCAGATGTCGTTGGTTGCAGTTTGATTTAACTGACACACATATGCATGCAGTTATGTAACCAAGCTTCAATGTAAATACCCCTTAAAGATCAAGGCCATTAAATGTCTCCAAAAGTCTGGGCCTAAGGCTTTACTTAGACCCTTTAGGATGTGAATTTTTCAACCTGTTCCATTAAGTGGTGACTATGGTGGCAGAAACAAAGACTTTGCAGTGCTGCGCAGGAAGGGAAAGTTCAAACCAGGGGCTTGCTGAAGGATATCCCCACATGTGATCCCCATGCCAAGGGGTACCTAACCTTCACTCTGAACTCCGGGAAACTGGGTGAAATCTTAGCCATACTGCTGTCTTGTTACTTCACTGAAATTAAGCACTGTGCACTTTGCAGGTTTCAAAAATCCCTTTGATTCTGAGAGTGCTGGTTCTGAGATTGTTTTAGTCTAAAGGAATTATTTACATTCCTGACAAAATTTAGTCAAACCCATTTGGTCAGCCACAGAACAGTGAATCTTGGTACAACCCTGCATCTTCTAACCCATTACTTAATTCCCACTCCATAACTTGATATCTGATCATACTCCTATGTGTACTTACCAGCCCTCACAAAGAGTTTGTAGAGCAGTGCTCTCTTGGGACAGGTTTCACTTTGCAAGGTTCACATTTCCAGGTTCAATCATTTCATGTTTTTTCTGTCATAGGCAGCTATCCTTTAAAGAGGACTCTTTAAGGGTCATTTACTTCAAATGGTGAAAACTGCTGGTCTGTGGCAACATGATTTCTGTTTGGGAGGAGGTTCTGGATCCATCTGTTTTTCACAGGGCAGTTCATGCATTTCACACTAAGCAGCAAAAGAGGACTTGAAGTGAATCTTTCATCCAGCAAGTAGTGCACACTCATTTCAGATGCCAGACTGGTGCTGTATTCAACTTGTTAATTAGGCTATTCATTTTGTCCCCTTGTCTTGCTTCTGGCCCTTTGGAAAAACAGTTTTTAAAAACAGTCTGGTCAGAACTAAATTACTGCTTGGAAAACTTTCCCAGAAAATAGTCTTTGTTTCTTTCTTCCTAGAGAGACTTGGTTAAAAATAAGAAATGCGTTAAGTAAAGATTCAAAAGCTAATGATATGTGAACTCTGCTCTGGGCCAGACAGAGTATTTGGATTAGAATTGGTGTTAGCCTCCAGCAAATCTCTATAGAAGCTCTGCTGTAGTCTCTTGCGTCTGCCCTTTCTTTGTTGGAGTGTACTTTCTTAATTCACTCTATTTCCTGAATTTTTCTTTTTTCTGGAAGTATGCTGAAGAAGTAATGTGGATAACAAAGAAGCACACAAAATTGTTGAAAGGTGGGGAAAAGAGATGTAAGAAATCTGTCTGGTTTTCCTCACCCAATTAAGAGTCTGATACTCAGTCTGCATACGCTGCCTGTGACATTTCCCAATCTTCTCTTAAAGATTTTGAAGCAAATGAATTTTTGAGAGAAGTCTGAGAGAGTGTGGTTTGGCAAATGTGGAAAAGGGATGGGAAGGAAGGGGTCCTTTTTCTTTCTTCTACTTCCTAATGTGTAGTTATAGAGTCTCTGTGCACAGAGACTTTGACTGAAGGTGCACCCTGAAAGTTTGAGAGGTAACAGGCACCTATTTCATCAAAGAATAAAAAATTCAGTTCGTTTTTAACAAAAAAAATTTCTCAGTGTTGGTCAAATCATTTACCCAGACATTCTCCTGGAAGCTCCCACTTTGGAGAGATTGTATACTCAACCAGGAAAGGATAGGTCCTAGTAATTTTTACTTTGGCCCTGTTCTGGAATTGAGGTTGGATCAGATGAGTTCCATAGGTCCCTTCTCACCTCAGTTACTCTTTTTTTCAATAATTAGCAGTAGATCCTGTGTCTGAGATATGAATAGAAACAAGGAATATATTTATCAAATCATGTTCCCATTTCATGCTTTCTATTTGGCTTTTAACTATTTTGCCTTCTCCAACTCTGACATTTGCAGTACAGCACTTTTGGAAAGAACAACCTTTCTTGACCTATCAAAATGATTTGTTTGAGTGTATAAAACTCTTCTTTTATCTCCCTAAGAGTCATGGAAGTTTTTAAAACTACAGCATTCCCTATAAAAGTAGATGTGACAAAGTAAAATAAAAAATAAGAATTAGGAAAAAACTACTCCGAATTTTTTGAAAGCTCACCACACCTGAATGGTTTCAATACAAACTTTTTATCATTCTCAGATCAGCCTGATGTGGTCTCCATGCTGTTAAGGAAATCTTTTGCCTTTCCGCAAAACCCCAGTGGTATGATGATCAGAGAGATAATGTTCATTTTCACACCCAGCTGTGGTTACAGTACTTCCAGAGAACAGTAGGTAATACCCAGTCATGTAGGGCATGCAGCCCTTGAGGTTCTCAGCTATTTCCCACTATGGCACTCAGCTCCCAAGTGCATCTTAATTTCACCAGAACTGTAAGTATTTGCATTGATTTTTACATACTGTAGCACTGGTTTAAGTGTAATGTCTATATGAAATGAACTTCAAATAACGTTCTTTTTCTATTTTCCAAAATGATAATAGATAGAGAATTGTTGTTCTTTGTTCTGCAATGACAGATTGTGTTTTAACTTTCTCCTGTGCAAAAACTGTACAAACACCACACTCTGGAAGAGAGAATTGCATCCTGTGCCATAGTCTGCATAAATCTGTATGAATCTCACAAATTAAAAACTAAGCTTTGTTTTCACACGCGTAAAGGAAGTAAAATACTTCTAAGTTCCCACCAGGCTGTTCTCTGTCATGAGACCTTTGTGCTGCAGTGTGGAGTGGGGTCAGCCCTGGTGAGCAGGGTCCATGCCAGCAGCATGGCTCTTTTACCAGTCAGGGCAGCATAAAGGAAATCCACAACTGACTGAGGGGAAAGATATAAAATATAAATGTGTCTTCTCAGAGAAAAGGCAGATGTTAAAGTATAACTTCTGAAATTTTAAAAAAAATGCAAGAAACAAATACTTATGAATAAAAGGCCTTCACTGACCACCAAAGTAACCTTGCTGAACAGGGCTTATCAATTTTGACTTTACATAAAATGTAAACTTTATGAGCCTACATGAACTTCCTCTGTATTTTACTGTGTGATTTATAGCGTTTTCACAATAAAATTAATTGGAACTCCTTAAATCTATTTTGAGGTGCAAAAAGTCTAAAAATTATTTTTTTAATTGGGACTGTGCAGCTTTATGTTAGCTATTTGCCATAGCTTGGTGACCCACTCTTTTCACTTGCCCCTTACCTGCATACACTTTAGGATCTTAAAATATTTATCTCACTTAAAATACACCAATATCTATCATAACTAATATAAATGAAATATCAGTGTCTCATGATTTTGTTTTTACTGCAAGCACTTTTCCGTAACCACTACATGCACTTCCCAATTAAGAAAAAAATCAGTTGTATACTTTCTGGTCCATGCTTATTTGCTAGAAAAGTTTTCTAACATGCAGAACCCTATACCTCATTTACAAGTGATTGACAACTAACAGGACTCTGGTGATTTGTTTTAAGCAGAAGATTGGAGGAAGACAAGAATATGAAAGTTTGCTAAGTTTTTTACAGGATCATAGCTTTCTATAAGCAGTTGCAAGTGAAAATAATTGCTATGAAATTTTTAAACCAAAAAAAATGAACTGCAGAAAAAGTTCAAGATTTGTTGCTGAATTACAAGTGCTTCTGTCCAGAAAACACACCAGTTTTGCTCTTGTTAGCAAGGTCATGCAGCCAATTCTTTTCATCTAACTTTAACAAACCATTTTTAAAACTCTCAGTTTATTAGATTTAGGGCTTTGAGCTGATATAGATTGTTGTGGCACCAGCAAACCTTTGGAGTTACGTCAGCTTGGCAAGTGGTGCTTTTTTTTAATTTCCCTGTATCTTGCCACATAAATAAAAATGACTATGACAAGATCTCTCCTCACAGAATTTTATGGGTCATGGGGTCACCAGCAGCAGGACCTTGCAGTAGCCTGAAATACCTTATTTCAGCAGCACTAAAATAATTTGAAGGTTCTTGTGTTACAGGGGATGCTGCTCTATTTTTCAGCCCCCAAAAGGCAGCAATACAATTCCCAATGGCAAGAGATGAAAATCTACATGTGGCTCTTTAAGGGATCCTGCCAGTCAGAAAGATCAAGTATGGGCTGGTAAGATGTGCAGACATCTCCCTGACCAGCTGTGCTTCCTCCCCAGGTGCTTCCTCCCTCTAGGAGCACTAAAACTAGTTTGAGTTTCCTGTAGGAAAGGATCAATCCCAAATCTTAATTTGGCTTCCTTATTTTTGAAAGTAGATCAAATAAGTGGATGAACAAACCATTAGGTGTGTGCTGGATCCAAGGGTGCAGCCATTCTGACTGAAAGCCTGTTGTCTCTGCAGCCCTGGTGCATGACCTGGGCTTAATGTGGCTTCACTGGTGTGAGAAAGTGCTTGGGCTGAAGCCACCAAATGGTAGGTAAGAGATAAGATGTCCCAAAGCCCAAAGCCACAGGGGTTGTATAACATCTAGCAGCTTCAGGATTCAAAAAAAAAAAAAAAAAAAAAAAAGAAAAAAAAAAAAAAAAAAAAAAAAAAAAAAAAAAAAAAAAAAAAAAAAAAGGAAATGAAGACATAAAAACAAGGGGGAAAAAGGATTAGAGGGAACCTGTGGTGGGTAACACAGCAAGACCAAGGTTCAGCCTTCTCTAGGCTGCAGCAAAGGCTCACCAACCAATCCCTGACGGAGAGATGCCCACAGAAGTGTTTTGTCCAGAGGTACATATTAGTATTTAGTCTACCACTGTGTTGGTCCTGGCCATCTATAGCATGCACTACCCCAGTAAATAAATAACTGCTGTGCTTCCTGTGCTGTGCCCAGCCTGCTTGCGAAGTCTCTCTGCGTGTGGTAACATGTGCCTGAACCAAGGTGACTCATGGAGGTGTGCTACTGGCACAAAGATTCCTGTTGATTTAACTTCAGTGTTTGCATTTCACTATAAATATTTTAATTATTGATAAAAGTATTATAAGGAGGGATTGGGGAGGGACAGTTAATGGGAAGGGACAGAGGAATGGGGAGGAAGGGAGGAAAGAGAAGCAGAAATGTTTCTGAACTTCATCTGAAGCACAGGTTAATATGATATCATACTCAAGCCAAGAGTGTCTTGACGTGCAAGCAGAGATCTCCATCATGAATAGAAGGTTGCTGAGACCTCTGTGTTGCACCACAGATTACCCTGTAGCCCTACCTGTACAGGGTGGCCATTTGTCCCCAACATGTGGCTTGAAGGGTGCACTGATTCTTTCGAACGTAGCCTCCCTTGAGTTTCACACCACGTTTGAGAACAGAGGAGGGATGACAACAAAATGTCAGGGTCTGGGACAGAGAAGGAAAAGGGCAAAGGAAGGAAAAGAAACCTTCCTGGAAAAGTGAAATAGTTATCCCACAGTGGACCAGAGGTATGATAATTCAAATTTTGTCACATTTTTCTTGGTTTAAGTGTACTTAGCCACAGAGATATATTTCTGATGAGCTGAATTTCAGGTAAAATATTAACCTTTAGTATTCCATACCCTAAATGCTAAAATTGGTTTGAATTATAAAGTTTTCTTTTTTTCCTAAAACTGTTGTGCATGAAACATTTCATTATACCCTGATCAAAAAAATCCCCTGATCAAAAAAAATCTCCCTTATAGTGGACCTGAGTGTATTTTCTTTCCATACTGAGTGAAATTCTGAGTGCAATATGGCACAAAACAGATCATTCAGTTTCTTCTACTGCAAGCCTCTGTGGAGCATGGAAAATCTCAGATACATCTCATTAGCTTTTCTGCATGTGGATTTCTAATTATGAAGTGCTATAATTGATCATTTTCCTTTTCAATTAATTTATAACATAAGAAGATTTGATTGCGGAAATGTTCAAAAGGAATACTTTGGTTTGACCTTACAGCTTGTTCCAACTCCTTGGCTGGTATCCATCAGGATCATTAAAATCAATTAAGGAGTTAAGTACAGGACATCTATTGTTCTGCCGTAGAATCAATAGACCCTTTCAAACCTCCTATAATTTTAGGGATCACAGCAGACTGTTTAAAGAATTGCTCTTTTGTAGAACCATAGGTTCTAATTCTATGATGGTTTTAAGGATACAATGACTTTTTTAGCTTTATTTATTATTTATAATGGCAAACACATACACTTTTGGGGTTTGGAAATATAGCTGGATCTTTGGAAGAGGCATGCAATCCATATTGCATTTCTGATACCACAGACACGCTCAGTGAAAACTGAAGTATAGCTGATTTCCTTTCTACAATCAATTTAATTGAAATTGTTGAATATTCAGTTCACTAATGGCTGGCCATTTGTAGCTGCAGCTATATTTAGAAAAAGAAAAAAAGAGATATTTGTATCCCAGTAACAGAGATGTGGCCCACGTCATAGCTCCACGGCTGGATCAGACAGTGGCAATCATTGCAGCAGCTGAAATGAGAAACATGGGGAAGGACAGACTAACTCTGTCCTTAAGGCCCAGAAGCTACGCTATTGCAATAGTAACTTGGGGCCAGAAATAAGTTTGACTTATTTGGTGAAATAGTATTATTTCATAGGAAGCATGTTTCTTTACAGCAACTGTAAACTGAGAGCTAGGGCGGTGCTCACTCATATTTGTGTAGCACCTCACAAATAGGACTGACAGTGCCAAGGGTGTCAGTACTAATGCTGGGTATATGTTAAATGACTCATGTTTTTTTATCACTTAGAGGCTGTTGCTGGGCTTTGGAGGAGGCAGTGTTAAATATAATCAATTTCAATCGCAGTGAAATATTACAGACCAGAGAGTCATGCTGAAAACTGAGGATGAATGGAATATATCACACACCTTATTAATGACCAAGTTTAATACATATGAAGGAGAAAGAAATGAGGACAGGAAATTCTCTAAAGTCGATGCCTACAGTTACACTCACACCTTATTTTTGCGCTCAGAGCAAGCATGCCTTATATATATAATGACAAAATTTTATTGCTCATATAATCAAAATTGAAAAAGTCTAACAGTTTTTAATCCAAATCTAATTGCTGAGACAAAAGAAAGACGACTAATAGAATTGGCAATGGTATGCACACACATTTTCTCGGGGTTATGCTCCCCCTTTCCCTGTTCTGGCAGTGGGAGGTCTTATGGCAAGCTCTGAGCATCTGGAGTTCTTCACTCGTAGGAACACCATGGTCATGTTGATGGTTTCACCTCACATGGCCTCCTCCTTACATGTTTGCTATCATGCCTCATTCCTTCTTCACTTGTCTGCTGCTCCATGTGATGTCCTAATTTATTGTCTATGGTACCTTTTTTCTATGCTGGATACTATTTCTTTTTTCTCTTTTCCACAGCCCGGTGTGCATTTCTTTGACTGACCACGGCTGAGCAGTTTATAGCCCTGGAGTCTCCAGTGTCAGCCCCTTCCCCAGCTCACCAGTCAGCTGTGTTTGGTGCCTCCACTTCTCCAGCTGCTGTCTCACCAACTTGTGATTCTATATGTGACATCATCATGTTAGAGTCATCAGAACAAAGGAAAACAAATTAGCTGTAGACAATCTGCAATTAGGAAATATGTTGTTACAGCTAAACCACATTAAAGTAAAGCTGCTGGCAGGTCAATAAAAGTTCAGACAGAGCAGGCATGACAAACCTCAGACCTCGGGCCTTGCAAACTCAGAACACTTATGGTCAATTGTTAACAGTGGCAATACCATATTTTAGGGCTGCAGGGTAACACCATTAGCTACATGTAAGTTCAGCAACACACCTTAGAAAATTAGTATTTTCTTTATCTGACTATGCATTAATGCATTGTCAGCTTGCTGTGAGAAATAATTTTTTTTTCTTCTGAAAAGTCATTTTACATATGTTTCCATATTCAGTCAAAGGATTTCTAGGCACTGATTACTGCATCATCTGTAATAAACCATCAGAGGTGCCTATATTAAAAAAATTAGTAAAATATCAGTGAAGTAACTTTCCCTTATAATGTGACTTCTGGTTTACTTGAGATTAAGACTAAACATAAACATGATACTTGTCATAGTCCATAACACCATCCGTATTTGTTAATAGCCACAATTTAAGGGTAATTAAAAAGAATTTTCTTTCTTAATTTGTGGGAAGAGATGCTCAATTTCTACACCGGCAATGTGAAGACATTACAAATTATGCTGCTTTTCTTAAATTAGAAGCTATTCCTCTTCCTCTCTGCTCCTTAAGTTCCTGAACTAACATCCCATCAGACTGCAATTAGCTCTGCTGCCATCTGGGCAGTGGCAGAGGTGAGTTTCCCTTCCACCTGCAGACACCTGGCCAAGCAGGGGCAGGAGGGACACCCAGGAGTGGAAAGCAGGAAGTGACAATGGCAGGGCATCCCCACCTTGGCCACCAGTCCCTGGGGGGTGACAGGCAGAGCTTCTCTCTTCCTTGATTGTTGGTAAAGGTACAAGCACTACTCTTTGATAGACTCAGAATGAGGACGGAGAAGACCTGGAAGGATCTTTACTGTGGCCCCTGTGAAGAAGCGGGACTCAGTGTCCCCTTGTGCCGTGTCTTCAGGCTCACCTGCCAGCATGCCTATTGCGGGTTTCTCCACCCTTTCCTTACATTTCCTTAAATGCCTCTCTTCCATCTGTGGGCCCCAGGTGCATTTCTAAATGCGATGCGTGACTGCCAAAGTGAGAGGCAGGAGCTAAGCACCCTGCTGCTCCTTGGCTTGCTCTTGCTCTAGCAGCTATCTGGGTAACTGCAAAATGCTTACAGCTGAAAATTCATCATTGAAATGTTCTTCAGCATCAGTCTTTCTTTCCCCTATCACTAGCAAGCCACCAACATCAAGACAAACAGGGTGACCCTGACAAAGAGCTGACTATTGGCTTGTGTGTGCCAGCTATCAGGTTTTATTACTGCTGGTTTCTGTCTTAGCAGAGCTATTCCTAATTGTGTGTCAAGAACATTTCCTGCTTCAGAAAGCAATAATCTATATTGCAAAGAAATAGGCCGCCTAAAGTACCTCTATGAGCCAGAGCCTCTTTCATCCCTAGTAGTACTTTGAGGGCCCAGCAGCCTCTTTGTTCTCTGCACAAGACCCAAATCCACAAATATCTGGAAATAAAAAAAGGAGAAAACAGCATTCATGTTGAAATACTTCAGATTCAGCAGAAACTGCAGGGCTCCTCTTGTAGCCTTCACTTGAAACACTTGAGATTATAAGGGGTAGGATACAAACAAACACACTTGGGAAGCAGAGGAGCTTTGGCAAGAAAATCCTGTGTTAATACTCATTTATTTAGATCATCCATGTGCAGCATGCAAAGCAGCACTATGGAAAAATAAAATGCTGCATACATTTCTTCTGTGGAGCAATTACCAGAACTGGCCTGCATTTTGTAATAAAATGCCTTATGTTTCTTCAACTATAACATTTTGATGTTTCAGTTTGTGCTGTATTTCCCTTACGGAGTCCACGGGAAGAACATTTTCAGCTCAGAACACATGTTGAGAAACAGACTTGCCTGTCTATAATATTAATACAGTCCTAAAAACAGCAAAAGGATGCTTGTGAATGCCATTGGAGTTTATACATTTTTTTTGAGCATGTTGGCATTTTCCAGGAAAGCCTGAGATTTTGGTTTTCTGTAGGGAAATTTACACACCCAAACTGTTTATTCTGAATATTTTTCTTTGACAATTGTTGCTTATTCATACCTGGAAGATATGAACTTTTGTAGCTCTAAGAAAGCAGCCATTAAACAGCCTGACAGACTGTTTTCTTCTGCTTTCTCATTATGTCTTTAAACTTAAAGTCCTTTCAGCCTTTTTTAATTTTTTGAGAAATCAGACAAATAACATCTCATGTTACTCTTATAGATCATAAATTTTCTCGTTATAATTTTATGTTTCATGCAGTTTGCATGTTCTTGTGTACAAGGCATTGAGTACTCCAATTTCTACCTATATCTCAACTGGCAGAAATATATATAATATTTCAGTGTTTACTACCTCTGGGGGGGAAAAAAGGTAATTCTTGTTTTAATTAATCATCACGTGGCAAAATTATTTTCACTATTTTTTTTATATTACACAGATTAAAAATCCTGAAAGAAACACCCTGTTAGGTAATAAAAAGGCTTTTAAAGCAAAGAACCATACAAATTTAATGTAGTTAATGCATTTCTGAGTGACATGTTCTGCTAAAAGGAATGATGTAGAAATCCACATTTTTCAATTACTATTGTTACATTCAGAAAAAACTAAAGATAAACTTATCAGAATTGAAGCAGAACTGAAATTTTCTAACTCCATTTCCCCAGCCGTTATTTTTTTCTGAAAAACACTTCAACAAAGGCTCAACAGAATATTTTATAGCAAAAACTGAACATCTGAATGATAACCATGTATAAGAAACCTACATGTTCTGTTTCATTGCTCTGCAATAAACAGGGGGAAAAGTTATATAACCTTGATAGATAACATCTCTTTTATGTGATATTTCTATTTGCTGGATTAAAATAATCATTTTGTAACAGTATGGAAAAAATAGTTCAACTCCTTTTTCTCTTGCTTGTGTAACTTCCTCGTAAAAGAAAACTGGAGTCTGTTTATTACAGGCTCTCAACTTGCTCAGTAAGAAAAGATACATTGTGTATTTAAGTCTGTATAGGAGGGGAACCTGCTTCTAAAACGATCTTGAGCTAGAACTTTGAATGCAAATTACCTTCCCACACAAATTAGAAAAGAAGACGGAAGCATCGTAAGTGCTTGTTTAAATCAAAGTCAAAAGGAGTAATTTTCCAAAATGTTTACCCAAATTTCATATCAACAATAGCTCTGTTTACAAAAATTTCTGTAATAATTAAATCCAGGTCTCCCTCCTCACCCTCCTTTCAGAATAAACTTAGCCAGTAAAATAGGCTATTGCTTCATGAAGCAAAGCCAAAGTGCAACAGCAATGGAAGCAACTCTCCCACATATTGTCTATGTGCTTCTATTCACACTTTCCTTCTGCAGCTTCCTATCCATAGGAACAGTTAATCTACATTACAGTCATATCCCATTTTCTTATCCTACTCTTCCAGTAGGAAGGTATCTGAGTCTAGACAAGCATTATATATAGCCCAGGAAGTGCCAACAGATAGTTTGTTTGTGTTAGGCAGTCATCACTGTGATTTATCACAACCACTCCCAGAGTAAGACATCAAATTTACCTTATTGTCCATCAAGGATCAAGTTTTAGAGCTTATAGTGGAGAGCAGAGTAGAGTAGATGAAGGCTGTATGGCTTCCCACAGTCACTAAATTGATTTTTTTATGTCCCTGTGATGCTGAACCACAGATTCATAAACTTAGATTGAAAGCAATGTTTTCATGAGGACATTTCAAAAACACATGTACACAGTGTTATGTGCTCCTTTGTAAAACGTGAAAATGCCAAATGCTAATCCTAAGGCTCTGACATCCTGCAGGTACAGTAACACAGGAGCTCTATTAACTAATATTTTCTTTGCCTTATAAACCACAATGGGGAGTTGTTCCAGAGTCAGAATATTAGCACAGTAGTCACGTCTCTAAGATCAACTTCAGTTCTACCTTCAACTGCACAAAGGAAATATCTGGAAGAAATGTTTATTTTAAACATTTCTGAGTTACCTTTACTTTCTGTCAAAAATTTCTTACAGGAAAGGTTTCTGTTTATCCTGCTGTGACACCAGGTGTCTGTCAACCCTGCCGTGACACCAGGTGTCTGTCATCTGCTTTAGGAAAGTGCGATCTGCTGAGATATTCCTGCTTGTTGGTGGGAGAAGTGACTGACTGAGTCAGAAAGAGGCAGCCACCCACATCTGCACCTAAGATAGGATTGTTCTTCTCTTAAGAAAACAATGCAATATGATCAAAACAAACAAACAAACCAACCAATCATTCACTATCTCTACTAAAGGAGTCATGACAGTGCAGTATTGACTCACTAGTAACCTTAGCATAGCATGTCTATTTCATCACACTTTTGAGGTTATTTTTCACAAGGAGGTATGCAGTAGAGCTGTGAACTATCAGGAATGTTAGGCACATTGCACAGAACTTCTGCAGAAGCAAAGAGATGAAACAGTAATCCTTTTAGAACAATGTAAAGCTCTGTGGTTTTGCCTTTGTTTTGTACTGCATGTACCAGAGAAGTCAAGCTCAGTTTGCTGTGCTGTGCTTACTTTTTTCATGACACTTTCCATCTACCTGCAGTCCCAGACCACTGGACCTCCAGGTTCAATATGTTTTGGAGTTATATATGCCTAAGCCAATAAATTTATAAACCAAGCCAAACTTCAGCATCTAGTGTATATTGAAGGAATCAAGAAAAGCAGTTTTTACTTGTGGGCGGGATTTCTGACACAATTGGGTTGCTGTGAGTAATGATAGCACTGTACACATTTAAGGAACAGTAAACTGAAATTTCTTGCCATCTCCATTTCTAAAAGTGAGTTTTTTAATACCAGTAAAGCTAAAATATAAACAAGTCATTTAGATGAAGATTCATTCTTCAGAGCATTGCACTTGTTTTTATTGGCATATCATATAAAGCTATTTAAGAGGTACTTCATATTGAGATTTGAAAATAGAGAAAGTTATAGAAGAGCAAAAGAGGAGGTTTTGGCATAGAGGAAAGACTGTAGGAGCAGTTAACTAAGTCATTTATTTGTGGCCACAAAAGGCTGTGGACACGAACTAAGACTAAAAAAAGACATGTTTTTGTCTAAACAAAAGACATGACATTAAGCTTAGAGCACAATGGTACAAGGTAATGGAGAGCAGCAGCTACTCCCAAGCAAATATATGAGGAAGTCTGAGCTCTGTTTGTATGGGCTGTCACACAATGTTAACCCATTCTCATACTCTCCTGTTTGGCATGCACAAAAACAAACTTTCAGCAGCACCTTGCACAAAAGCTGTTAACTTACCATGTCTATCAGCAACCTACTAGATGTTAGCACTGGAGCAGAGACACAATGAGGTTCTTTCACTGTTAATAAATTTCATTTGAAACGTGTAACTCAGCCACGCAAAACGTGTCACCTGAGGCAAGGTTACCCCCACCAGCCAGCTCTAAGGATGGCTGTTTGTTAGCCCCACTCCGTGTTAGCAAGTGTGCTCCCTTGTTGGTCAGCTCCAGTAGGAGAGTATCCAGAGCTGACATGGGATACTCCTTGGGGGAAAGCATTTGTCATGCTACATGCTACATGCTACATGGTCCTGGGGAGCCTAAGAGGGTTGAAAGCAGGGGATATGGGTGATTCAGAGGTCATTAATGAAACAAGGGGTAGTATGGCCTACCCTGGTTCTGGGGAGTTTGAAAGGGAGATCCAATCCATGGAAAATCTGTACAGAGAAAAATATTTTAAAATGTAGACATCAAACCAATAACTGAAAGAAAGAGAAAGGAAATTTTTTCGATACGGGTAATGCTAAGGCTCCACCTTGGTATACAGCATTGGCATGCTCTGGGTGATGCTGGACAATCACTTGAAAGAGAAAAGCAGTTCACAAAAGTTGTAAAGGAGGATATGGCATTGCAAACAACAAAGACAAACAAACATAATTCAACATTATGACTGGAGACATATACAGTAGATTTAAGGTAACTTCTCTTTATTTAAGAGCTGGTCTTTATTGTTCATCCCATGAATAGCAAGATAGCTTCCAAAAATATGTTCAGGGTTCTGGAAAACAGGAATTTCAAAAGAAAAAGCTAAAATCCTTCTTAAGTCCTAACAGTCTTGGCCATGTGTCCATGACAACAAGAATATGATAACATTATCTGCCTTATGAACTCCTGATTTCCTCCAGCTTGTATCTGAATAATGTGCCCTAATTTCAGCATTTTTTTCTATAATCGGAAAACTTCTGCTTTAGAAAAAGAAATTAGAATGCATACTCCTGAAAGGAAAGTCTTTCTGACTCATATACCTAAACCAAATAAGACAAAACTCACTCCTTCCCCACAGGACTGTGTGTATCAAATGTCGTGCATTACCATGTCTGTATTGAAAATGGCAAGTCAGTCAAAGTATAGAATTATTATCACCTTTAGCCTTTTTTCATACTTTTTTTTACTTATGTTTTATTCCATACTTGCGTAATATATGAAAATAAGCCTTTTCCTACTCTCAAGCTTATTTTGTAATTTCTCACTTACTGGCTTTTACACAAGATAAAAAATACTTTCCAAGGTATATATATTTAACTTGTTTAAGAACACCATATTTCCTTTAACAATTACGATGATTAAATTCATATCTAATACCAGTGCAGAAAAATAATTTTTAAAATGAAGTAAGATGACAGAACGGATTATCTAAGAGGTTTTATAATTTAACTCATTATCTTGGTTTGAGACAATTTAAAGGAGAACACTCTGGAATGAGTTGCCTCCCTTTAAGGATTCCAACAATCCCTTTTTAAAAGTTAAATCAACCAACCTAGGACACTCATCAATAATATTTGAGTTCAAAATGACACATTGTACTGAAGAAAAAAAACAAGCTAGACTCCACCTGTGTGCCCTCACATCCAGGAAGGCCAGCCATGTCCTCGGGGTGATCAGGCACAGCCGGTTCAGGGAGGTGATTGTCCTGATTTACTTTGTACCGGTGCAGCCTCACCTCAAATCCTGTGTGCAGTTTTGGGCAAAACAATATAAAAAAGACATTAAGCTATTAGAGAGAGGTCAAAGGATGGCCAGAAAGATGGTGAAGGGCCTTGAGGAGAAGCCATACGAGGAGTGGCTGAGGTCACTGGGTCTGTTTAGCCTGGAAAAGAAGAGACTGAGGGGAGACCTCATTGCCGTTACAACTTCCTTGTGAGGGGAAGGGGAGGGACAGGCACTGATCACTTACCTCTCTCTGGTGACCAGGGGTAGGATCTGAGGGTAAAAAATGAAGCTGTGTCCGGGTAAGTTTAGTTCAGATATTAGGAAAGGTTTTCTTACCCAGAGAGTGGTTGGGCGCTGGAACTGGCTCCCCAGGGAAGTCGTCACAGCAGCAAGCCTGACAGCATTCAAGAAGCTTTTGGACAATACTGTCAGGAACGTGATGTGATTTTGGGGGCTGTGCTGTGCAAGGCCGGGAGTCTGACTAAAAGGATCCTTGTGGGTCTTTTCCAATGCAGGATATTCTATGACTTTATCACTCTCTGCATTCATAACTGCATAGATAGTCTTTGAAAACAGACATGGAAACACACGCTACAAAACCATCAAAATCCTTTAAGTACCTAAGTCTGTGGTGCTAAATATAAAGGAAAATATTTATATTTCAAATTAAACATAAGCAAAAGGCTAAAAGAATAATGCTCAAAATCCCCTCCACGCCTTCAACCTAAATTTTTGAGATGCTGTACCCTTATATTACAACTCTATAACAGTTCTTCGGAATATGTGTTAGTAGCAGACTGACTGTGTTAATTTGAACTAAATTTCCTTGAGTGAGAGGATATAAAAATCCATTTTGAACTATTTTCCTATCTAAATATTGAGATAATCCCCATTTCTCATGTGGCTGGGCTGTTCTCTGTTCAAAACCACATCTAAAAAAGGTTAATAATTCAGTAAATGTCATAAATGTCTGGTTGATGGTCTTTGTTTTCATATTTCAAAAACTTGTGGCATCCAGTCAGGAAATATAAACAGTGGCATGTGTCAGGGAAAACATTCATATCCTGCACCTCACAAATTTTGAATTCTCTGCTTCACCAGTGTGGTCGTATTGTTCTCTAACCCACCCATAAATAGTGAATACCTTATAGTAATAATGAATATACATACTTGTGGTGGGTTTTTTAATATTCTATATTTATATTTATATTTCTTTACAGAATAGTGAATATATATTACTTTATAGTAACAGTGAATAGTGAATTACATACTTAGAGCTTGAAATCTATAGGTTTTCCTCACTCTCACTGTAAGCTTTAAACAGAGCCTAGCATATTGCGTGCACCCATGTCATTTGCTTACCCAAACCAGACTGGGGAAAATACCTACATTCTTTGCCAAATTCAGGTTTCTGCTGGTGTTACTGGATTCATGCATATTCTGGCCCAGATGAAGGCCATGTAACTACACAACCAGATGACTGCATGAACACAAGAATGATTAGAATTCTAGATAATGCTTAGAGAGTGCTGCCAAAGAAAAGTCTTTGGGAAGAATGAAATAATTAATCAAGACGGAACTATTAACAACCCACATATATTTCACTTTCAGTGCTCAGAAACTCCTCTTTAGGACTTTCTGTCCCCAAGCTCATCATGCAGCACTCAAGAAAAACAACAAAAAGTACTTGCTTCTAGATGTAGGAGTTTGTGTCTTACATAAAGACACACTGATAGATGAATGTCTAGACTCATTAAATGAACTGGACACTGTTTTATAGGAAGTGGCAGCTGGTCCTAACGAGCTGCTTTGAAAAAGGTCTCTGTGCTGTCTTTGCTCGCAAGCAGCTAATATATTACTGTAGGCAGGAACCATGCTTACATTAACATATTAGGCAAGACACAGCTCTACCAGTGGTTGCCATATTTCTGTTTGCTTATGTTATAATAAATTACTATTTAGTTCAGGATAAAACTGAACACCAAAGCCCCTTTATGAGTCTGTCTATTTGACATTGGCAGGCAACCCTCAAGTAGCTGCACAGTATCTCCACGGAAGGGGACTAGTGACCTGGAAACTCCTAGTGAAGAACCTCATGTCAGTGTTTTCACAGTGATATGAACTGAGGCAAAACAAAAGGCAGCTGACTTCTTTAAAATCCAAACGTAGAGTTCATGGAGAGACAAGAGTATTCAAGGAAATGCTTCTTACATCAAATTTTGCCAGTCAGAATTAGTAGCCAGCTTGAATTTTTTGTCACAATTCCCTTTTCCCCTTGTGCCTGGCAGGGATGAAACATAAAGCATTTACCATGGCACAAAACCTCACTTTGCAGGCAAAATGGTGAAGCTATCACTCTGCACAGAAGGAATTTACAGACCTTCAAAGAGGGACAAAGGTAAAATTTGTTTTCAATTACAAACATTCAGCCAATAATAATTTCCTAAATTTCCTTTATTCAGGGAGAAATAAATAACTAAGAAAATACGCCTTGTTCAAAAAGAAACAATAGTCCTTTACTCTCAAATGCTGTGTGCCAAGTGACGTAGAATCATTAAGCAGACCAGCTCTAACTATGACTTAAAATTTGAGTTAAAGTTTCTTGAAAATTGTTGCAACCACACACTTTTAAATGTGAACATTTGTTCCATTTTTTTTTAATTAATTCTGTAGAATGTATATACAGATGACAAGTAGCAGATCTTCTAAAAATATTCCCCAGGTTTTCTCTGTGCCTAAAGAATTATTTTATACTTTCTTCAAATATCTAAAATCATTGCTCCTCTCTCTCAAAAAAAAAAAAATTTAAAAAAAAGAAAATAAAACCAAGAAAACATCAACCTGTCACAACAAATTAGTTATTTGATCTGAATGCATCTGGTGTACTATATATGCTCTACACATCACTACTAGGTGTAAAAGGTCTCACATTTCAGGATAACCTTTTATTTTAAAGCATCTGAACTTATGTAATTAAGTTCTGATCCTCGTTCATGACACTTTAACAAGGCCTTCCAACTAAAGAATCTCAGTTTGATTCTTGTATGTATTTCTGAAGGCTTGTGTGCAGGAGGACTGTGGAGAAAGGCTTAATATTTTGAGTCAATCTTAAATCAAACATGAACAAAATAATGCAAAATATTGTATCTACACATTTTTCCTTTTTTTAAAGCCACTTGCAATGAATTCAGAGAAGTTGGTGCAGGTCTCTTGACCCAGGTTTTAGTTTTACATATGTCTACCCGCATAATAATGATCAGACCAAGCTATCATAACACAACTACATCGTATACATCTAATCCTATTCTCAGACACAGCTTAATAAAAACTTCAACTCGTTAAGACTAGATGCTATACTTAGTGCATTTCTTAGCATAGATTTCAGTGAATCTGTCTTTCCCAGTTGACTCTAAACAACAGCTCGTTGTTGCAGGGCCTTCTTGGAAAATGTCGTGGTTTAACCCCAGCCAGCACCCAAGGCCCACACAGCCAGTCACTCTCTCCCCCACCAGCAGGATCAGGGAGAGAATCAGAAGGATAAAAGGTAGAGAACTCATGTGTTGAGATAAAGACAGTTTAATAGGAAAAGCAAAAGCTGCACACACAAGCAAAGCAAAACAAGGAATTAATTCACTGCTTCCCATGGACATGAAAGTGTTCAGCCACCTCTGGGAGGGCAGGGCCGCATCACGTGTAATGGTTATTTGGGAAGATAAACACCATCACTTCAAACATCCTCCCTTCCTCCTTCTTGCCCTCACTTTTTGTACTGAGCATGATGCCATATTTTCTAGAATATCCCTTTGGAGGTCAGTTTGTCATGTCTCCAAGTAGTGTCTTCTCCCAGTTTTCCATATATCCCCAGCCTCCTTGCCAGAGTGGCAGTGCAAGAAAGAGAAAAGCTGTGTGTAAGCCCAGCTCACCAGTATTAAAAACACCCCCATTTTGTCAACCCTGTGTTCAGCACAAATCCAAAACACAGCCCCATAGTAGCCACTGGGAAGAAAATTAACTCTACCCTGAAGCAGCACAGAAGGGAAAGTTGTTCCTTTCCAGCAGAGGAGATAAGACTAAGCTCTGGCTTCCTATAAAATACATAGAACAAGGTCAACATAGCAGTATAGAGCAGAGTCAAGGAGCGTTCTGGATCTGATAGCTCTCGCTGGGGGATGAAAAAACCAGCATGTTGGCTAAGATCTAAATTGTCTTCAACCTCTCTCATAGCAGTGAATAGTCGATGACTGAATATCAGAACAGGATAAATTGCAGTGTAGGGATATAATGGGCTAGAAGAAGGCCTCTGAGTTTAACAGCCTCTTGACATCCTCAGTGTTCCATGGCAAGAAAGTTCACCTTAATCCTGTGAAAGGGGTCTATTCGCTGCCTGTTTAGTTTTTAAATGCATGCATCTTTTCAATACTCCCCTGAGTGAAGACTGTTACTTTGGTCATACTTGCAACTCTTTTTTTACACTTTGTAAATTTTTTTTTTTTTTTGAGATGGCATTTAAGATTGCAAGCAAACCCCAAACCTAAAAGGTGAGTTAGGGATTAGTGCAGTGACAAGTGATGCCTTTTTTGAAATTTCGTAACAGTCTTTTTGCTTTTTGAATTGTTGCTTTTCCTTTAAATATCGACAGTATTGATGATTGCTCTCAAAATGCCTGATAAAAGAAATGCAAAATTTTCATTGTAATTTCTGTAATTATTCAGTTTGACAGTGCTATAAAAACACCTTGAGTTCATTAAAATTGCAATCACTAGGGAGTGTTGCCTCTACACTGTAGGTAGATTTTAGCATTTGCATGTACTCTCAAAAGATCTCTGGCAGGTTGTCATCACTTTCTGAACCGTCTGTTAGCATTATGGTAAATTACACATTATAATCATAGTTTGCTCCTGTCTGCTCCCAAATTGGTTGTTAGTGTTTCATGCGTGATTGTTATCTTGTTTTTGAAAAGGTACAAGTATTGGTGCTGGATGAACTTTTTTGGTGATAACTTTAAGGACATTTTAACCTTGACATCTAAATGGCGTATCCACTGATGAGATCTAAGGATAACAGAGAGAATGAATTGTCTTAAATAATATCCATATTTTCATCATCATTTAAAGAGTAGAAATGTTTCTTGAAAGATTCATTTTGAGTATGCTAGAAACTCTCAGCACAAAAAGAGCAAAAAGGCTTCTTTACCAAGCTGAAACAGTCATTCCCTGAATATGATTTCTAAGTCAGATTGCCAATCTCATCTAGAGATTTCCTACAGCAGTGGAAAACCCCCTCTATGGATAGGACCTGACACAATTTCGCTGAGGACAAAAGAATTGTCTTTCACCACAGGATGCTTACTTTGCTACTGCATATGAAACACTGCCATTACCTGCCTCTCTACTGCATCTTCTACTTGTAACTCCTACATTTCTCATCTGTAATTGCAGTGCATGCAAAGGGTGTCTTGATGCAGACACAGCACAGCAAACACAGCTGTAATCATAAACAGGGTTTGTGTCTGCAAGAACGGCTGACGCAGAGAGCAGCTCTGTGGATGGCACTGCACACGCCACATCCATCTGGGAACAGAGTAGAATGAATATAGCATTAGGGGATTTCTGAATATTTTAGTGAAACCCGCTGAGTTTCACACTAGTGATGCTGAGGTCTTCACAACCCCCATGCTCACTGAACAGTGGAACTGGAAGGTTTTCTCATTATTCATGTAAAAGGCCTGTGCAGTTGCAATAGTTCTGGAGCAATCCAAATGAAATAATGGGGCCTTTCTCTACAAACACATACAGAGTGATTTGATATTCACGTATTATGTTATTTGTCTAAACTGATGATGCCAGTGATTACTCAAATAATTATGAATTGTAAATGTACACTAATATTTGTGGTTTGTGAAGACATTATTCATACACAGATATACCAACTATATCTAGTAACTGGGACACAGTCCAAACTCATTTCCTTCTTAGATTGATTGCCCTTGGCTTTGGAATGTATGAACTTAAAGATGACTGCTCCTACATAGACCTCATAACCACAACTTCTGTGTCAACTGTAAGAAAAGCCTAGAGAGGAAAAAACCTTCAAAAAATTAAAATCTCACTTTGTTTGATGGGCACTCTGTGTCATGAGCCTGACTCATCTCTGAGAACTCAGCAAGCTCATATCATGTGTCCTCTTTAATAGCTGACACTTTGCTGTGAGTCTCCAAGGCAAGGCAGACAAGAATGCCAGCAAGTGGAAAGCAGTGTTAAGGGAGTGGTTCCCAGTAGGAGCCTGTGCTTAGGGAGTGACTACAGTCAAGACTTTCATTTATTGTGCTGGAAGTGCAATAATCATATTCTTTTTCATTTTCAGATGAAATGGAGGACCAGTGGATGCTGTCACCGTACTATTGCTAGACTCCACTTTCCTTAAACAGGTCTCTCTATGCCTTACCATTTTTCATATCCACGCATTAATACTTAGCTGCATCTTTCTGGAAGAGACTTCAATTCAAAACATATTCAAATTACTTTGAAATAGATTTTATTTACAGAGATGAACACAGGTTATTACATTTTAGACTAGGCAACCAATTCTTCATGGAGACTGTGTGGTTCATTGTGATTTATAAATTAGACTTGTATCAACAATGAGGCCTGTTCTGGAAAAATAAGAAAAGCACCTCAGAGATATGTAAAGAAGACATATATGACATTTGAAGTAATCCTCTAGTTTAACTCAGCTGTACTTCAAGGGCCAACTTTAACCCCTGCTCTTCTATATAGCGCTGACCATTAAAGACAGGGTCCAAACCAAAAAAACTGTCATAAGCATAGAAAAAATAACCTTCAAAGAGGGAAAATGTAGTTATTCAGCATATTAAAAAAGGAGAGAGAGAGAGAGAAAAAGACACACTAAGTATAGTAACGTACAAAATATCTGCAAAGAGGAAGGAAATTAACCCTCCTGCCACTGGCAAAAAATTTATAGGCTTGAATTACAGAAAGTGCAGATGCTTTTGGGCTGAGTAAAACCTCTGATAGTAAAGATGATGAAGTCGGAGCATGGAAAGGGGATGTTGCAGAATACCCTGCTGAGAGTTTAGTAGTATCAAATAAATTAAACAAGAACCTGGTGGCTCGGGCACCATCTGGTCAGGTTCTTACTCAAACCTGTTTTCTGTGATTTTACACTTCTTTTGCATAAGAAAAAAACCTATTCCTTTTGTTATGTAAAATAATGTTTAAAAAAAACCCTACTGTTGATTTCCACACATGGAAATGTATACTGCTGCTAATGTAGTAACATGACATCAACAATGTTCTAAAACTCCCTTTCTAGAAACATTGACTTTAAGACAGAACCTGATTTGGTCCATCCTGATGACATGCACACTGGAGAAAATTTGAACCTGATGGAAGTTTGCTTTCTTGATCAGGGAATCCAGATACATGTACATTGGATCTAAAATTGGCACTGAAAACATGATTGCTTTTCCTTTCTTAATTTGAAAGAAAATCTTTGCTAGATCCACAGGGACAAGCCCACCCATCCATTGTTCTTAGGTTTAACCCACCCATCCATTCTCCTTTCTGATCCCATTTGTTCTATTTTAACTTCCTTATCTTCTGTACTTCCTTCTTGAATTCTAATATTTATTTTAAACTATAAAAGCTAATAAGATCTGCCAGAAACCTAAAATTCAAAACCAGAGATTACTGCTGATTATAATGTTATCTTAATTGTTATCTAACTGTTGGCTGGTACTGCACAGTTACTACTGAAAACCTCAGTAACTGACTTTACTAAGCAAAAAATAAACAAAATCAGTAAGTTTAAAATTAAAACATTAAAAATGTTTACATTAAATAATGAGTTACTATCAATATTTTAATAAGATATAAAATGAACATTAACATTCTCCACTGGAATACTTTATTATTACATATAAATAATTGGTCATACATGTGCTCTATTTATGCATGTATGTCTACATGCAGTAAATGCAAAATGAATGCAACAAAATTCCAGATTAAATGTCATTACTGATAACAGGATTATTGCATATAAAAAATAATAAAAGACACATTCAGCAGATTTCAGTTTCATGAATGTACTCCATCTCTTGTGGCTTGAAGACCAACAGTGCCCACTGAGTCACATGAATAAGTTGTATCCTGTTGCTGTACTTACGGTGCACTATGCCTTTGGAGAGTGAATTATTTTTCTGATACAAGCAAACTCATTTTATTCAGCATCTGTAATGTGCTCAGACCATGGCTACAGCCAGCTTTGATGGCTTATCTAGAAAGCAATAGTTTAATTGCTTAAAATCATTCATTTTATCCTAAGATAAATACTAGGTATTAGTGTCTAGGCTTTTCTATCACAGACAGGAACTATAGACAATGTTATATTTATGACTAATAAAATTTGATATGCACTCACTGGGCCACAAGAAAGGATTTTACTAACATAGAACATAAACCCATGAACACCGAGATTCAAGTGATTTGAATTGTCCTGCAAAGATGATTCTGAACCTCCTTTGTATACTGTCATTACAGTGATCGTCTCTGGCAGTGGCTGACCAAAATACTGTGGACCCCAACAGACACCTGCCTGCTATTCCTTGGTCAAAGAGCAATCTCTGTGCTTTGGTAACAACTGGTTGCTGTTTTGGACAATAATAAACAATACCAGCATCTTTTAATCTTAAATTGTGAATCTATTTTTTCTATTGTGTAATCCCTCTGTCCCCTGAATCAGCATAAATAATACATAGTGCATGGCATTCCTTATGGTCTTCTGTATCTCTCATTGTTCATCTCAGGAACTATAGGAAAATGCCATCAACAATATTGTTTGAGAATGATTAGGAAAATTGGATTTCCTAATGGCAACTACACTTTTTTTTTATACTGAAAATTATAGTCAATAAATATGATCACATGTTAAGCGTGATTTTATTGTTCTTTTCTTGAATGTAATAGGTACACAGCTAAATTTAAAAATAATGCCACAAGAATCCCTGACAGTATCAATTGCTCTTGATCACTCTTGCACTCCAGGACTACATCACCCCCTCACACACAGATTAATGTTTTAATATGTGTCCTTCTCAGAGTCTATTTCACAGAGGACTCACACTGTTACTGCAGACCAATTATATACGTATGTTTTTCTGAATCATCAACTTAGTGTAGGAGAGAGTCCCAGTTTGAAAACGGAATTGTGAATTTTGGGCCCAGATTCCACCTACATGATCTTGAAAAGGACGGGATTTGAAGAAAAAAGAGAGAAATTATACAGGGAGAAGAAGTAGGGCTCAAAATATGCAAGTCATGGTAAGGGAATTGTTAGAATATAGACTACTAAGATGAAGAAAAGAATACCTTGAAGTACTGAGCAACTACAAGCAGATAGTATTGTAACAACTTTCAGATAGCTATTAAGACCCATGGTAGTGCAGTAATGGGAAGCAGATATATTTTCTCTTATTTCTCTGAACAGCTTTACCTGAAATGTCACTGTGCATCATGCAAACCTCATTACTATATTTTTTATTAATTTTTACATATATGTGATGTGTGTTAAAGGCAAGGAAAATGCTGACTGATATTGAGCAATTTCAGAACTTTTCTTGGAAGCACCTCAAACATGTGTGACAAATTAGACAACTTTCACTAAATGATCATGGTTTTTGCCAGTTACTTAGTCCACAGGAATTTCTCACAGGTGGAATTGTGCCCTTCAGTCACAGGAAAGAAGCAAAAATACATTTTATTGATACAACATATTTCAGTGGCAAATGTTTCAATGGCAAGGAACACTTATTTCCTGCATAGAACACAGGACCGGAAAAAAGTGCCAGGAAGACCCTCCCACTGCTGTTCAGAAAGGACACCTTTGCTCCCTAAATTCATTCTCAGAGAGGATTTTAGGTGTGACTAGTTCCAGACTTGGCCAAGGGTTAATGTCTAAAGGGTTATATATGTGTGATCAATCCTCTAGATCATGTAGCTAAGATTTCAAAGTTTAACATGCTATTAATCACTTACCTAATATCTGACACCATAAGGATTCTCTCAGCCTTGAGGAGTAACCTTAAGAGGTGTCCCTACTTGGGAATATCCTGATGTGCCACCTGATGTAGTGCATGAGAGCTCAGTGGTCCCATGGCCACTATTTATGGAGTAAGATGATTGATTCATAGTTATATTTGCAATATTTGCATATTTGCAAGATGTCTGAGTCACCGTTGCAGCCCAGCTTCCAGGCTGTCATCTGTCCCCCAAAGTACTGAGTAAGGTGGATGCAGCCATCACAATCCCCACTGGTGGTTATGGCATAAGCTGGGGGGCATGCCACCACATACTTGTACTTTTAAATGCAAGCTCCAGTCTCAATAGCCAATGAAAAATAATGAGATAGAGACACAGACAGAAAGTAACCTATTTCAGAAGAAAATATTGAGAAACTCACAGTGGAGCAGACAATAGCACTCTAACTATGCAAGACACTGGGATGTGAAAGAATTAAATTAAAGCCTCAGGTCCAAACTAGTAAGTTAGATTTTCCTTATTTGACTATTCTAAATTAATCCAGAGCCTCCTGTTGTCACAGGAGTGGAGCTTTTGGCAAAATTAATATAGATTCACTGAAATACTGCTTTATCTGAACAGCCATAGAATTGCAAAGCTCAAATCTTATCTTTTTGTATCTTCTCGAAACTCGTAAATCCCGTAAGATCAGACCATAGAGGTGTACTTATCCTTGACTGGTTTAATTGTGTACAGAGGATACTGAGTAGATTTTAATTTAATTAATGTTATTCCCCAGTTTCTTTCATAATTTCTGAAAGTTTCCTACACCCCACCTCTTGGAAAAGTATTTTCTAATCAGTGCCAACCTGACCCACTTTACTAAAGACAGTGAGTTTCTTGAATTTCTTATAGCAACTCCTATGACTGTGATGAAGTTTAACTTCTTCCATTTTCTCTTTTAGTTACCATTGTGTAATAAATTTTCTGCTTTTCTATAATTAAATTTTCTTTTTTATTGTCATCTTGGTGCAAAGCAAGATCCCAAATATTTAGTTTGACTGTGCTACAGCTAGTTTTTAAATTTTAACAATAGTATTACTTGTTATGCAAGAAATGTTGTTGCCTTGTAAAACTGCTAAATTATTTCATATTTATATGTGTTACAGTAATGTTCATTCTTCGGCCAGTGGTTGCATAGAATAATTAATTTTATCAAAACTTTGAATTGCAAGATTTGTGCCAATACAGAATTCAGTTGGTCAAGAAGTCCTCTCAGTCTTTTGTTAAGCAAGAAGTCGTAGGAGACCTGAAATGCACATAAAGTAACAGTGCTGCTCTACCTGAGTTACTCCCCATTTTATAGTAACGCTTTGTTTCGTTTGCAAATACACCCCTCATATATAAGCAAAGCAACAGTTGAAGGAGATCATCAGTTATAGAGGTCAGTTCTCAGTGCTCATGCAGCAGGAAGGCCTCTATGATCCTGCCAAAAAACCTCTAGCCAAATGTTTCACTGTTGGGAAGGAATTCCCTGTTTGTGCCCTGCCCTGCATACTTGTCTCTCAAAGCTGTCAGACAAGGCTGCTAAGAAGGAAAAAGTATAAGAAAGAGGACACGCACTTGTTCTCCACTGACATGGAGTTCATAAAGACCCTGGAAAAGTTTCTGGACCGCTTCACTGTGGGTCAAAGCCAAATTCTGACCCTCTGTGTAAAAAAATCATCTCACGCTTCTTGAAGTGCATTTATTCCTTACACATTACCATAGCTGGAAAAAAGGAGATAACAAAGAGTCTGTTTTGAAATCTTTGCAAGCTGATCTTGATCACTGTGTTCCACAGAAGCCAGAGGGTATGTTGGACATTTATAAAGAACTTTTTCCCACAGTCTTCTTTAAAATAAAAATAAAAATGTGATTATATGCACAACTTCTAATTTTGTCATGGGAGCACTGTTAGGGATATCTGATAACATATGAGTATATAATGAGCAGTAAAAGTATAAAGATATGAGGTAATTTATTGCCTTTTCAGTGGAACTCACTCACAAATGTGTTACTTCTCAGAAACACCCATATCTGCTCTCAAAAATTATTGAGGTCCTTTGCATCTGACATCCTGTTGCACATTAACACTAACTCTCTTTACACCTTCTGGACATTTTATTTTGTATGTTAGTAGTGTATTGTTACCCCATTCCACTAGACTAGTTCATCAAAGCTAATTTCGTGGTGTTATTTTTCTACTGGGAGAACTTAATAGCAGGATTTGTTTATATATATTTGTTTATAATAGCATATTCGTTTGCACACATTTTTTGTAAATAAAAAGGATTATGTCAAGATCTGATCCCTCTGAATGCAACAGGAATCAAAGAGAGGGAAAGTGTTAACTCCCTATTCCAGTATTTTATAAAAAGTAATATACAAAGAGTCTGTCTGAGCTTCATTTCAGGTTATGTTATAAGTGTTCTTTTGGCTGCCCACTACTTTTTGCTGCTTTTTTTTAATCCTGTCTCTGCTGTTTCCCTCAGATACAAACACATTGCTGCAATCCATCCATATCGATATCTCACCCCATCTTTGTTAGCAGAACTTCTGGATCTCCTTATGGCCATGGCTTAAGTCCTATTACCTACTATCATACATAATCTATTTTGACAATAAAATCATATTGCTTTGGATTAATATTTCATGGAAAACACAGTTTTCAAATTTCTCTAAACAAAATTCTGCCAGAGTTTTCATTATGTTTTCTTATACCTTAGTTTTTTTTTATTGATTAATGGGAAGACTTCTCAACTAAAAAGTTCTAAGGGATTTATCTATCTTTTTCATTTACTCACTGTGGTCAGAAAAAGAGAGGACTGATTGATTACAAATGCTCTACATGCTGCTATTTTCAGGAGGTCCTCAGTAACACAGTGATGGATCAACCTGCTGGTTGACTGAAAACATTTACTTTATCTTCTTGAACGGATGTCAGTCAGTGCACAGTGGAAGGTGGTGAGGGGAACCTCAACCATACTAAATGTCTTTAAAGTTCTTCTGAAGCAAGTGAAGGAATCTGAGGATCTGAAAAGATAGAACAGGGCAGAGGATTTTGCATTTCCCTGGCTGGGCAAGTGATATTCAGCTGCAGAACTGCAAGGCATCTAAAGATGTTTCCCTATTCAAAATGACAGTGGTGTAAAGCCTGATACCTCTTCCTGAAGCATCTCAGGAATTTCAAACTTGAAAATGGCCAAGTTGGTTAAAAGTGTGTGTTCACTTGTTCGCTAGAATGATGCATTAAAAATACAAAAAAAAAATTCTTTGCAGTCACCATCAGCAAAAACCAAATCTTCACTAATATGGAAAAAAATTGACCTTGAAAAAACCTATTGGATGACACACTGAGAATAGATCAGACAAATACATGGTGAATGGAATACTGACATTTAGCCTTAAACTCCATTTCAGCAATTACATCACAATCACTGCTTCCAAATAGGTAATTTATATGTGTCAAATGCCTCTGTCTGTCTCTGGCTTACTATAATCAAAAGTAAGATTTTTCTAGTCAGAGGACAAATAACTACACAACACACACTAGTAAGGGAATATGAGAAAAAGTGGAATTGCCATATGTGAATTTTTACCCGTTCCTTCTTCATTTGACTTGGGTTTAGGAAAAGCCAGTGTGTATTTTCAGATTATTTCCTAGGCAAAATTGAGCAAATATAAAGACACATTCTTTTCCTGGCACAACTGTTCAAATTCGCATAAAAATTAACAGATTCTGTTTATAGCAGCAGATAATTTTACCCCAAATATTTGCTAAAAATCAGTGCATTTACTGAATGGTTCATATCTTCTTATTCTACTGCAGTAAATCTGCCGAGAGTCAGTATGTCTTGTTCTGCAAATAAGACTCCTACAAAAATAATTCTCTCTTTTGAAAAAGATGACCTTTCCAGACTGTTTGCATCTGGCTGGCAAAATAAGTACAAATTCCAGCTCATTAATTCTTCCATTGTCCACATGGATCATCCTGGAATGAATTTATTCCTTCTATCCAGGGTACACTTCAGAAGATTAACTTCCACTGTGTTGCTCAAGCTGTAATGGGGCATTCACAAAACTCAGCTTTTACTCCAATTCTGTCAGAATGCTCCTGCCACTCCTCTAGTATCACCTTTTTTTAAACCCTAGTGCTTATGAAAGGTTTATGCGACAATGGATTTTCCAAGACATGTATGTGGTGGTATTAATAAAGCAGGGCCCAAGTCATTCCCAGCTATGAAGTCTCTCTGATGTTTTTAATTTGCATTTAGATGTTGCAAGAACTTGTTGTTTAAAAGAAGATGTGAGGCAATTCATATTTTAATTCACTGTGAACTAGTTGCCTTAAGAATTCATGCTGGGAATCAGTATTTCGTGTACTTAGCACACACACTCTGTGTTAAGCATTAAGTGCATGTAGCTGGTTTGGTGTTAGTCGTGTCTGGAAAGCTGCCAGTGAAGCTGAAACCAGCCTTTTGACACATTCAGAATAACAGGAAACCTCTTCATGAATAATTATTTCTACAGAATTGTTTACATTCAGAAGTTTTAAATAAATATAACACTTGCTTCAAGTAGAGCCACATTCATCTTAGCATGCTGTTCAAGTGCATATAAATCATAATTTACCTTTGCTGCACAACCTAATGCAATCTATTAAGGAAATAGTTCTTTTAATAACAAGACTACAGGAAACAGAGAGCTCAATCACACATAAAGAGACAATAAGATTACTGTTAATACACTTTTAACCTTTTAATAAATCATTCTGATTAGCACACAGGGCTGAAAGGATCAGTGGCTGTTGTCTTATGAGCCCCCTTTATGGACTGAAAATTTTGCTGCCCCACAAAACCCACAGAACATGATGTCCTCATTCATTCCTTCATCTGTCTGGTAGAAAGACTGGTATGTCTCATTCACATTCATATTTTTATAATTAACAGAAATAATTTTTAAAAGGAAAAAAAAGGATGAAATTCTTATATTTATCTGTGGTTCAAAACATTAAGCCAAGTCTGAAATACATAACTCAGAAGAAAAATTGACACTTAAATGGTGTTCAAAAATTTTAAAATGTTAATATTTTGAAAATACTTACTAAAGTTTTTTGGTTTGGAGGCAACATCCAGTAAAGCGCAGTCAATGAGGTCCTAAGCTAACAGAGTTACATAGTGTAATAAACCTATCCTAATTTGGTCACATAGTTGAAAAAATGCATATTGATACAAAGAATTCTAATCTTCACACCAGTCTCAAATTGTTTAGCCCTGAAAAGTTATAAGGGATTGGAATCTTATAGGAAAAAAAATTTGTTTTGTCAGAACAGAATTATCACATGCTACTGGCAAGAAGAAAACTATTCAAAGTTTAAATGGTGGATCAACACGGAAAAATGTTTTACTTCAAGCATCTGCAAATCTCAGGAAAAAACTTGCTCTTAGTACTGACAGTACCTTTCACTTGTGGTGTCTGGCCAGTCCAACCTGCTTGTAGTGCCAAAAAAACTATGTCTCTGAGGACTCCTTCACAAAGCCTTAGCCACAATTGCAAATGTGGCAAAAAAAGTTTTTCAAGGGGGTTGTTGGATTCAGGACAACAAGCCAGTTCTCTTTTTGGTTTTGTCTTGAAAATTATTTTCTTTCTTGTTTCAAGAAGCTTGGTTAAACCAGGAAACCTTAAAGTTTGTTTCAGAAGTGCAAACAACTTTCTAATCTCCATCTGATTTATTACCTGAGTGGTTCCTGGCAGCCAAATAGCCAATAGACACACAGCTGAATATCTCACTAGCAAAATAAAAAATGAATAAGAAAAAAATAATCAAAAAAACACTTTTAATATCTAAGGGTGTCACACACAGATTTTTATAGCTTTTTTTCTTTTAAACCATACATGCATAACTCACGATTTTTTACTTCCTTCCAGGAAAAGGATGTATTCATTAGATGTACCCAAGGAGTACACAGACTGCAGTGAACCAGATCACACTTTGTTCTGGCTTACAGTGTGTTCCTCCCATATTTTGCTGAAGGGTTTTGTTTAGCCACCCTTGTTTGGCTGGTGACTTCATCAGTATGTCTCTCTGGCCTTTAAAAATCAAGCTCTAAAAAACCCTTTTAGGTGGCAGTTAGCTTGGAGAGTGGGACTTAACAAGGCAATTTCTAGCTTTCTGACATTATATTGACCGTCCCTGAGCTGTAAGATTTTGGATTTGCTTACTCCAAATACACCCTGCTTTGTAGCTAGGCATCCCGGCTAGCTCTGCAGGACACTCAGAGCATTTCAGAGCATTTCACAGGGCTCTCAATGACCAACCTGCTCCCACGTGCCAGTCCTTTGTGATGCCTCCAAATGGCTTTTGTGGCCCCAAAAAAAACAATATGCACAGGGTGCACATCCATGCGCATCAGCACTGATGTTGCTGCAGGGACACCCCACACACCCTGCAGTGACTCCACATGGAGCACCCTGAAATAAACCACCAACAGCAAGAGACAAGGCTGCAGCTGTTGGGTGTAGATGACAGCTAGCACAGAGCACCATCCAGGAAAGAGAACCATAAGGAAACCTGTGATTTGCTTAAATATTGTAACGTTTTACATGGAAGTTTGGAGGAAGGCAAATGCTCCATCAACTGATGGACTTCAGTCATCAGTGTTCAGCACTGAAACCACAAGAACCAGCACTAGCCAGCTCCTACTAACACCTGATCTTTTCCTGGTGTCATGTAGACTTTAGAAGCCTGATCTTTACGACAAATTTTGTTTACCTTCGTATCCATGGCAAACAACAAAAGCTGATCATGTGCTGTTTGTGCAATCAAAAGGATTGATAAGACCAGTAGTACACAGAGAAACGATGAAGTAAAATTAAGCTTTGGTTAAAAATTAATTAGCTATATATATGCCTGATAAAAACATGCAAACAAACATATATTATATGTTAAAAGCTCTAGGTAAAAAGAGAAAGCTTAAAGTTTAAAAAATAACCAAGAGAATATTTACACATTTAAGTGTAGAACTTGCTTCTGTATTATAGGACACTCTTGCTCCCAGCTTTGACTTCTTCCTGGCTGATCCTTTTACCTCAACGCATACACTTGAGGTGAACATTGTCCTATCTGAATGAATGCTCACAGAAAAAACCCTTGTAACAATCTTCCTATAATGATATTTTTTAAAAAAATAATATATTCAGAAAAGTAGGTAGAAGTATTTATGTTGTAGTGCTCACATACTCTTCCTGTGAAGAGAGACAGGTGACTATTATTACCATAATCCAACATAATTTAAAGCTTTTCTTCTCAAAAACTAGCTAACAGATCTCTGAACTGGCTTTAGGTTTTCTTTCCTCTTTAGTGAACTATAAAAAACCCCAAGGTAAAGTTGCAGAGCAGAATACTTCTAGTCTTCCCACATCTCATTCCAGTATCAAATCTGAACATGTCACACCATATAAATGTTGAATAATAAAGACCATTAAATGTAAAGTTTAGGGATTATGAAATGGTTGTAAAACTACCATAAAATTCACTTTCCTGTTGACTGAAGGGTGCTTTGAAACACTTTTGTTCACTTTGCAAACAGTATACCTGGAGTCACTTCAGAGAGGAACAGAATTGTTGTTCATTTCCAGCTTGGCTTTTTTGATTTGGGTTAACGCATTTTAGGATGACTGTTCTTGGAGGTGTTCTCCATTTTGTTAAGATAATATACAGAACAATAACGTAGTCTTTCTTCTCAGCCTATAGATCTCACATAGCAAACAGAATTATGCACTTTTTCTCCACTGCTGTTTCTTTCTCAGCTAAATTTCATATGGTTGTGGTAGTCCAGTTTGCTGTACGAACAAAGCAACACCAGAAATAGAGCAGAGTAATATAGGGAATACTGCATAACTCAGATAATATATCAGCACAGTAAGAATACCTCTAGGTAGCATAACATAATGACTTTTTCTGCCATGCAAGGCCTGTTGATAGGAACCAGAAGCCAATTATCTTGTCAAGAAGCATTTTGAAATAATGTGAAACACTGACCTAGTACAATATTATTAATATTTTTTTTTCAAATTTAAGAAAATCTTCACCGAATTCCTTGACATAAAATAACTTTTTAGTTTATGAATGTTTCTGTAACTCAAATTCCAGAATTGTCAAAAAATGTCAATAGTTAAAAGAAAGGAAGTTAACAGGATAAAACTTCTACAAAATGTAATGCAGAAACCCCTGTTATTTTCATTCCATATCTTTATCTTTAAAAAGATATAACTTCTGGTAGAGAAGTTGTTTATGTATTCCTGAATGGCTTTTTTTCTGGATGTATTGGTGATAGCAGCTGGGTCTGGCTGCTATGATCTCTGTAGTTTAGAAAACTCCCTGTACACACAGTGTGTCCTCTCCTGTCCCAGCAGTTCATTGTGATGCACTGCCAAAGTCTGCAGCTTACTCCAAAGAAAGCAGGCAAGAATCAGGTAGATCTCTCATTTGTCCTTCTGTGTGTCCTCTGCTCATAAAGCAGAATTTCCATGAACGCACTTATGGAATTCCCCACCATGAGGTTACTTTTCCAGGCTTCTTTTAGGTGTTCCAAAGCTTTCCCATGGTCCATATTGGCCACAAGCCATGTGTTTTTGTTAATACGGTGCTAAGCCAATGTTAATAGTCTTTTCCTTTCCAGTAGATTTTATTAGATTGAGTTAAACTTAGTTACACAGCTTCCAATTCAAATCCGGCTCAGATTTGGATGCTTTGCACAGAGGATAAAGCTATATGTTTGCAAAATTCCATTTAACCGTGGTCTCCATTAAAACACATGGTTACAGTATTTTACTGGCTCTGGTGTCGGAACCTTTTAACTGAGATCTGCTACTTATGATTTCAAAACAGAGTTTTCACATTTATCTATCATTTAAGTAAGAGATCTAAATTCTATTTTGAAATTTTTTGAGGCAGAGCAGGCTGACTATTCACAAAAGAGATTGTGAATGTCATAAAATATGAGGCTTTGCTTAGAACAGAATTAAAGACTCATGTACTCATATCCTTCTTACCTGTACCAAAATGTGTCCTTTCCTGAGCTACCAGATATCCTTTACTTTTTATTTACTTCTTATTGCATCTGCTAACTACTTACCTCTGATGCTTCTGCTTTCCCTGTGTATGCTCTGTAGGAAAAACCTTTAGGAAATGCTCTTGAATACAAAGTCAAAATAATTTATCTAAGACTAGTTGAATATGTATATAAAAGTTCACCATGCTGCACTTAGATGTCAATCTTGAAAGTGACTTTGAGTCAAGGAAGACCTCTAATTCTTCTTTGGAAGCCCTTTTCCTGGGATTTCATCAAGAGATCTGGTCAACTTGAGGGCTTCCCTAGTGACTGCAGTAAATATCCATCCACAGGCAGTCATTTAAATGTTATTTCAGCTAATTAAGTTGGTGTTTGCAATGAAAAAATAAAAATTTATTACTTCCCATGTTATCCAGTTATTTTCTCACATTTTAGTTCTCATTTTCTAACTCTACTGTTCATCATAAGAGTTTAGTGACTACATTAAAATTTATCAATTTTTGCCCATGATTACTAGAAATAATATCTCTTAAACATGTTTTTGCCTTACTTCTGCCCAGCTAATTGATTTTAATCTACAGGTACTTAAACTGGCTTGACTCAGTTTATTAAATCCCTGACAGATCACGTCTACTAAATTGTCCTTTCCAAAAGCGTCCAATTACTTTCAACACATATCCACTCAACAAGTATCTTAGTGTAGTAATCAGGTTTTCCAGTGTCTCAAAGACCCACTTGCTTCCTTACTAACAGATAAATGAGGGAAACAGCATTATGCATTGACAACAGTTTGTGTAGGAGCAGTCTATTTCCATGTGTAAACTCCAGCACCCATCAGAGCAGGTGAGGAACATCAGACTGACTTCATTGTGCTTTTTATACCACAGTGTGGTGCGGTGCCGAAAGGTATGTAAATAATAGAACACTGTGTGGGACTGAGTTTATATAAGTCTGACTAGTTCACAGAGTTTGATATAAAGATGCATATGCATGGATACTCACTAAAGCAACACAGCATATTTATCTTCAAACTGTTTATACGGCACTAGGCAAAAGATAGTAAGAGTTGTCCCTTGTTAGCAAAGAAATTACATGTATTTATATATACACAAAGAAATCCAACAGAAAGGAATGTCGAATGTTTGAATTTCACATCCAAAGGATATAGCCGTTCATCCGTGGGGAATAGGCAGTGTGTGCAGAAGCGAGGAAGCTTTCAGTTTTTAAATTAGTAAACAATTCATCCTGATCCTTGAAAACCTTTGAAGTCTAAATATTGCCTACAGAATACAAGGTGTAATTGAAACTCCATTTGTCTGAGATCAAACCCAAGGGAAATTGCCTGAACTTGAGTACACTAGTCAGGCTAATTTAAAACAGCCTTCTGAAGACAGCATGGTCTTTGTTTGCCTGATTGTTTACTTTTTAACCCAACACCTTCCTACCAATTGTTTGGTAAAAGCCCGTGATTAAAGGTGGGTGTTCCTGTAAGTAGTGAGATTGCTTTTATGAAGAAGCAGTTTCTAGGAAAGGTCTATTATGATCAGCATAGAAGGAAGCAGCACATTTATCTTGTTTTATGTCAAGTTTATTTGTTCCTTATTGGTAAAAGAGTGGCATTTCAAAGCCAGACATTGAAGCTTGGGGAGAGTAATGTCAGACATACTTTGCATCACAAATTCAAGGCAAGTAATTGCCACTGCCTTTAGAAAAATCCTAACAGGACATCTGCCTGTGTGTGAAGCGTAGGCGTCTATCTAAGAGCACACAGACATACTGTGCACAACTTTGCAGGACACTTTATATAACTCTCATATGCTGCAGAAAGTTCAGAAAAGAATGAAATGACAGTGGGAACAATTCTTTAACATTTTCCCTCTACTGCACAGTACAAAGGACTCTACAAGCTGGAAACCAGTTGATCTGATGCCTGTTTATCCAATGGTAAGCACAACAATGCCCAGAAAATTATCTTAATGGGTTTTTTCCCTTGTGTTTGGTCATTACAATTCTATCCTAGCTACATTTACTGGCAAACTTACTAAACAAACAAGGCTGTCCAAACTCTCCATCTTGAACGCTGACAGAAAGTGGAAGTTTGACTTCACACGCCCTTGTTATGGACTGATCATTATCACTTTGTATATGGTTTGTGGGGCGCTCTTTTTGTGAGACAAACAGGGCCAACAGAACCACAAAGAAGTACAATCTGTAGGTTTTCTATCTTCTGCCAACTAATTGTTAGCAATATATCTAATGAAGGATCTATTGCTTCACTTTAATTGTTGGGAAAACAATGCTTACACCGTGTGCATCTTTCAGTGGAGAGAAGGGAAAGGAGCCAGAAGCAGACAACTTCTCTAAGCCATCTGGAGAAAACACACATGAACCCACATGTAAAACTTCACTCCAGCCAAATATTCTGAAGCTGAGATGTAATAATACTGGTTTGCAGGGCTGGGAATATCTATGTGTTTTAGATACACCCTGCCAGTTAAGTCCCTTATTCCAAATTAATGATGATACTTGAACAGAACTCCTGCTTGGAGCAGAAGTGTGAAAATACAGGATAGGGGGAGCATCACTCTTGCAACTCATAAGAGTGAATTCTTTCACATCCTCTATCATAATGCATATATCTAAAGTAAGATATTAATTTAGATTATTTGTTTTCACTCGGTGAAACTCTGCCACCATGAAACTGCAGTTATGATTGAAGGATGAAAAGGAATACAAAAGTAGAATCAGTGATCACAGTTGGAGGAACTGAATCGGAACCATGAAAAACAGCCCACATTACCACAGTGGTCAAATGATTCTCAGAAACATCTTTAAACACATTAAAAATTACTTGTGCTTTGAGCTAGATTTTAAAATTGTACCATGTATTAATCTGTGTACTTCAAATTTTAGATGAGATTTGTCATGCTCATTAAAAATGCAGCACTGAGGGCTTTTTTGTACCACATTACTGCATCATATCCTGATCTTCGTGGTTTCCCAGAAAGTCATTCCTAGGAAACTAGACACAGGGAAAGCTATAGGAGAGTTTTCTATGCTTCTCCATATATAAAGCTAGGTGTCCAGTATGAAGTCATCTGAGAGATGATCTTTGCATGGGGTTCGAACCCACTCTAGTACCAGCTGCAACAATTCTGTCAAAGAAGCTGTATTGTGCCCATATTTAGGGAGAAAAGCAAACAGGGCCAAGACCTACTTTCCTATGTTTGGCATTTGACAAAGCTGTTTCATGTGCACATGGCCAAAAAGACCATGGTTTTGGGGGCAATTCGTTGTTGAACTCAGTCCAGAAGAAACACATCAGGACCATTTCCCAAGTACAGAATGGCTCAGGGGCCATTGCAAACAGGAACAACACTCCATGCCGGACTAGGAATTCAGCTGAGTTTTGTTTTTGTTTGCCCCTGGGCCACAAAAAAAATTATTAAAATCCAGAGCTTCATCCCAATAGCCATTGTGATGTGGACTGAGAGGGAAGAGGCTGAACTCCCTCCTCTTTCTGGACCTTGTCTGTGCTGAATGACCCCACTCTGTGATCCTCAGCACACAAATGTGGCTGTCTTTGTGTTTTGTAAGACAGAAAGGCTGTCACCAGCAAGACTTTTTCCTCTGTTTTACAGTTTATTCCACTCAGGTTTTTACATAGTTAGGCTCTCTTCTAGCATTTCTGAATCAAAACAATTTAAACTCCCCGTATCATCTCCTTAACAATTTTACAAAATTTATCACAGGAATGCAGTGTTAATGGGTTGGCAACCCAACCTTTGCAAACCAGTGCAGTTGAGCTGTTGTGATTAGAGTCTGCCTTGAAAAGATTATGATATACCTTTAATTACAAACAGGAATTTTAATGCTTAAATGACAAGTTCTCTATTTAATAGCCACAAATGAAACTTTAAAAAAAGCGCACATGGCAACAAGAACTATTAAAATAAAATATGAAAGGTAAATTGATTATTCAACAGATAGTAAATAGCAAAATATTAAAAAGGCAATGTAAACATAAATTACAACCATTAAAAATAAACTATGAAAAAGGCATGGAAAAGCAACAGTGGCTAATCCATGTAACTAGATACCTTCTGTTTAGTGCAATGAACTGGTAGAAAACAAAGAAGAAAACTCTAGACACTGAACAATACTGCTCAGCTATTAACTGGAGCTATCATTTTATTTTTTTTCACTTTCAAAGGATGTTAAAATTGTACCATTGCAGTTTACTAGTTTGAAAGTGAGGATGCCATGGATAATAATTTTCGGTTGAATAATTGTACTTCAAAACTTTGTAATGGAAGTTCCCCATGCATTTATAAATGTACCAGCAGAGCAAAAACATTGCTTTCCACTTTACCAGAAAAATGGGATTTTACATGCACATCCTATTTACATTTCAAAATCAGTCTTCCTTTTTGCCCCTGCCACCAGGGACTGTGCCATAGCTCATCCAAGCCCTGAGCTGTGTGGGGGCCAGGTGGGGCACACAGCCCCAGGGAGTCACTGGTGGAGCATGAGCAAGCAGGGGACTCCCAGCCTCCTCTTCATCCTCCTGGGTATAACTGTGCCCCCACATCTACTTCTGTCTCTGCTCTTTCACTTTGCTGAGGCTAAGGGTAGAATTCCTACCCTGAGATAACATTATTTTAAGCAGACAAGGAGGAGACTAAGCCCAACATGAAGCAAGATGTTGATGACAAGCATTTATAGTATAGCCCTGTGCTTTGTCATTTCTTTCTTTTCTTCATATTTTTAATTTTTGCCTTCAAAGCCCCCTGAGTGCTCAGAGTTTCATTTTGGTTCCTTTCATGATGATTAGATTTCCCCCTTTCCCATTCATTCTTGCAGTTTAACCCACCTTTTTCTGCTAATAAAATCACTCTGGCAACCTCATCTTGTAGTCTTGTTTTATTTGTGACTATGATACCTTAGATTTGTCCCAGCTGTTTTTTGTTTATTCTTAAGTCTGTAATTAGGTTTAAACAATGTCTGAATTTCAGAGTCCATCTTTTGCTTTAAACATCCTTTAGCTGCCCATGACAGATATTGGGTTGCATTTTAATACTCTGGTTCCCTCTTTTCCAAGCTGAAATGCTAAATTCTTTCTCATTCTCTTTTTTTTTGACACATTCATCTGAGGAACCAGGTTAATACACTGACTTTCTTTTGGCCAATCCCTTGTGTGCTTCTTTCAAAATTTCCTTCATAAAAGCCAACTCCTTATCCTTTTCTGTTGGTCTCCTTCCTAGTTCTCCCTGTAATGTTGGTACACTTCCTCAGTTTCACTTCAACGCATGGCCCAGCAGCTGAAACAATAACCTGTGACCGAATGTTGTGCTTTAAACCAATAAAGCAGGTACAAGTTGCCAGCACTGAATAAACAGTACGGTGAGGTTTCTGGTTTGCACCGCTGCATTTTTTTTTTTCTTAAATTCTCCCAGTTCTTTACAATGGAATTACTGCTTTCTAACTTTCTCTTATTGCAAATAAATCTTCCAAAGGGCAGGCTCTGCTGCAGCATGCTTACACGGAGAAGACACAAGCGGGGAAAGTCTCTGCCTACAAATTTAGGCTCTGCATAAGCTACCTTTAATGCTCTTTGAGTAGGGTCATGCATCTGGTGCCTAGCCTCCTTCCAAGCAGACACTGGGGGTCATTGCTAGGTAAACCCAGAGGCAGCTGGGGTGAGGGGAGCATGGCCGGAAGCTGTCCCATCCCAGATGCTGTGCTGAGCACAAGCCAATAAGGAAAACTTCACCCCTTCCCTTTAGGAGGCTTATTCACAAAGAAAGTTGTGAGAAGGAATGTTATAGCCTTTGTTTTAAACATCTGTCTGGGTATCCTCCCTTTGAGCAATGGTCAAGCAGTGGAGATGCCCAGGGTATCTCAAGAGTGCCATTGAAGCACCAGCACAAGCAGAGCAGCTGCCTGGGATGGACATTTCAGCTCTGAAAGTCCTGAATTTCCCATGATCACCTGAGGCTCATAAATACTTACTGACAACTGACTCTGAGAGTCCCAGTCCTTAAGGTTCTGTCACCTAAAAGAAGAGAGTCATAGCACAATTAAAATCATTTGAAACATAGCAGGTATGTGATCCATTTCTGGTTTGAAGGCCCAGAGGTACATCAAAGTGAGAAGGAACTATTCATTATCCAGGGAGCTGAAAAGTCAGAGCTGAGGGGAGGGGGTTGTGAATTCTCTTCATTTTCTTTTTTCTTTGAAGTTTTGGCCTTTTCATACTGGTTTTTACCTCTTTGGAAAATATTTTCATTCAAAAGAAAGCCCCAAAAAACTACAGCCCTTACCACCACCATCAATTTAGGAAAATAACCAAAGTCAAAAGAGATTCCAACCACAAAATATCTAAGAGCTCCTTATGTAACAGCAACAACAAAGAAAAAGTATAATTGCAAGAAGATAACAAAAATATGAAAACTTATGTTGTCAAAACAGCAGTACTGCAAATCAGTGATATCTGAAATATGGTCAGAATAAATCCCTGTGGTATTTGCAGCAGTAAGCCAGGTACTTCTTCTGTGAGTCAAATTATTTCTAAACAAAACCTTGAGGTTCTTCCAAACCAAGTCTAAAAAGATTCATCTTCAAAAATGCGAGATCTCCAGAATGTGTGCTAACCTCAAGGGTCCTGAGTGGTTTATCAAATTTTACTCTGTTCATTTTAATGTAGTAAAAGACACCTAGGTGGTTAGAGATTGGTGTTCTTGTCTCTGTGTGTCAGTCAGTGAGTTTTTCACGGGATGGTTTCACACACATCTGTTCTCTGCCTACGGCTGAGCCAGCTGCTAACCCTCTTGCTCTCTTATTTGAAAATACAGAGAAATTAAGGGAAAAAACTAGTGTATATATGTTATTGGCATAACCCACCTTTTTTTACCTTTCTGAAAACTGGGGAAATGTTGGTGAGCTACCCTGAAATGTGTGAGAGGCTGCCTCAGGAACTGCAGTCGCCTCCAGGAGGGCACCTGACAGGTGATTTCTGTCTCCCTTTTCTCCTGGCCCAGGTACCCAAAGATGCAGTATCCTCCTGGAGATATGTGCCCGAATGGCTGTTGATTCTCCATTTAATTGTCTCCTGCCTGTCCAACATGAGCATTAGGCTCAGCACAATTTTTAAAGGCTGTCCCAGAAACCTCGAGAAGCAAATTGTTCACAAGTTAAACCACAAGCTGAAATTTTCTGGAAACACTGTGATTCCGTAAGTCTGGGTTTTAAAGAAACAATGATTGTTGCTAAATTTTGTGAAAACAGTGTGAAATGTGTTAGTACTGCAAGCTGGAGAATGTGGTTAGGGAGTTATCCAAAGATTTTACATGCTCACAACAGAGCTTGTTCTCAGCTATCATCCAGTACAGCCACCGACACTAGTGACAGACAGAGGAGGTGGTGGATGGACTGAAGTTTCTCAACTTGTCTTTTCACCATGTTGGAAAGTTTTTGTTGAAGTCATAAACCTCCTAAACTAAGGTACTCACATGATGTTTTTCCTATGTATATCCACAAACACTTAACAGGGTTAGCTCTAGAGTTTCTTTTTAGTTTAAATGAAAATAAACAATGCTGGAATACTTGGCTGGTCAAATAATTTAATTAAAATACAGGACTGTACCAAAATGCCTCCTCCTCTTTACTCTGCCCAGGCATTTGCAATGGGCTACTTAATGTTCTCTAATGTATTGATATCCATGTGCTTCTTCATAAAAATTAAAAATAAAAGCATTTAACAACATTTATTTAATCTCTGAGGCAATTTTGCAAACCAACCTGAACCTTTTGTTTGAAATCCTTCTGGCACAGTGTTTGGAGGTGGCATTGCCCCTGTTTGCTGTAAGCAGAAGCCTGCAAGTGCAAGTGGTTCGCCCAGAATGCCAAGGGCAGACCTTGAACCTGAGTCTCTCAAAATTTGCTCGGCACCTTGGCACATTGCCTCTCACCAGCCTTCTCTATTTGCTTTTCACAGGGTGAAAGCCCAACCCTTTGTGCCTGTGGGTACAGCTCTGCTTTGGCTTCAGTGGGTCTGCACACTCCTGCTTGCCCACACTCCTTGGGCAGGGGTTAACGGGAACAGAACACACAAAGTAAGGTCAATCCCATCAAACACAAGACTTCAAAGGGAAGTCTCTGTTCTTAAAGCCAGAACTCTGCTGACAGTAATATCACACTAGAGAATAAATTTTATTTTCTTGCCCTTTTTCTACTTCCACGCTTATAGTCAAGCAAAGATTTAGAAAAGTCATAAGATAGACATATTTTCTTTAGATGGGTATAAATGATGGGGATGATTCCTGTGTGCTATTATTCACTTTTTTTTTTTGAAAGAAAAGGCTCCTAGAGAAAAATGAAATTAAGTATATGTGTAGTAGACAAAGGTATTTTCCTTGTATTCTTTTTTGGCCAAGAAAAAGTCTTCTGCAAATTTAAAGCGGAGGTATTTTGCAAACTTTGAATCCCTGCATGCTAACTTTACCTCCTTCAGTTAAGATACAAGTAAAGCACCTGCACATTTCAGAGGCAAAACTCTGACAATAGTAGATTGAATTTTAATGGCAATGGGCCTCTCATATAGACAACAAGAGGAACTGACAGACCATGATTATCTTGCTACAGTTGCTTGAAAATGTATTGGGTGAAGGAAGTGGAATTCCTGGTTGGTATTCCCATGCTGACTGTCGTCGTCACGCCAGCCTTTACGCCCACATATCGCATTTCAGGAGTAGGGGCTTTCTCTTCTGCCTGCACCTTCCTCTACCCACTCATCCCCTTTCCACACCGTGTCACCTTCCTGGGTGGGTGCCTGGGGCACTCTCATAGCTTTTCACCTTCCGGCACATCACTTCTTCTTAGTTTTACACCATTTCATGACAACTGTAAGTATAAAAGTAAAACCTGCCTCCTGGCCAGTCTCTGTGAATCCTAAATGTATTTTTCTACCTACTCAAGAGAGGTTTGGGCCACTTATAATCTACAGCTGGGGCAGGCGGCAATGCAAGGGGGTTTTACTCTTCTTTTAGCCCCAGCATTTGTCTTCTCAGCATGGCATTTTACAGGCTTGCTTCAAATATCTATTTGGAGATTTTTTTTTTTAAATGCAATTTATGGTATAAAGAAGTAACACTTTTTCAAAGCGCTCGGTTCAGAAACACCTCTGCTTGAACACAACTGTAAAAATGAGTCTTCAGATGATATGGGTGTAGAAAAGCAGAAAAACAGCTTATTGGAGACAACACTGCAAAGTTTCTTCAGTCAAAAAAAGCCACATTAAGCACAGTATTTCAGTTTTATTTAAAAGACTCCTAATAAAATAAATAGATTTCTAGACAGAACATTGTGCTTTATCACAAAAAGAATTCAGGATATTTTGACAAAATAAATCTAAGTATTTAAATTTTTATTAGTTAATTTTGTGGTGAAAAATTATGTCTTACAAATTCATCCAGTTTTATTCATGGGTCCAACTACTGGATTGTGATTTTTAAAACATCTAAATTTTTTTTGAAATAGATTTATATCATGATTTCCATTTCAGTGCTAAGCTCAAAATGGCATAAAGAGTCTTGTAAAGGCATTATATTTGTAAAGAGATTACAGTAAGTTACTGTAATGTAAAGTTTAAAGAAATTTATAAATGTAAAAAGACAATGTAGCTCTTCTTTTGCATAACTAATAAGCATTGTGTTTAACCTAAAATATTTTTCTGTCCAGCCAGTGGACTGAAAACTTCGTTATTGCAAAGTGTAGTAACAGTAACGGCTCTATCTTGCAAAGCATTTCTCAGTCCTTGACATAAAACACTTTACAAAGAATATAAGCACCAGTTTCTGGCAATAATAGTGATGAAATGTTACTGGTTGAGGGACTCTTTTCCAGGCAAGGGACGGGATGTGACATGATGGCAAGGCAGGAAAATGCAAGGCAGTGTGGGGGAGGGATCCATTATGTCAAAAGGGTAGTGCATGCAGAGAGTATCCCCCACCTCCACTAACAGGATCCTGTTGAAAATCTAATGTGTATTTGACATCTGGGGCTGTTTCTGAAGAGCAGATTTTTTTTTTTAGGTGTTAGAGAAGTGACTAAATTCGAAAAAGCTGATCTCCTTAGAGAGGCTTTATATATTAGTTTCTGTTTCAATGTATATGCTGACTTGGCATGCAGGGATCAATACAAAAGCTTTGCGTTTTCACTTGCTTAATTTAGTAATAAAACATGTTCATGAGATCACTGTTGTGTGTCTAAAAAAGTAGGAAAATATCAGACAAATAACTTCTTCCAATGAATTATCTAGAAAATTGTACCTTATGAAATCTGAAATATCCTTAAACATTGGGCTCCCTTGCTTGTAGAAACAAACATACTAATGGCCAGATTTAAGAATATGGTTTCAAGCAATTCAAAGATATGAAGTTACTGGTTTAGTAGGGTTAGCCAAATTCTTCAGTAAAAAAATATTTTCAAATTAGCAGAAAGAATCTTTTTCATCACCTGTGGTAGCTGAAGTAACAGCATCTGAAACTCTACTCATAATACTTTTTCACCTCTACAAGGAAAGTTTTCTTAAATGAATAAATGTAAAATAATTATACAGGTAGTCTTTTAAAAATAAAGTAATGAATGTTTTTAGCATTCTAAGCCAAATATTTTACATATTGTGTTCCCATGACCATATTTTAAGACACAAGATTAAGATTGATTAACCCAAACTTGCATTGGTATGCATACTGCACATTGTTTTTAGAGTTGTTTTGCAGTAAGTGTTTAAGTGTTATGCAGTTAATTCCAAGAAGGTTGCTATCTAAGGCAACCAAAACGAGGAAGAATTATGCATATAAATTATCCTTCAGAGAAAAGTTGTTGTTATTTTCCTCTGTCATGGAGTGGAATGAATGGGGTATGTTTCTCCAATATGGTGACATTGTGAATAATATTTTCAGGTATTTTTTAAACTAATTTTATGTTATATTGTGTCCGAAATGTGCTGCACAATTGCATGATTGGTGTTCTAGAGGGTTTTATGCTGTTGCAGGAAATGTTATTTACTTCTAATATAAGTCTATTTCTTTTTTCAGAGAATTAGACACTGAATATTTCCATATCTGATATGTATTCAAGGGATTCCATAATGTACCCAGAATCCCCAGACTTCCTGCCAGCACCTTGGGGTAGGAGCCACAGATGTCAGCCTATTACAAAGATACTGTGCTTGAACCCAACAAGTTGAGCTGTCAGTTTTATAAATTCAGGCTCAGGTGGCTCAATACCCTACCTTCAAGGTCCAAGAAGCACATTTTCAGGAGCCATCTTTGCAGCTGGGCTTTTGTTAGCTAGGTAGCAGAAAGGTCAGTGTAGCTGAGAAACCCTGAACTTCAGCCAGGCAAACAAATTGTCCAGGGAGACCTCAGCTCAGACACTGTGGTTGTAACCATGGCTGGATGCCTCGAACTTCACTCCTTGGTTAGAGAAAGAGGATATGCATTTTGGACTTTCATCTTGAATATCACTGTGTACTAAAAGATGACTTTGATTTGGGTGAGAATGGGAAAACAAAGAATGCTAAACATTCCAAACAATTTTTAAAATTACATCCTCTTTGTGTTCAAAAAATAAATATTAATAAAAATAATTCATTCCTAAAATCCAGCATTTGCTTCTATAACTGTAATGCATATGATATTGCCCATAATCTAATAATTTCAGGAACCATCTTTCCAGAATGTTTTCACAGATGGGAGTATTTGCTCTCCTATTCTGCTAAATAAAAGAAGTGGAGGGTACTGTCTGCCTGTCAAGAGACACACACTGCCTAAGATAAACTCCATCCAGAACAGACTGCTTCTTCATCTTGCTCCTGGATTTCCTCTGGTACTCTGTGTTCCTTAAACAGAAACATTATTTTAGTTTGCAAGATGTCGAAAGCGATATTGACACCACCAAAACCTTGCTCCTGGAGCAAGAACCTGAGGTTTTGTGTTGCATGCCCTGAGATCTGGCATGAAGGGATAGGAGGGTACAAAGCTTTCTGGAGATCTGTTGCAGGACTTCAGGAAGCCAACCAGCTTTCAGTCTTGGGAATGTTGTCATTTGGAATTCATACCTTCAGACTGTACTTGGAGAGAGCTAGGTGATATCATCCTGCAGGACAACTGCAGAATAAGCTAATATTGAGGTCATGTCCCAGGTTACAATATAGATGTATTTAAGTATTCTATTACCACCAGCTGTGGGCCATTAGCTGTTATCTCCTGCTATGACCCACCCCTGATAACAGACAATGGGCCATCAGGAAACCACTGCATGACTCATGGACTTATCTCATCCTATTGTGAGATGCTCCGCCCAGGAGGGAGGAGCCAAGCATTCCCACCTGGATATAACCTGGCCTTGGAACTGCCTAGGACAGCCTTTTCTACTGGATTCCCAGAGGAAGACCAGAGCCTTCTACACCACCACTGGACCTTCAGAGGAAGACCAGACCCTTCTACAGGATCACTGCTTCAACAGAACCATCACTCCAGGAGGACTGCAGCCACCATTTAATTGGACTGCTACCAACACCCTGACCGTCAGGGGGTCAGGTTTGTACTCTGACACTGTCAGTGGGCTGGTTTTTTGTATTATTGCCTCTATTTTTTTTTTTTTCCCTATTAAACTGTATTTCTGACTTGGAGTCTCTCACTAGTTTGTTTTCAAACTAGCACAGGTCAGAAAGGCATGGGTCCAGTACAACAGTTGCCCTCAGCCTTCTTTTATTTTGCAGCACAAAATCTTTCTGGAGTAATTTTAAAAAAGAACTTCATTGCAGTCATCCACGACAGTCTGTGAAGTGCACAGCCACAGCGGCACTCAGGGGTCACAGCTGCACTGAAAAGTGGTGCAAGGGTAACCCACCCTCACCTCCTTCCCTTGGAAAAAGCAAGCACAACACCTACATGCTGTTTATACCCCAGTTGCACTTTACTCTGGCCTGAATGCAATTGAGATACGGACCTTGTATTACAAGGACAATTTCTTAGTTCAATAATTAAATTCAATTCTAGGGGACAAGCTGTATCATATGGTTGAGAAATTCTGAGAGTTATGTTAAGGATCTACCCAAGACCTGCCAGGTGTAGCATGAGCTCTTGATGTGATCCTCTCCTCTATTCATCTACAGCACTAAATGCTAATCTGGAAGACTTTTATGCTTTTTGCTGTTGAAATCAGAGCTATGACTCCTCACCAGTGGCATAGCTCCTGAGAGTTAACTGCAGTGTCTCAAGGAATACCTCAGCTGCAGTGTTGCATGTCAAGGCTTTAACAGTGGCTAATGGTGTTGCTACTACTTATTTTATTTTGGGAAGACAATGACAGATATTTGCTTTAAATATAGATGTACTCATTCCAGTAAGCTGAAATGTAATGTCTAAACTATTTGGAAGTATCTCTTAAAACTACATATGTAGGGACAAGAGACTTCTGCATTGAAAAGGAACAAATTTTACTGAGTGAAGAGAAACACACAGCAAATAAAACAAATGCAACCAGTTCTAGAATACAAAAGATTCTGACACAACACAAGACAAATATTTTTCCCTCCTTTTCTATAAATTACAATAAATTCTTTCTTGAAACAGGAAAGTGATTCTGGATTTTGGACAATGGCACGTTGATTCTTGATCCTTGTTTGGCCAAGCTCTGTACAAGCCCATCACCATGTTGCCATCCACATGTGCCTTTCCAACCATCGTTCTCTCCCTGAGGCTTGAGAGTGACATTCAGTAGAAATGGGTTTGGGGGAAGCCTGCTGCTGCAGAGATTTTTCAGCAAGTGTTCTCCCTCCCCACCTTCCTTTCTTACTGAAGTCACCCCACACACAGTTCCGAGGAGCTTGAGCCTCTTTCATAGAGAGCTCCATGTGCCACCTTTCTGCCTGGAAGGATGCACTGGGGGTTGGGTGCAGCGCAGACATGCTCAGCAGTCAGCGTAAGGACAAAGTCTGCGTTCTGCCCTTGCACTGCTAATTTATGCAAGATGGGGAGAAAGGGGCTGCTTTAAAAAACACATTTTTATTAAAATCTTTGATATGAAGAATTACCATCAGTATGAACAGACACAGAATAATTGGCTACTAAATGTGCAGTATAATTGACTTCCGCTAAAACTGGGGCTTTGAAGCATAATTGCTAATATCTTTTTCCTATATAAAAAATGGCTTGCAGATTATGAATAAGTAAAATGGAGGGGATTGAAACTTTTTTAAAAAAAGTTCCCAGCACAAAATGTCTTTGAGAACAGTGAGTAACTACATGAATAAAGACCATTATTTAAGAAGATGATTTCTCGTAAGGATATGTTAAATTATACACTAAATGACATGTTACTACGCCTAATACTAAAAGTTAGGTGCATGCTATCTTAGATGCTGCAATAAGACAGTCTAAAAAAGTGAAGATGGTGAAAATCATTGTGTCTCTTCCTTTGAGTATGCCACTGTCAGTCTACCTGCTGATAGCAAGGAGGGTTGTAGGGAGGCCCTGATCCATCTCTCTTCTCTCCAAACTGCCCAGACATAGGCCAGGTATGGTCCAAAAGCTGCAGACCTGAGGCAGAGTCATGCAGAGCAGAGCACAGGCTTCACTCACATCAGCAACTGGATCAAGTCCATCCATTTATAATGCAGAAGCAAAGTAAGTTCCTGTCCATCTTCAGAGGTTTGTGCAAACATGTCCATGGAGTCCGAGTGGAAAGTAAAATCCTTTGGATGTCTGTTTTCACCGCAGGGTGTGTACAGTGTAATTCAGCTTCTGTTTCTTTGTATTCTGGAGCTGCTGGGAGAAAAACACTTGACAGGTTCCTCAGGTGGAATTTTCCTGCATGTCACAACTACCCACATTTTTTGGGGTGTTTGAACTCTAAAAGAAGGAGTACCTAAAGATAACACAAGTGTCCATCATGTAAGTACACAAACAGGTCACTTAAGAGATAAGAATGGCATATATTCTTTAGCTGATCCTAGAAGTAGCTACAAATTTCACTCTAATAAGATAAAAAAAAGGGTGATAGAAATTAGTGTAAAACTACCATAACCCTTTAATTTTTTTTTAATTGATTGATTGTGTACTTTGTTAATTTTTTTTCTTCAGAAAATGAAGAAATCACCAGCATCCTTTAAACTGGAAGAATATGCTAGTGTTTTCATTGCACATAATACTGAGATTTTGTGGTTTGCAATTAATTTGACATTTAGAGCTATATTGAAGGTCAAATCCATATGATCTGTGTTATATTGCCAAATTTGTCCAGTAAAGCTTGTTAGGAATTTTTCAATTAAGTAGTTTTTAATTCAAAACCTTTTCCTTGAAAAGTTTCAGTCAAGAATTCCAATTAAATGAAGGGGAAAATAACTGAACAAAGATGTATAGAAAATACCCCAGGAGTAAGTACTCATGGCACTCTTCAGGACAAGGAAAACTCTGGTTCATGTCCTTCCTGCAGGCCTGAGCACATTTTTACATATTATTTACATAATAATTTCCAAAAATTTTTGAACAGGAATTTAAAAAATATTTTAAATATTGTTGTTATGTAGGACAGAGAGATCATGTCTTTTGCAGTCTCTGTAGCCTGCACACCTGAAAAAATTGTGTTGCCACAGAGCACATGTGTAGAACTGAACACATTTCTTTTTACTGAACAAGAGCAATCATCAGGCCTACAGAACAAATCTGGGTCAATAAGATCTGTGTCATAACTTCATTCCTTTGCAGAGCTGCCTTTATGCATCAGACAAACAATAACACTGTAGCTACTGGCAGCTAGTATTTGTTTGCATTGTGTAATTTCTGATAGAGATATATAGCAGCAGCAAAGCAAACAATGGAAGCAAAACAGTGGCAAAGGGGTTAATCTTTCGTTATTCTTAGAAGGTTATATGTGTAAAAGAGAACTGATTTTACCAGTGGTTTCTAAAGGAACCACAATATAAATACTCAGCTATCTCCAGTGTTGCATATTCCAGTGTCAAATCTTTCCCTAGCAAACAGAAACTCATTTACCTAAATGGAATAGCAGATATGAAAAAAAAAAAAACTTACCGACTATTAGATAAGTTTACCAGCATGATCAGAACTTGTATGATTCTGTGACATCAAATAAAGGAACATACAGCATAAATATTTCTTTTCACACTTTTCAGTGGTTTGGAAAATATATTTACCTGTGAGAAGCAGACTTTGCCATAGCAACTCACACTTTTTTCCTTAGGTTCAGGTCATTCCTTGGGATAAATTACTCTAAGCTTTCTACAAACGCGATGCAGAATGATCAGGAAGTGTCTCTGGCCACTTCCAAACCAGTATAAAAGGGAAAGAGCAACCCACGCCTGTGAATCAGGGGACACTGCTCAGGGGACTTGCTTGAGAGGTAAATAATTTGGTCAAGAGATATTCCAGAGACCTCATCCTCTCCGGCTACCGCTGCCAAGAGGCCATGTTCTTAAAATTCAAAGCTACTGTTCATTTGTCTTGACTCAGTCATATCAGGTAGAAAACACAACACATTTCAGAAGCTTAGCAGGGGGAAAGAAGTTTTAAAAGCCTGGGAAGCTTCCAGTGACATAATGCAGGACAGAATATCTCATCACCTGCTGCTGCTGACAAATGAACTGAGGAAGCTGCCTGTATTCCCTCAGCCTATGACAGTATGGATGTTTCCCAGAAACAGAAATTAGAGAAAATATCAGGGTGGGAGTAGCATATTACACTCTCTCTCCCTTCTGCAAGAAAGGGCAAACTACACCTAAACTATTCCTAAGGGGGAAATACCTACCAAATCAAAGCATAGTGGGTTCCCCCTTTGATGCCCATCCCTCAGGCATCCTGGCAAGCCTGTCCCATGCCCTGCTGAGCACACACCCACCAGCTGCTGGGTTGGGAAGCTGTGGGATATCTCTGTACCTGAGGACAGGAAGAAGGAAAGGGCCAGCCTGCAGGGCTTTTCTCCTCAGCACGGAAGGACAAGCATGGATGGAGGGGTGGGATCAGCTCCTGCCATGTAGTAGTCTCCCCAGCAGCAGCAGCAGCACTGGCAGCAATCTCTTGCAGTCCCCTCTCACTTCCTTCATCCCAGCTTTTTCTCGGCCCACAGTAGTAGGATGAGACTCTGGCTGGTTTTGAAATTGTATCAACTTCAAACATTGCCAGGCTCGGGGCAGTGGACAGGCTCTTGGAGGGGGTAGTACAGCCCTTCAGTATCTTCTACAGAACCTCAAACATATCCCTGAGATGCTCCGGCCTCAGGACACCCCCATAAAACTGCTTCACCCTTTTTTGTATCTTGCAGGTCTCCAGGAACATCCTTCCCCACTGCAAGCTCCCACACGTGATCTCTAACCCAGAGACTTCAACCCTCTGGGAATTTTACCGTGCCCCACATGCCTCCCCCAGCACCCCTTCCTTGCCCCCATACCCCAGCAGCTTCACCTTTGCTGTGCCTGATCCTTACCCGGCAAGGTCCTTTTTCTGATGATGTCTCCCTGTAGCAGAGCTTCGCTCCCAGCATGGCACATTGATTTCCCTATCAGACTTGTACAGAGAGCCCATTAACAGAGACATATGTCTGCACTTCCCTAACACCTTATCTAACAGAAACAATCTTTCCTCTTAATAAATTGCATGTGGCACAGCCATTAATAGCGAAGGCTTTGCAGCACCACTGTTTGTTTTCAGAATGCGTTAACACTTGCTTCTACACTTTGTGTTTGCCCCTTCATCCACTCTCCTTTGTGTTTGAGCTTTGGCTGAGCACAGGAAACAGTTCAAATAATTATTCCTCTATTTGGACAATAATGGATAGCCTCTCTATAGTTACAACTGAAATCAGCCCATCTTTTTTTACACTTCTACAATTTCAATTCCACAAAATTAGTTTGACATGCAATTTTAATCCAATATTACCTTCAGATTCAGAGAGAAATAATTAAGCTGTCTTTAAGCTAAATTTAAAGAGCACAAAGGAAAAGGCAGTAAAAACTGGTACAAGGTTTGCATTTTCAAGTAACATTCCTTTGTCTACCTCAAGCTTCTTAAACATTCATGCTTAAGGTATATTTGGCAGTAGTTTTATAATTACAAAGCTATTAGGCTTTCATAAGGAAAAAGTGAAATTGTTTTTTTCCTAATTAGGTAATCATAAAATTTTCAAAGAAATAGTCTTCTGCTAAAAAATGATGATTTGAAGAGGTAAAATCATCAACAGTAGTATGCTGATTATAATATATTCTTCTTACAAAAATCAGTACATCTCCCCACTTAATTAAGTCTGTCCTTTGATGGCAAGTTCACTTCTCTGCCTTGATAACTCATATCCTACCTCCCACTACTGCCTTTATATATGCTGCACAGTGAGATGCCAGGAAATCAAGCAGTCACAGTGCTCACCACCCTATTAATTCCATTCTGAAAGGTTGAGAGAAACTTCTGAATCATAATTTCTCAGTGAATTTTCTAAATTCGCTGGGAAATATTTATGTCTATAAAGGAATATTTAGTGATTTGGAGAAATTCTTATGAAACAGATTTCTGATCTCTCCAGCTAATGCAATATAATTGGAGTTTAGACTTGTAATTCATTTTCCCAAAGACCACATAGATCTTTTGAATATTAGCTTTCTATTACAGATATGTGAAGGCCAGATTGAGGACATATTTATAAAAATGATGGCTCTTCACTGCAAAGGAGGTACTAATATCTGGCCTCATGATTATAGTGTTGCATTACAGAAAATTACCAGCACACTGGAAAAGCAGCTTGTTGGTTAACTGCGAAGTGATTATTGGGTGTATTTTCCTCAATACACACAAGCCCTTCCTTCTGCTTGCAGAAACTCTCTTAAAGACACAAAAATCATTTTTCTCCAGATGTTTTACAACTCAGCATGAGATGAATATGTTCCAGGTGGGTTTTAGATATTAATAAAAAAACAGGGCTTTGCAAAGAGAACAAGGTGGCTGCATTCAATGTACAGAACACACAAAACCCTTTCTATACCCATTCGGTCACACCCCCCATACTTGCATGCATCAACAGTAACTAAATTTCCTGCAACAAAGATTTCTACCTGCTTTTGCAAGACGTTATGAGAACTCTTATTTAAAACATATATTTTGTATCTGATATCAAGCTGCCGAAAAGCTCCTTCAGCTTTTTTAGCCTCAAAGCAAAATCCTTTCTGCAAACCTCAAAGAATTCTGAAGGGAGAGTATATGTTTTTATTATCTAAACTGACTTAGGAATCTCACTAGTAATAACTTGATTGTTTCTTGAATACCTAAAGTACAACAATATCTATCTTTCTTCCTGATCTGTAAAACTGAAGTTAAATGTGGCAAGCGGGGAGAGAAAAGTGAAAATTTCAAGAAATCAGTGAATCTCCTATGGGAAAGGTTTCTATTTCTCAGTAGAGTGAGAACTGGGAAATGAAGACAGAAGACCTTATGAAATCATCTTCTAAACCCCACAATGGAGAGGGGGCTTTTTCTACCATTCCTTATCCTCAGAACAGACTTATCCCACTTCTCAAGGGTTATATAGTCCAATACGATCTCGGTTCTTTCCCCATGTTCCTAAAATAGAAAACACAGAGAAAAGCCCAGTTTCCTTTGCCTAGCACTACTCAGAAAGAAACTGTTTCCAGCAGCTCAAGATGTGTCTTGCAGAGAGATCACAAGCTGTAGGGTGCTGGTGGCCCATCGTGAGGCTGGAAGAGGGCAAAGTTTTTTAAGATTGTTTCAGCATGGGATAGATGAATGATTTCTTCCAAAAGAAGTATGAAGTGGATGGGACTCACAGAAAGACACAAAGCAAGCCTATTGCTCAGGAGACTCATTCTCTTCTTCCAGAGCCTGAACAGCTTTGCACCAACCTCCATCTTTCTATTCCTTGCCAGGTTTCCCATTGCTAGTCTCTTTTTCCAGCATCTCCATGCAGAACTCCAAGCAAGTGACCTTCTGTGTCCCACACATGGGCTCGCTTAAGCAGCCCTTGGCTATTGCATTCATTGAAAAGATTCATTTTCCCTCAGCCCAGGACAGAGCATAAAGATGAGGGCTTGCAAGTGGAGGGAGTGAGTAATGTAGGGTTACTCTAGTGGCTCCTCTAAAAGAGGTGAAAATACTTGGGAGTGTAATTCAGCCTTCTCACATCTCCATGTGAGAAAGCCCAGGGTTGAGCATTCAGATGTTGCAAAGAGATGATTTCTTGTCCAAATGAAAATGTGAGGCATGAAGATAGGTTGAGAAAATTCTGCAACTATGATATGTAAAATAGCCACTGCCTAAGGAGAAATAACTATGGATTTGATAAGATCATGTCAGGCTCTGTCATTTTCCTTAGGAAGAATTTTACTCTGTGAAAGATGTGAGAGTTACAGGAAAGTCAGGTTGGAAGAGTAAGTTCAAGGTTGTGAAAAGATGTCTTATTCAATAAAGCAGCAGAGAGTTTTCATAGTTATGAGGAGAGTAAAATCAAGACGACCTGGAGACTCCTGTCCTTAGAGAATAATAAGAGAAGAAAAACAGTTCTGCAGGAAAATATTTGTCAGTCCTATGTCAGTATAGTTAATATTTCAGATTATATCAATTAATTATTATGTAAATAGCTATTTAAACTAAATTACAAGTCACTGTGATCTATTATGAACACTGTATGTGTATCCATAGATGCACTGCCAGCTTGGCTCTGATAGAATAATCAAAGCCCAAATTAATAAATGATGATGAGAGATATTGTTGACTGACATGTCTTCCATTTTGGAGGCTGGCTTTAGCCAATTTGGCCTTAAATGAAAGAGAAATCATTTTCAATCTACATAGCCATTCTGTTTTGTTAGCAGATTGTCTACTTTTGTTTGCAGATTTGCATGAGTTCCTGATGACAGCTGACTCACACATACTGTAAACCAAGAAATATCATATAAAATGCTGCTTGGCAGCGAAGTAACTAAAACATGTAATCATTTAAATATTGACACTTGACTTTTGTCAGCATATTTTTTATGTGTCTTTTTCTTTTAATGTTGAATGTAAAATTCTTAAGATACTGTTGGTGAGCAGTATTTTGTCTACCACTCTTGATCATGCAAAGGGCCCAGCAGCGTTCAAGTTATAGCAGGAATTGAAAGGAGCCTGCAGCTGTTCAGACCAGGCACCAAAACACTGAGGTGCTCTAATAAATGATCCATATAGCATTAGAGATGGAAAAGATAGACAGAAAGAATAAAGTATCAAAAACCTAGTGCCTCCTAGTTCAATAGCATCTGCTATTTAATTGGAGTTAATGTATATTCGGACAAGTTGCCAAAGCACTGAGGAGAATAAAGGTGAAACCAGTTTTCTCATCCGTATAAGGAAGGAAAGATACATTATGCCTCATGCCATCTTTAAAAGAAAAATGCCCTTAAAGATCTGATACTAGAATCATGCTTTTACAGATTGCATTTATTCTCATTTTTATTTTTATAACATTATTATACAGAAATTATTAAAGGGAGTTTATACAGTAAGAAAAGTTTCATAGTCAGTTAAACACAAAGGTTTTCTGAGCTCTATTTTCAGTTCTGAGCATGAAAAGTGGATGTGCAGACGTGAACTGAGGAGCCAAGCATCTTAATATACCTAAGAAATTATTTCTCACTTTGAACTGTTTAAGTAAAATTATTTTAACTAAACAGTTTTTTTGATGAGAGTTAAGAGTCGATTACATGAAAAAATATTTACTTTATTTCATTTTTACCAGATCACTCATTCTGGTGTTATAACGTTTTCTTCTGACATTTTGATAAAATTGAAATTTCCTTCAATTTTAATGCAAAGACTTTTAATAAAACTTAACAAAATAAAACCAAAAATAATATTTGTGAATTGTTAAAAGTTGACTTTTCCTTGGTTTTGACCTGATTACAGTTGAAATGTTGACCGCCAAAAAACCAACCAATCAACCGACTAAAGAAACCAATTAGTTTCACGTTTAACTTGGAAGAGCATCAAGAAAGCCATTTTTTATGTATCTCAGTGGTATAGGAAGGGATAAATGCTAAAGATGTAGTAAAGTTTATTCTCTTCTCACATGCTTCACACATCCTAGTTGACTTTCTCTTTTCCGTTGCACCACTAACATATCTCACCATTACAGAAATTATTTGGTGTCACACTCCCTTAAAAACTACACAAATCTTCTTCTGTTGCGGTCTGTAGTTTCTTGCGGTGGTGTGGCATGCCACAGCCTGCCCAGAGAGCATTGCTGTGGCCGGCTGTGGCTCTGCAACGAGATGGGTGATAAAGGAGGCAAGAAGGCTCTTCGCACGGGGCTGGAGAAGGTCTTTACTCCATGGCCCCCAGGAGCCTAGCGCCGGCCCATGTTCTCGCTCCCAGAGGTCAGGAGCCAGCACATGGCATGGCCAGGCCAGGCCAGGCAGAGAGGGCTGCCCCAAGGCAGAGAGAGCTGCTGCTTCTGCCCCAGTGCCGAGAGCACTACCCCAATGCAGAGAGAGCAACCACATGGCCTCGACCCTTGGTTTACCTGGGGATGAGGGGGGCGGAGAGAGCACATGGACTACATGGGTGGGGTTGGGGTACCAGGAGGCCAATAGGGAGAACCCGAGGGAGTGGTCAGGAATAGGGGTGGGGAGAGCCATGTGGACAGGTCAGGCAGTGTAGTAAGAACATGAAATACGACACCACATTTTTCCAATTTGTTTTTTTTTTCCTGTACATTAACATATGTGGTTGTAACTATGTACCCACAATTGCCAAAATTATGTCAAATTAAGTTAGTCTTGCGTCTAAGTCCTTCAACACTTTATTAGGGTAATTGTATCAAAAAGAGACTTTGAAGAGCTACTAATAAAGTGAAAGATGTGTTGCTGTTCTTAGACAGGACTACCGTTCTATCATAGCTCAGTAGCAACTCCTCTAAATAGACTAAATGGATCTTAGTAATTAGAATTTGACTGACAAGAGCTCAAATAGCTTTACTGGGAGTAAAGTCAAATGGTGAAATTTTCTTCTTACAAAAGAAAACTGTATTCAAGTATTTTACTAACTGCTTTTAGGCTACTGCATTATTAAGGTAAAAAAAAAATTAACTACTCTTTTGACTTTCAAAACACTGAAAATAGTGTGGAATGTATGTTCCGATATTTTTTTGTTGTTCAGAGTCTGTGTAGGAGGTTTATATAGTAGGATTTTGTTTAAGTTTAAAAACCTCAAGCAGTCCTAAAATATCTGATGGGCGTATCAAGCTTTTCTGGCTGTCATTAATACTGACCCACACAGATCTGATCTCGGCTATGTTGTGCTTCTGGCCTGCTACAAGAAGCACAGTAGAAGTCAATGTCCGTAAGGAAGAACACTGCCATGTCTCAAAGAGATGCTTTTTTTGCTTCCTACTCCTTGTTTATGCTTGAAGATACAAAATCACAGTATCCCTTTATAAGTCATCACTGTTTTGCTGTGACTGTGAGCAAGCAGACCACCAGCAGCTCTGTGCTGCAAAGCTGCCACAGCCACGCAGGCTCTTCAGTCTCTGTTGTCCCTGAGCATCACAGAGCCTGGGCGTGCCAGGGGCAGAAACAGAAGCAATAACTGGAGAGAAATGGTAATTCCTAATACATGGTCAAGCTTGCCAGAGCTAGGCTCATCTGTAAATGCTACTTTTTCTGAGAATGGGTTTATATTTTATATAGCATTTCATTAAATGAAATAATTGGTTTTAGTCATTGCCCCGATATAACAGTTTCTTGCCCAGCTTCAAAGGAAGCTAAACTTTGCTGCAACTGCTTTTTGTTACTGTGAAAACTATAGCATATTCACCTTCTCATGGTTTACACAAGTATGATAAGAAATGCATATAAAACCACTGTTTTCTCTTTCTCTTGCCTGTAATGTCAATATGTTCTGTGAGGGAGGAAGCTGGGAGGAAATTGAAGTTTTCCTCTAAAAGATCATAAATCTAGATCTGTTACTCATTAATGAACTCAGTGTAGCTCTTAATTGCCAGTAGATTTGCTGTGCAGAAAAAGAGCACGACACAGTCAGGAAGACACAGAGGCAGCAGGTGACCACAGGTGTAGCTGGTACCTTCTCTACCATAGCTTGCTAATGTGTCTGATAAATACACTGAAAACCTATAAAAATTTTGGTGGAACCAAGTCTACCTGGCCTGCATTTGTCGTCAAATTGATATTAAAACCACAAGCATTTTCTACTTAGGACAAGTCCTCAGAGGAAAAGAACACTCTGCCTGTTAGGATCAGTTTGGTGATGAAGTTGCTTTATCAGCTGCTGAATTTGTGAGGGCTGGTGCTTAACTTGTGGTCCTTCTTGTGGAAACTGCTGAAAGAAGTCATCATAAAGACAAAACAGTTTTTCACAGACTCACACATCTCAGCCATAAAAATGGAGAGCTTTAGGCCATAAGTAGCTACTTAAATAAGCTGTATGATATACACAATAGCAAAACCCCAGTATGTCCTGTTACTGGGAATTAAAGCCTTGGTGCCTGTGAGAATCACAGAATCATCTAGGTTAGAAAAGATTTTTAAAATCTTGAAACAAACAGTAATTTATTTAGAATAGCTAAAATGTGAAAAGACAATCTTACCTGGGATGTAGATGAAGAAACTGCACATTTTGCATTTTGATAAGAGGTACTGAAATAACATATACAGAAACAAACAAATGAGGGGGATGAACTGCTGAATGACAGAAGGTAACAGGATTTTTTTGTTTAAGTTGCCATTTGAATCTAACAGATCTGTTATTGGCAAGACAATGAAGAAACATATTTTTCTAAAATTTCTTATCACATCCAACAGTTACAGGTTAGAACAACTAAAATTTCTAACCCAAACAAATATGGGCTGTTTCCAAAGGCAGATCTGTTAATTAGTTTTCACATCAGTACTTTCCAGCAATGACAGTGAGAACTCTGTTGTATCACACTTGAGTTTATGCCTGCCAGCAGGCAAGGGATTTATGTAAAAACCCTGTATTTTGTATGTTTCATGATACCCAAATTGCTGCTAGGCACTGGATGATGGCAGTTCTGTATGAAACAGCAGTCTGCAACATGTATGCTCCCTGTCTCAGGTTGCTGCTCAGACGCCAGTGTGCATCACTCACAGGGCAGGTAGAAAGACACAAAGCAGAATTCACCTAATGCCTCATCCTGCTTAAAACACACTGAGTGCTTTGTTTTAATGAGGACCTTAATGCTAAATCATGCAAAGACTGTTTGGATGCCTAAGCATCCATAAATAAAAACACACTTTTTTTTTTCTTTTTTTTTTATCAGGAGAGTCATATAGAAAAGATTAAACAGATAAACACTGTAAAGGGTCCTGTGCTTGTGACAGCTGGGAGCTCATGGTTCTGTCCTGCTCTGCATGGACAGGCTTCATAGTTCTGGAGTGGCCAAATGAGCAGGCTGCCATAAAACGTCAACATTTTGTTACTTCCTCTTCTTTTGTTTATTTTAAACAAATTCTATCCAACCAATTGTAAATTAAGAATTTGGAGCTGAAGCAACAATGGATATATGACCACCTCTTCAGGACAAAGAACTGGGAGAACTGGCTATGGCTTATCTGAACAAAATCTATTTATTTGCTTGATAGCAGGACAGGACATACAGGTGTTACAAAGGAAGTGGGTATCTTGAACATATGGTGCACCTCGTGTTTGCTTTTCCCCTGCAGTGCAGACTTAGCCTTTGATTTCTGCTTCCAGCTCAGCTGTGGCTCAGCTTGGATTTATCATCTTGTTCCCATCTACTATTCTTTTTCTTTATTTCCACCATCAGTCTGCAAAAAAAGAGCTGAGCTAAAGTATGTGTTTAGTGTTTATCTTTCAGTCGTTGCTTCTGCTTGTTTACTCCTCAACTGCCAGAATTTTATACTCTCTTTTGTAATTTTTAACTCTACCTAATTTTTCTTTATTTTTTCTGTTGACCTTTATACCACTTGACCTTTAAGTTCCAACCGTTTGCCAGGAATACTTATTCTGCTCCTTGGGCTCTCTTCTTAGATCTTACATCTCTCATACAGGAGAAGAATATGAAGAAAACGGGAATGAAGGAGATGAGAGGAAGATCTGTCTTCACCAAAAGGTTTTTCCCTTTTGCTTCACATACAGATTAAATCTGTACTGATCAATGTAGGTAATTGACTAAAATGGATTAAATCAGAAAACAAACAAAAGAAACCTATCAAACAACCCCAGAAGACTATAAGCATACCTAAGGATAACAGAATGTGTGATTATTGGTTGCTCAGTTCTGATTTATCCCTGATTAGAAAACTACCTTTAAAATGCCACTACATATTAGTCACATTTTTGAGACAGTACACATCTTGTGTTTCATGATCTTAGACACATTCTTTACAAGAATTATATCTTAAATGTGTTTTTTCCTCTTTTTAGAAGTTCCAGATCTGTTCTCATTTTAAAGGGTTTTTTTTTTTTAAAAACCCAAAACTTTCATGGTTAGACAGTTAAGCTATTCATAAGCAAACTTCCTTGCAGGAATTTTCTTCAGACAGTTAAATACTGCTGTCTGTTGGAGTTGTCGAATAAATTTGAGTTGCTCTAACTGACCATATAAACAGGCTATTTTATTTACATATAAAAGATGGTTAGGGCTGTTATACAGTCCTATTGCAAAATGGCATGGTATTATTCATGATGTGTGTAAAACAACCTTCCCACTTCTATTGAAATACTCAAGTGTCCAAAATACTAGCTAAATAAAAGCAGAAACATGGATTAATTTGTATAGCTTCTGTACACTGACTAGTCTTTCATACAAACCTGTTTTCAATCCTTGTCAGCAAAGAAACTGACTTAATCTTCCATAGCTGAAAACCAGATGATCTCCGATGAAACTCCTGATTAACTTGAAGCTTCACATCCATGCTGAAAAATCAAAGGTGTAACATCTGTACCCATGGCTGTGTAAGTGTATTGGTGAGCCCCCTTACTGTCTCATAAGAAGGTAAGATCAAGGTTGCTCCAGTGTGGGAGCTGGTAATGCACCCGAGAGTTTTCAAGCAGCTCAGAAAAATGTCTCTGACTCCGTTCACTTTTAGGACAAAACCAGAGAGAGAATCCTAGAAAAGATCACTGTAGATAGTGTTTTTCAGATAGGGAAGATGTAACACAAAAGAAATGCTTAAGTATCTGCAGAGCAAGGAGGTGGTAAATGTAGAGGGAGAGAAAAGGCAATTTCTACTATTGTTAATATAGGACTAATTCATGACTCATTCCACTTCTCTCTGTAGTTCCATCAATATTAAAACTGACAAAATTGGGATTAAAAATGAACTTTCCACTAAGATGAACAAGACAGGATCATTTACTGGTTTTTGTTCTCTTTGAGGTTTAGGAAGACATCACAAGAAAATTCATTTTCCTCTGCTCTAAATTTATATAGCACACAATAGAGTCGTCTACAGAGCAACATCACATCTAACCCAGAACATGAATGTTAAAAATAATGTGTTTTTATCATAGGTTCTCAATACTGTTTTCTAATGCACTGTTTTTACCTAAGCTTTTTAAAACCATTTCATCCTCAGCTCCTCCTCTTGTTAATTAATATAACTGATAAACTTGGAGATTTGGGATTTTCTACAGCTCTTTATTGAGCTCTATGGAAAAACTGAAAAACTGAGATAGAAATTTGTTTTTTCACCATTTTAGATTGTTGAGGACTAAGATTTGTATTCAGATTGATTTCCATTTACATGGATCTACAAGTCAGTAATGTTGCTGATAAAGCATGGTTTCAAAACAGCAGGATATTAAGAAGTCTGTATTAAAGAACAGTTTGGATACAAGAATCAGACGGTTCTTTTGGAAAGATAAGAGAGATTCAATAAAAGTCAAAGCCATCAAGTGAAGCAAAACTTTTACAATTGTAACGCTTTTTATTACCATAGAATTCATTGACAATGACTAATTGGTTTATTACTTTCTTTTTCTCATCTGGACACAAACACATGAACTTGGCTGCAGGTGGAGAAATTTTACTTGTGATGGCATAGGAAAAGATTTTAAACTTTGTCATTGCAAAGTGCATGGTCCCATTCAAAAAGTTGTTCTAAGCTTTGTGAACAAAACTCCTGCAAAAATCAAAGTTCAGTGAAATGCAGCACACTAAATGCCTGAGTCACATCTGATTAAATCAGCAAATCAATACTGGTTCTGAACACACCCCTGGATCAGGCAGAGATGAGCATAGCTCTTTCTTGCTGCACAGTTACACGTTTCAAATCCACCCAGCAGAGTGAAGTGCTTGACCTCAGGTTCCTGTGAGCAGAGCCTACCTCCCCGTATTCCAGATAGGCCAGTCTGGCAGGCAAGGTGTTCTTGCCATCCCCCTTCCGTTTCTCAGTCAGATGTCTGTGATTCTCATGAAAATAATCATGATATCCAAAGCTGGATAAAAATCATTGCTGTTTGATTTGAAAAAAATATTTTTAATATTATATCTCCTATACCACTTATATATCCTATTTATCACTTATATATGGAAATTACAAAGAAAGGTCACTAAGAGAGGCCTTCAAAAGACTATGGAATTTTCTGGATATAGGATTAAATATTTGCCTATTGCCTCAACCTCAAGTCTGTTGTTGTAGCAGGAGAGTTGAAGGGAATATGGTCAGTACAAGACCCAGATTCCCTTGAACATGTTGCTGATGCAGTTACACAAATCCACTCCCCAGAAGTAAATGCTGACCTGATAACTGATTTTAGCTTTTTACATTTTATTCGGTTTGAACACATATTTTAAAAATATAGATAAAAGCATTACCTGCTTTTTTTTATAATGGTATGCGATTAAAGGCAAACAAAAATGCAAACATTCATTATCTCTCACTTCACTTCAAAATATACAGCCTTTGTTTGACTTCAGTTACAGAAATTTGACAAGGCTTCCTTACTCCTGTATAAAAACAGACTCTTTCTGTCTTTATCAGTGTACGAACAGATTCTCACTCATCTGTCTGGGGAAGCCAGGCAAAAGAAGGCCTGAAAAAAGCATTGAAGAATAGTCACTTGCTAGTTTCTTTGCTAGTAATCTGTTCTCATTTACCTGTGGTTTTTTCCCTTCTGTAGCTCAATTTTCTTAGGCCCTTGCAGCAAGTTCTGATACATCTTCTCACTCTAAAGTTCTCTTGGAGAATGTAATTTAGTTCTGTGGTTATAAAAAACAAACAAACAAAAAAAACCAACCCAAAACCCCACAGGTATATATTTTTTAAAAAAAAATTATCTTTGATTATCAGATAATATAAATTACTTTACACAAGTTCACAATGTTACTAAATCTGTTCCAATACTTTACTGGGAAGTGATCTTAGAGTGCTTCCTGCAGATTTATGTTGATGCCACAACAAAAATTTACAAAGACACATACTGAGATTAAATGGCAAAAGGAATTACATGGGGTTATCTAGGTAAAATAATTCTTGAGATACTGGATAGTAAGGAAAATTAATAATTTCTTGATGATATTCACATTTTCCATGTAAGATTTCCTGTGGGAAGACTTTGTTCACACACTTTGTTTGGGTTTGAAAAAAAAATCAGTTTAATAGAGGTTGCCTTTTCTTTTCCTGTTTTGTGTTTTATCTTTTTAATCTTTTCTTTTCTTCCAGTGTTTGCTGCTGTGTACTGTAGTACTGCAGGGGTGCTCTTTGCCTTGTCTTCTTTCCTCCCATACTTACTCTTCCTACTTACTACTACTAGTTCTTCAACTGTAGGAAAGTTGCAGAATGGTACAGAGAATGAAAGGGCTTAAGGGAAAAACTTCTTTTTTATCACTTTTTATATTTGTAGCATGTTGATAAAATGCATTTATGTATAAACCACTTTGTAAAACTGTTTCTTCCTCCCCTCCAATACACTAATACGTGTATAAAATGCCTTAAAAAGGATTTTAAAAAATCTTTATAGTAGTAGGTATTTCTCATCTCAGGCTGTGACATGTGATTTTTATTACTATAGAAGTTGTATTCAGGCCTAGAATCTGATTTATAGGCACCTATAATATGCAGGTTTTTCATTAGTTACAACCACACACAGATACGAGAAAATACAGCCTCTCTATACTGTGATGAAGTTCAGGTTCAGACAGGCAAAAAGGGGATGTGACAGTTCTCTTTATTGTGTAATAATAGTGCAGACAGTTTTTCCTTTTGTGTCTCGTGGTAACCTAATTTCATGGTCTACTGTGTAACTAGACTCCACAGACTACTAGAAAGTATGTGAGAGATTAAATTATTGATGTCAACATGTTCCTCATACAGATGTTTACAGAGAAAGAATTACTTGAGAAAACAATTATTGCCTTCTAAAACCATGAAGGCAAACTCATTTTACAAGGCATAACTTTGGAAACACAAGAATCCCGAAGTTACATCAGAACTAGGTAACCTAATTTTTTGTCGGGGCTGAAAGAAGTACTTGGAGGAGCCCTGTGCAGGGTAAGAGCTAAAAGACACTAGAATCCTTCTGCAGTGTTTTAGGCCTTATGGCAAAATCCTACTTTCAAAATCCCCCCACCTTCCTCCAAAATGATTTGCTATATTTTAAAAAACAAGTCTAAGTTCCACTGCCTTTTTTGCTGCCTGCTGCCAACAAGGGATGTAATAAACCCCAGAGCAAAATTTATCTTCTTCTGTACATCTTACTGTGTATACACAGGGACTGGAAAAACCTGCACCTCTACCTACATACAAAAAGTCTTTAATTCTTTCTGTATAGTTTATGTAGAGGTGCCCTAGCTCAGAAGCCCAGTAAAAAAAATAAAGGTAATCTGCTGGAAGGCTTTTATTCAGCTGAAACCTGAGGGCTTTTTAGGATTCCTGGGGTTTTTTTTTTTGCCAGGTCAGGATTAAGTTAGTTCAGGAAGTCCTTGATGAAGGGAGGTGAGAATGTTGTCGTTAGCTACCATTTAGCAGGGTTGCTTCAGCTAAAATGCATCTTTTGGCTTCCTCCTTCAAAATCCAGGGAAGGAATTTCTGTAATTCACACTGCAAACTTTCAGCAATGTTTGATACATCGTGAAGTGTTTGAAATAAGATCATCTTAGTTAAACAAGAAATTTATTTCAGTAACTGGAATAAATATTTACTAAAAAACTTGAAGAAATATTTATTGGTGGCAGGTATTTGTAGTGTTTGCTAGTAAGGTAGGGAGCTTAATGTCTCATTAACTTTGTGCGTAAGAAGATCACTACTAAAACTGTATAAGCTTTGAGATTCTAACTGAAATGTGATGTCTTGATGATATAGATCTTTATCTGAAAAATGAGTCAAAAGATAAACTTCAGTTTCATGTACTAGAAGCACCCCACCTTTCAGTTTTACTGGGGAAGATGGGCTATTGCTGGCCTGCCTACTTTTCACACCAGTGTTTGTGAAATCCAGGGTCCATAGGTCTTTGTTCCTAGGTAGGACTACAATGCAGCCGGAGTTCTATTTGAATAGAATTTGTAATTGAATTAGAATAAGAGCCTTGAATATGCAGTATCTCCAGGGATCCACCAACCATAATCTTTGAACTGCAAAATCAAAAATATATTATCCAGCAATGAACCATGACAGAAAATCTGGACCAATATCAGATGAGCTGGATCTCACCCACCGATTTTTCCCATTGTGAAAACTGTCATCATCAAAGGAATGAAGAGACCATCACAAAAATAATCTGTTGGATGTAAAAGAGAAATGTTACTGTGCTTAAGAAACAAAGAAGAATAAAATTACCTATGTCATCATATGCATAAAGAAGAGTGTTGGACTTTAAGGTGGGAACAATCCTGCACTGTTTTATAATGTTTAACATCTGATGAACTGAGATTCAAAACCAGCTGGATGGTTGAAGAGACTTTATAGACATTAACTCTCATAATACTGTGGTATCGGTTGATGTCATCAATAGCAATGAATTCTAAGAGTAACGTACAGAACAATGAAAACGTAACGTCCCATCCAGTCATTATGGAAATACTATTTGCATATGAAATTAAATTAAGATAATCACATATGGAAACTGCTTAATTGCACCGCATCAGCTTTATAAATCTACATGCTATATGGTGACTTTTTTCCTACTTGGTTTGTTTTCTTTTTTTCCCCCCATTAAGTGTATATCTAACTCTGAACGAAGGTTAAAGAAGCATCAGGACCTATATGCCTCATCTGGCATCTGTTCCCTGACCCTGTCATGGCTTTTGCAGAGCCTCATTTGGATGAAGAAAACATGAGAGAAGGCACCTTCCACAAGTAAGCCATTTTAACCTTTTTTAACTATCATAATTTCCTTAGCAGGAAAAAAAAAAAAAAACCAAAACAATCCAAACTGTTTTTTTCCTATTCTAAAGTAATGGTTCAAATTCCAAATAGACACTGAGCTAATGAAGTCTAAATATGAGGTATGGGTTTTTTTTCTTTTTAGCTTCCTGAATGTTCAGTGAGTTTTTCCTACTTCACAGAATAATTGAGCACCATGCACTGTGTTGTTTTGTGGATTTCCATGAGCCATCCTAAAAACTGTTTCAAATGCAATTACTATGTGAAAAATTACTATGTGTGTGGTATTTTCTGTAAGTGGAAGATTTGTTACAATGCATTCATGGAGAGTTTCTCCATTGCTGCTAGGATCTCTAAACTGGCTGGTTTTTCACTCCAGAAATGACTGTCTCACTACTTTGTGATAAAGGTTTCCTTACAACCAAGGAACCAAGACTGCTGAATTGTCTAGATGCCTACTGATAATACTTGCTATAAAAAAAAAAGTTTTAATTATCACAACATTTACCACATTTTTCATGATACTAATGATCTAAAATATGGACATATATGAACCTGCAGTACAATATATTACAAAACTCCCAATTTTAAAACACAGACCACAGTTTTTTGATGTGGTAAATCTAATATCATACTGTTCTTCAGAAAAATCTCACCTTTTTATGTAGAAAATCTATGTAAAAACTGATGTGAAATATTATCAAATACAAGCTCTGGTAAAATACAAGTGGCAGAATCAGTCACTACACCTATCTTGCAATTTGAGCTGGTCAGAGATAGCCTGGCAGAAAACTTTCCATCTAAAATAATATAAAAATTTCTGCAAGCACGCCTGCATTTTATGTCTGCATGTGTCTCTACACACATGTACTAAACAAATAGGGCAATAAAGCTGGAGAAGGGTCTGGAGCTTGAGTCTTAGGAGTAGTGGGTGAGGGAGCTGGGGTTGTTTAGTCTGAGAAGAGGAGGCTCAGGGAGACCTAGAAACCTCATGTCATCTGTTATGAAATTAATAATTCCATTAATTAGACACACTCAGGGTTATTTTGGTAGTTTTCTCTCTCTCTTAGTTCCTTCTATTAAGGACGATTTACTTTTTATCATTAAACTAAGTATTTGTTGGTCTAAATGAAGAAAGTGTGATTTGCTCTCTTATCTAGCAGTTGCATCACTTACCAGCAATACAGGAAACCAAAGATCAAGTCCTTGCTCTGGTTTAGGCACATGTGCCAAACTTATTTGTAACAAAAAGAGGGACTTGCAATCCTCAAAAATCATGGTATACCTTAATGCAGGCACTGGGAAATCCACTGCTGGTTTGACAGCGCATTGCTTTCAAATAGTCAGAACAAGCCTTTGGGCAAGGGACAAAGGGTGCTGTAAAGTCACCTTGCCAGGTCTGCTGTGAGCCACAGCAGTCCATGATGCACTTACCAAATTCTGCCTATCAGCTGAGCTGTTAACCTACCACCTGCCTCCAGCACCTTCTGCAACAAAAGAGGGTTTTTTTTCCAGTGGGAAAAAATGAGTAATTAGACCAGTGCAGTGTATGCAGCAATGAACTACCAAGAAGGTTTATGTCAAATCTAACCATAATTTACTACTTTCCTTGAACTTCAACAAAAAAAACCCAAAAAACAAAAAAAAAAAAAAACAAAATGGAAGGCATTCCAAAACATTCAGATTTCACATTTTCAGATATTTGGATTTCCATTCAAATAATTACCATGACTTTAGATCCATGTACTTACTATTTTGTTTTGATTTTGGTTCTCTAGATTTCAAAATGGAAGTCTTGTATCTGAAAATATGGACTTGAAAAGAGCATGAAGAATTTTGAAAAGTTAAGACTTATAAAAAATATGAAAAATAAATATTATTCACAGTTTTCACAAATAAAACATAAAAATTTTATACAGATTTTTCTTTTAAGATGAGGGACAGTGAACCACTCTTGGTTTGCAGAACTCAGGTAGGTGTATCACTGAACATGTACCAGTATGTTAGAGTATCTTTGCAAGTGTTTCCTTATAGTCTTTTGTTTTTCTAATACTGAGATGGAGCTTAAATCTGCCAGGCCATGTTTCTCCTGGCATAGAGGGATGGCATAAAACTGATGAGTAATAGAGGAGGGAAAACTTGCTCTTCTGTAAGTGAATCCTTATGGAATACCTTTTGATCACAGAAAGGTAACAAAGGATGGGATGCAAAAGTAAATGTGGGAAAGCAGACGTGTTGCAAAAACCTTCTTCTGAAGGAACACATATTACAGATTCAGGAAGGTCCAAAATCAAGACATTGTTGGCTTTTTTATCGAGCAAACTAAAATTTCTGGAATTCAGAGTTTGATCAAACACACAAACTGAGAAAATACCCTTGGCAATCCCTTTTGCCCTTTTTGAAAAAGAGCTCAGAGCACTGAAATAATGAGGTGCTAAGCAATAGAAGTGGCATTTTCTCAACCACTACATCTTGCAGGCTGCAATTTTCAGCCTGCTCGGGGACTCTTGATCATGCAAACGAAATTGAACTATTGCATGAACAATTTAAAAGGTGCTTTTATCCAGAGCTGAATTCTCTGGCTGAAATGCCCTAAATTAGACCATTTTGCCAGCATTATCATGTGTGCCTCCAAAACCCTCCATGGTTATTTGCATTTCCAAGTTAAATAAGGACTATACTGGAAAGGGTTTAGGGCAAAAGATGAAAACAAAAGCGATTTTGCACTACTTTAAAATTACCAGAAGACATATCTGAAAGTAGATTTTTGTCTCTGGTCAATAGTGTGGAATATATCAAGTGCTACCAGAGGATGTCTGAATGCACAGTGGGTTACCCAATGAACCATGAGACTCCTCTTACATCTCAAACGGGTGACAAAATCCAGCAAGATGATCTTATCTATAATAATTTTCTTTCATTAGACCATCCACCATATAAAATAAAGATAGGGAAAGAAAAAGGAAAAAGCCAACCACAAAAATCAAACCATGACCCACATTTGTCAATCGCTTGTATTCAGACATAAAGAAACTAAAGCAACGGTTGGGTGGTTTTGGTCTTGTATCTTTTTACCTCCGCTGGTTTTGTTTGTATTTATTAATTCTGTGCTGGTTTCACCAGTGCTGCTGTACTTAGAAGTTGTGAGAACTTTCACATGTTTACATCCATGTCCTGCCGACATAAAACCCCAGCCTGGGAGGACAATTCCTTGATGTGTGAGCAAAACAACAACAAAGTGATGTCAAGTATGCAGCAGGCTACCTGTTTAACTGGTCAGAAACCACCACCTAAAGAACAAAAAATGTCACTGAGCAGCAGAAAATCATATTTATTAAAGGTCAGAGGAAAACAGGTCAGAGTTCAAAGACCCCAATCTATACAGGGTCACTAAGAAGATTAATCTCAAATTTCTTGCAATATTTTTTACGCAAATAAATAACATTTGGCAGTAATTCATAAAGCATAGACTGTTATTGTGCATTATATTTTGGCTATAAAAAAATGAAAACTAAATTAAAATTTTTTAGCCTTATAAAAAGAAAGAAAGAGGAAATGAATCCACTAGAGGACATATACTGCACTAACACTTCACATGTTAATGGAGACTGCTGTATATCCCACCAGAGAGTAGGACAAAAGAATGATTCTCAGCCTGGTACTAATTTTTGTTTTCCCTCAATTTCATTGCTGAACTAAAAAATTAGTTTGTAGTGTTCTGGCTAGAAACATCATATTACCCTAGCAAAAGATTTTCATCCAACAGAGTTAGCCTCACTCCTATAAAACTTATCAACAGATAGGTGAGCTTCTTCAAACATCTTTTTAAGTTTGCTTTTTGCTCAGATAAAGTTAATGGCAGGCTAAATCCAGAGTTCATGAAACTTGTGCACCTGGCTGCCTACATAACAGCCATGTCATTCTCCCCAATAATTTATAAGTATATAAAATTGGTACTTCAGAATCAAAGCTTAAATTAACTCTCAAGAAGTGAAAGACTCATACACCTGATTTACTGCATAATTTGGTACTGGATTTACCTTTCCAACCTTCCCAGAAGTCATGATCTTTTTTTTAAATTTTTTATTGAAAACAATTCCCAAGCTCAAGCCAGAGCCAGGAGATTCTGCAGCCAGTGGCAGCCAGTCAGGAGAGGCAAATTAACAGCTCCTGTCAATAGCGAATCTCTGTTTCGGAGGATGTTTTATGTTTTGACTACACCTGTTGGTATGAGGGAGAATCCAGAGATAAAAACAAGCCAAAACACAATAAATCACCTTTAGTTAGCTAATTAAAGCAGCTTTAGCTCATACACCAATGCATTCTTGATGCACAAATAAAGTCCCAAGCAGACATTTTTTCCCAGATAATAAAATAAGTTTGTAAGGAATTTGATTGATACAGCTGTGGAAATTAAACATGCTGCAAAGTTGCACATCATGGAGTATGTCATGTTCTTGCAGCAAAAGGTAAACACAGTAACATTTACATGGCCAGAGCACCAATTTATGCCTAAATTCAGCAATGAACTCTATGCAAAAGTAAAACTTTGGATGTGTAAGTCATAGAAAATAGTAATCTTTTTCCCTGCTGCTTCTTAGAGTGTAGTTTGCTGCGACATATTTGCATTCTGCTTGGATCTCCCAAGTTAGCCCCAAGGAAGCCTGGGGATAATGCCTTCAGTGATTTTTGGCTAAAAGAGGAGTGGGCTGCTCTTCTACTTTGTTGCCATGGCACCTGGAAAATAATTGGCATGTTATCACAAATGGTGGCTTTCAGCAGCTATGGCATGCAAGGATTATAGCCTTAGCAGATATATCAGTTCCCCAGCTGACATTTTCAAGAGAGCATCATGATGCACGAGCAGGATTGAAATGTGGGCTCAGGGATATGAGAGAAGCCTCTCATTTTCATCTGGAGTGACAAAACTACTTCTGACATGTAACAGCGCAAGAGGTTGGCTTTTAGGTCGCCTATTTTCCTTGAACTAGGATACCCAGTGGTCACCACTGACATCTTCCATGAATTTTGTTGCTCAGGTGGATAAAGAATCTATAAGTGGCCCTGGTTTTCAATGGAAAATTTTGCTTTCTGTTCTACAGCTGTTCTTGCAACACTATTTTACAGGAACTCAGTCTGCTTCAGCTTGATCATCTTTGTAGAAACTGCACTTCCTACCAAAAAAAACTTCTCTATTAAGAAGGGAGAATTCTGAAACAGTTACTATTTTGATCCAACCTGCTGAGTTATCCAAAACTCAGTCACTGATGTATAATTTACAGCGAAATTATAAACTTTATTTAACAAATTTTCACAGTGAAAAGCCATGAAAGAATAAGCTCCTTAGCTAAAGACTGGGTATGAACATAATTCAAAAAAATCATTCAACTCATATATCTGATTCTCCAAATTTTAGTTTAGGGTTTGGAAAATTTTTTTGGTTTTTTTTGTTTTTTTTTTTTTTTTAATTGCAAATTCTTTGGAACAATGGTCATTTTATGTGTGTGCATGTTCTCATAATAGCTAAACTTGAATTTTAGTCTTGGCTAGATTTTCAGGAAAACCTATTAGCTCAAGTCTCTCTGTTAGAGAGTTCTGCTTCCATATTAGAAGAGCAATCAAGACTGCAAAAATTATGTAGTCCAAAGCATATTAATGATGACAATTTAAAATGTAATTTCACATCTTCCCACCTTTCTGTCCCACTTCTCAAGCTCTGAGCACAGACAGCAAAATGCAAGGAAGCTGGGACAGAATTAATCAACACTTCTCTGCCTCTATTGAGCCACTTTAATGACAGGTTCACCTTTCACGTTCCTCTGTGAAACAGAGCAAGACAACAGAAGATCAAGTGAAATAAAGTAGTTGTGAAAGTGCAAAATAAATCAGAATAAAGTAGACCATGATCAACAGCTAGAATAGATTAAACGGGGAGAGGGGAAACGGAAGTGGACAGGTGGAAGTGGAGTGAAAAGTGAAACAGATAAACCTTAATGCGACCAGAGAAAGTGCAGCAAAATTAAAGGTGCAGCAACTGAGATGGAAAAAGCAATCATTAAAAAGAAGAAGACAGTTTTCTCAGAGTACAGAAGCAGAAAAGAAATGGTATCTGAGAAGCTGCAGGAGAATTATTCATCAAACAAAGGCACGGGAGAAGAGGAAACAGGAGTAAGAAAAAATAACAGAAAGACTGGGAATTAAAATATCATTGAAGAACTGGGAAGCAAATCAAAAGATGCCAAAGAGCTGGAGGTAGAAAAGCAGATAGTGTCAAGAAGTGAATGAGAGCATAAGTAACGAAGAACACGTTTCATAAATAGAATCAAAACATAGAATAAATGAAAGATATTAGCACAAATTTAAAGATTAACCACAAAAGACAATAGCCTTGTGCCATGTGAGTATGACTTAGGTTTGCCCTAAGAACTGGTAGTATTTTTTCCACTGCTGGTGTGGAATTTTTTGATTAGAAATATTAACGTATTATACTAGTGAAAATATTTTTCACAGTGAAAATATGTGAAGTGTGCATTTTCAGAGTGAAATGCGTGGTATCCAGAATAGAAATGGGCTTGGTATCTACACAGCCTGAGGACATAGCTTCAGATAAATTGTTTTCTGTGCTTCAGTATGCTCCCTTACCCATGGCTTTATCCTATCATGCTGATGCAGGCTGAGTTGTACCATGACCTGTAAGTGATTTGAGTGAAATCAACAGGACCTCTTACTGAGCAAGGACAGGACTGTGGCTTTGCCAAGGGTCAACAGCAGAATTCCCATTACTTCCTGAATAATGATCAGGCAGTAAGATAATGGTGAGAAAGAATGACAGAGCTGCATACTAAACTTAGTGAGTACATGCACTGGTATGGGTGGACAGCAACACATTATGTTATATATAAATGTCAAATATTAACAGCTCTTAGGAATCCTTGTGGTTTCCCTTTTCCACCATGAAGTGCAGATGAAAATCACTGCAGAACAACAGGATATCAAATGAATGCCTTGATTTTCAAAACTTTGCACTGATAAACACAAGCCAGACATCATGTCCAAAAGGTATAATGTGGTCTTCATCACACCCTATTTACAATCCAATGTTAGAAAAAATATATTCACTTTGAAATGTATAATAAATTTTTATGAAAATCATATATTACATAGTGAGTAGATTATGGATGGATAGCAAACAGAGCTCCCTTTGTCTTAATACAATGTAAATAAATAGAATGGGTCCTGAGGAAGGGAGGCTGGAATGCATTTAATTACACTTAGCTAAAAGGCTTCAACCACCTTGAAATTCTTTCTTCCACCAAATCAGCAAAACATTTAAAGATCTTTGTAATGTAAGCAATAGTCCATTGAGAAATTTTTAAAATCTTGACCCTTCTGGTCTTAAGATAGCTTCTGTTTTATATGGATAAAAAGGAAATAGTCTCTGACTTAATTCAAAAAAAAAAAAAAAAAAAAAAAAAAAAAAAAAAAAAACCAAAAAACAAAAAAAAAAAAAAAAAACCACACAGGAAATTTTTGCAGAACTGGTTTCACTGCCTTGAACTGAGTTAGAATATTCTTTTTATTCATCAGTAAGTTCCTTTCCACTTCATGCATTGAGTCAAATACTGAGAGAGGAATGAGACTGTTTCTTTTTTAACTGAAGCTCTCCTTTTATTATACTTATTTGTCAGTCTCTTAATATTTCAGAGGCTCATTTCTGAGCTCACAAACTCACTAAAGGTTTGAAGTTTTCATAGCCAATGATCAAATTACATTTGTACCTAAAAGATATATTTACTAAGCCTAAATTTCAGAGTATACCTCTAGGGGGAAAAAAGAACCTGTAGGTCATTCAAGAAACAAAGCGAGTAGATACATAATGATGAAACCAGAGAGTTCAAATGGTATGATTAAACAATCAAAGAAGACTGCAAAGACTGGATAAAGGTGTGTCCAGGCTTATAATGGCTGGAGTTTTCTGACAATTCAAATGAATTGTCTTTTAGTATCCACAGTATTAAATACTGAAACTAATGGGTTATGTTAGCATGTCTAGAAAACTGCACATAAGGCAACATTCAGAATGATGAATCAAGGGGAAGAAAATGAGATATAGTAACAAGGAGATAAATAATATCATTGTATTACCCATATCTGTCACAAAATGCCTACTGCTTAACTCCATGCTATTGGAAATCCATCCAAGCTCCTGTTTCCTAACTGACAAAAAATATCACACAAGGATCCTCTTTCCAGATAGATCTTTGATAAATGGATCTTCTGTACCTAGGAATAACTTTTTTTACAGTTGTTTTGCTTGCAATGAGCCAACACACTATGAAGGCCTAGTCATGAGTGAGAGGAACTTCATATATCTTCATATATGAAGTTCATATCATGGCTACAGTCATGCAGAAAATAGCAATCAGTCACAATAAAAGTAATAAAAAAAATAATGCCAGAAATGAATGTAGTGCTATGAATTTTGTCACACTGTCTGGGTTTGTGATTCAGTAGGATTTCACAAATTAAATAATCTGGGGCCTAGTATAATAAACTTGTGTGCTTACAGACAGATTAATTTACCAGATCCATCATGTAGGCGCCTCATGAGTCAGGGCTGGAGGCCAGCCCTACCACCCCAAAGCCGCCAACCTCTTGGGCATACTGGGAGTTCAATACGTAGTGAGATAACATACGAGTTATCTGAACACTTGGAGACTATTATTTACATCTCTTTTCCAAGCCCTAATACCTCTGTGAATACACATCTCTGCATTTTGTCATGCATGTTGGATCAATGTGCGGATGGGCTGCCTCTGAGAAAAATCCATTTGCTCTGGAAAAGATTCAGAAAGCATCATTAATCCACACTCTACAATTGCTGGCTGCTCCAATAGGGCACTAGGGTTACTATGTCTCACAGAAATAGAAACAAAATAAGGTTTTTAGGTCTTGGTAAGGTTACAAGTCAGGGAGAGGAAGTTCTTTTTAGCAGGCTCTGCTATCCATAGATTCGCTCACATTTCTTTTACCAAATCTTCGTTATTTCTACATGCCACAGTATTTTGCACTTCCCTAGATCTTTGTTCGAGATGTCCTAGAACAAACCATCACAGTAGGAGACCAGTCCCATTGAATTCAGAGGAAATACTTACATTGTTTGGTTTATGATTGCCCAGATTCGTTGCTACCTGGTTAGTGGCATTGAAGAACTTTGCTTCAAAACAAAGGACATATTCCACTTCTGTGTCTAGTTGTAGGACTAAGGTGTTTTCAATACTGGTTTGAGTTTATGTCACTCACTGATTTTCATACATATGTTATACCCATTCTTGCTTAAATACTGTAATAAAATGAACCTCCTTTCTCTGTTTCTCTCCTCTCCTTGTGTAATGTTTTCAATCACTTTATTACGTAATTTCACATGGTAAAGGCTTAAAAAAAAATGCATAGCAACAACAACAACAAAATTCCAACCCTGAGGAACTTGTCCTTAAATGTTTCAAAATTCAGTCAGCAAAAGTAATCTAATCAGGGATATTAGGAACTGGCAAATCATGATCCCTCGTTGTTTTTAATTGCAAGCTTGCAGCAACTTGACTATCTCATTAAAAAACCTTCCTGTCCTCTTGGAACAGTTTCATATGTTTTTAAAAGAAGGTCTGGATATATCTGCAGCTTTTGTAAACAGAATTGGCCTTTGCTATTTCAGTCCCCTGAGGAATGGGAATGCATCCACCATCTCCTCTGTATCACTATAATTTGCTGTGCTCACCAATCAAAAACCTCTGAATGAAATTTGTGAAAGGGGAGCCACACAGTCCATACGTGGATGGAAAACCTAATAATGTAAATTTGAGAGTATTTCAGGAACAGAACAAGCAAATAAAAAATTCACCCTCCAAGTAAACAGTTTTGCTGTTTTGGTGTGGTGTCCTCACATCATAATGGACACATGCATTTTTCATTACACTCTTCAAGTCACTCCACATCCATCCTGGGGGAAAACGCTTAACGGAAAGACAAGAAATTGACTTTTGTTACTTTGCTTCTCCAGTATGCTAATACTAGAAGGCAGTTAAGAGTAGACATTCATGAGGCATCTCAGCAGTAATTCAGAGAGTGGACACTCCTCCTCAGCCCAAGCCAGGCCACCTTTGTGGCTGGGGACCCAGTTCCTTCCAGAGGCTCCCATGCAGGGTACTTCCCCTAAGGGCAGCACAAACTTCTTCACTCCAGCAGACTGCCTTGGTAGCCAAAGGGGCATTCACATTTAAGAACAGCTTTCCATTGACCAGATTTATTAAATGAAGCCCCAAATGAATTAAAGTAGCAACAGCCATATGAGATGCCAAGTGTGTGAGCTGAGGCACACATTGGCCCTTAGATATGCTCATGTTCTTGGTATTGCTATTGCTGCCCTTGGGGTGAAAGGTAGGGGCTAATGCTGTTTTTACAGGAAAAGGATTAGAGCTACAGTTTGGTTAGCTATTATTTTTTTGACCCTCAGAGAAACAGAGAGACCTGAACTGATGATACATTAACTTTATCTTGCTTTGCCTTCTGTACTATAGTCCTCTGTAAAGATATTCTTGAGCAGGACTCTGGAAAGTGAAGAGAGTATTGGGCTGACTGCCACTAGGGAAAAGGAAACTGAAATCCTAATACATTGTAGGCAGAGATATATTAGAGCACCAAATGATACAGAAAATATATATATATGTACTGGTTTTCACTGGGATAGGCTTGATTTTCTTCATAGCAGCTCCCGTGATGCTGTCCCAGATTTGTGACCAAATCAGTGTTGATAACACACCATGGTTTTAATTGCTGCTGAGCCGGTTTTACATGGATAACTATTTTTAGGATGGGGGCTTGAAAATAAGAACCAAAATGCTAGAAATTTGAGTTTCCATCAACTTTGTTATCTAAAACCATTAGTTTGTCTTAAAGGCATTTTGTATGCTAATAGTAGCTATTTACCACCGTTTAATAATCTCATTAAGTGACATAATATTAAAAATCAACATAACTGATCATTTTTGATTTTTCATTGTCTTTTTTTTCCTTTTTATATGCACTTAAGTTGCTGTATCATAGGGTTAATTAAGAGATTTATCTTTTCCTGAAAAAAAAAATTGATGAAAAGTTTAGCAGTTATGAGTGATAAAGGTCATGCCAACATCATGAATTTTTTCATTCTTGATGTAATCTTTCAGCCAAGGGGGGCAGCAACAAATTTTGTAAGACCATTTTTCAAGCATGTTGAGAAACAAAGCAATAGCTGCACTTCCATTTGGTTCTCACTAGATTAAAAAGTATGCCTTCAAACACAAATGTTTTACTTACATATATTTCACAATTTTTATACTGCTGATTTTAAAAACAAAATAATGATTGCTGTCACCTCTCACAGTGCTTGTGTATGCACTCTGCATCATACATGTGTCCCAGCTGGAAAACAGAAGAGTAACTAAAATAATTTTTTTTAATAACAAAGCTTTCGTCTTTTTTCAGCCTTTATTCTAGTTCAAGGTTGCAGATAATAACGCCTGACTAAGACATCTGCTTTTTTATCCATGTGAAAACATTTTTTCTTTCTCTTAAGTTGCAGTTAAATACTATAAATTTTCAAAATGGAATTTTTTCTAACTGAAAAATCAGAAACTGATGGAGGAGGACAGAAGGAAAGGATGCAGAATAGGAAGAAAGGAGCGACTTTTTCAATAAAGTAATGTTCTCATCAGAGATTCTTCTGTGACTCATTTGTTTGGAGACACAACAATAAAGTAGGACAGTGGGATGCTGAGATGCTAATCAGGAAAAGAGACTTCTTTTCCACACACTGCAGTGTCACTGCAGTTTTCCTCTCATCTCTGAAACTCAGTCCTCAAGACATACATTCAGTTGGGTGATATAAAGATAAGTCTTAAATTACAGCCTTTACCATGGTAATTTTTTCCTAAGTTTTATATTAGAATGCTCTTCTTCCTTCCATGTATCTGTCATTGCCTTTGTTCTTGCTGCAACAGGGGGACAAGCATTATCCCCAAATAAGGGAGTCAAATAGTCCAAGTTGTCTTAGTCTTCTTTCTATTTAAGCCTCTCTTCTCAGACATAAGAATGTCTCCTCAGTCACTGCTGTGTTTTGGTGTGATCTGACTCAGGATCAGTCTTTTATCTCCTGTCTTGGTATTCAGTATCACATAGGCTTTATAATGTCCAAACATATACAAGTTTGCCTATCCTTTGCAGCCTTTCTAGCACCAGCATCTCTTCCAATAAATCTTTATTTATTAATTTTTAAATATTTTGCTCCACGAGATTCACTGAATGTTGCTCATTTTGCCTTCCATCTCATTATTTTATGTCACAGTTCATTTTTACAACATGTGTTTTTACTCGTACAGGTTATAGAAGCTTAAATAATAAACACACATGGTACTCCTTCAATGATTATAGCCAGAGTGGCTGGAGAGGTGACTGACATAAAATAATATACAGTAAAGGATCAAAGGAAAATAAGCATGAAGAATGAATTGAACTAAATTTATTTGTATTTCCTCACAAACAATTCCTAATACCAGCTGCCTGTCTGGCAGACTTAAGTGCCTGTACATGGAAAATCAAACTAAGTAGGTGTAAGAAATCACACAACAGATTTTAAAGTTGATCTCCTAATGATCTTTCTCTGTCATAGCTTAGCTATAATATCCTTCCCCTATTTTATTGGCAACCATGTAGACGATATGCTTTCTGTTCACATGCAAAAAAATGAAATCCAAGCTATCAGTGAAGGTCCAAGCCAAAAGATTTCCACAAAATTCACCATGTCCACTACTTAGCTAGAAAACTAATGTTTATCAAATAGAGGAAGGAAAAATTGGAAGGATAAGTGAAAGGTCCAGATTACCAGGAGAGAGAAGTTCAAAACTATCATTCACTGATTTTTCATTCCAGCTTTTTCCTTGACTAGCAGTCTGAATTTCCTTTCTGTGCATAACCCAAAGCCTGGCATAGGTGGGCTGAGAAGGGCAGTAACTGCAGGTGAATACTGTGCTGGGCACTGGCCCCAGAGCTTGGGGAGCTGACCTGATGATGGTTGTGAAAAAGGCTTGGGAGAAGACAGGGAGCTGGTGTGCTCCAAGTTCCAAAATATTCTGCTAAATACTATGGCTTTATATTAGGAAAAAGAATTATGGATTCAAGGCAAAATGAGAAACTAGCCATGGCTCTCTGATCATAACAGTTTGGTGCAGGTCTTGATAAAGTTTGAGAGATCAGGTTTACAGTTTGCGATGACAACCTAAGGGTTAACCTGGAGATTCTCAATACCTCAGATGTCAGGTTTCTCCCTGTTTCTGACTGCTTCCCATACTCTGGGGCAGCAGCTGCACCCTGTCATTGTACGCAATGTAGTTATGAACAAGAAATTACTTTTTCTCTGGACCCTATCTGATTGTGTCGTGGTTTAACACCAGCCGGTGATTAAATCCAATGAAGCAGGTGGAGGTGGGGATCTGGGTTAGATGAGTGGCCAGGTTGCGGGACACTGGGCCAAAAGGCAGCAGGCTCTATCTCAGCTCCCACCTGCTTGAGAATTCTGGTAGTAATGCCATATGGTATGGAATATCCCTTGAGTCAGTTGGGATCAGCTGTCCTGTCTGTGTCCCCTTCCAACTGCTTGTGCACTCCTAGTCTCCTTGCTGGTGGGGTGGGAAGCACAAAAGGCCTTGATGCTGTCTAAGGCCTGCCCTGTGCAATATCAGAGATAACATCCCTAAATTATCATTACTGTTTGAAGCAGAAACCCATAACACAGCCTCATGCCAGCTACTGTGAATAAAATCAACTCTATCCCAGAAAAAACAGTAAAATTTTTCATAGATTGTCTTTAACAGCTGACAGTTGGCATTTGAAGGAGAGAATTAACAGTGAGATGAGAGGGATGGTGGTGTTATTAGTGTGAAGGACACTGAAGCTCTTCTGTATGCAAGGAATGTCACTGTATCTTTGTCAATCACTTAAGTAGGAACAATGAGTCAGTTTGTGGTCTCCGAAAAACTTCCTTCGTCCCTGTACATTTAGTTTCCAGCATGACCAAATGTGCTATAGGATTCTGAAGCTTAGATTCTGCAGCCACAGTGTGCATCCCACTGGCATCTGTGGGAACAAATCCTCACACTGGTGATGGATTCATTCATAATGGGATGGTTTTGGCAAACCAGACTGTGTCAGTTATGGGGCTCTCTCAGACAAAGAACCACAACTAAAATTCATGGATCTCATAAGATCTAAAATTCCTAGGATATTTTTCAGGAGCTTATTTTCAGTTGTGTGTTTATACATTCCTAATATGCATTATACAGTTCCTAATATGCATTAGGAAATCAGCTCAGTGAGAATAGATGCTACCTGAAGGTGCAGATGGAGACTGAACAGCACTGATTTTCTCACTGCTAATGCAAAGCTTCTTCACTGCTCCCATTACCATGTAGCAGTTAGCTTAGCAATTATACAACAGGCAGGAGGCTGGAGACCATCAGTTAATATTGACCCCAGTGCAGCACAAGCCTAGCAAATAGTACATTTTGCATTTTCTGTTGTGTTTTCAAGTATTTGTCTACTGAGGAGGAAACACTTAATCAAGGCTGTAAATAGTAATACTTTTGAATTCTTTCTTTTATCTAGGAAAGAACTACCACTGAATTTGAGATGCTAACATTTGAGAATGCTAACAAATTCTCAAACTGTACTAGATATCTGACATTTCACAAATTAGTCAGTTGAGAGGAAGTGCTTACATGAAATTAAGTTAAACAGCTACAAGTCTAGACACTGCTATTAGAAATTATGCAATAAATGATAGTACATTATAATGTTTCCAGTCAAATATTTTCTATCAATCCTTTTCTTTTCAAGGGAAATTTTTGACAAAATGAAACCTTTTATGGAATACTTAACTGAAAAATATAGATGTACCTTAGGAGATTAAACCACTCCAAATGAAAAAAATTCCTGGATCAAAAAAAAATTCTCCCAGCTTTCATGTTGTGACAAATAAAAAGCAAGGGAAAAAATAAGCCTTTATTTCCAGACTAGACAAATTAGATTTTTACTATGCCTATTTCACTTGGGCAAGCAATCTATCCAAATGGGGTCTGGAAATCCTATTTGTAAATATGTCATAAAAATATATTTTATTTCCAAAAATGCAAATATCTCTTAATAAATATTTCAAGTTTGTAGTCAGCAGATACCATACAAAATCTTTTTTTCCTATTTCTTCCAACAGAACAGTGACTGTATGCAGGAAACCCACCTCATTTCCCAGGAAATGTCCAAAATTTTTCCATTTTAAAACACTTTATTTATATTTCTAGAAAGGAGACTTTTCCTTTTGTTCTACTGTCTTCAATAGGAAGGCAGTAGTTTTAAGTCTGAAGAAAATTCAGTGTTAAACTGGCTAGGTGAAAGATACAGAGCAAGACCTTTGGTGCTTCTAATAAAATCATTGTCTAACTAACAGCTACATATGTGACCCCTAACACTAACTACTTTGGCTTCCAGAAGTAAAAATGTATCCATGCAATAAATTACTGTGAAGATGCAGTTTCAAATGTGAAATTTTAGACCCTATTTACCTAATCTAAAGTGCTATCATGATTTTTAGTTCTATTTTTTAAATTTATGTGCATTTAAATGTAGTTTAGTGTAAAAGTACATGCTTAGTGTTGATGAGATTATTCTTTTCTTGTACCTGTTTCCAGTTATCTTATAGAGAACATAAAAAAACTCAGTGCAAATGGTATTTTATTTTTCAAGAGTTTTTTAACTTCCTAAGCAAGATAGATCTAAGATAAATTACATTTTTTTATCTTTTCCACAGGAGCAGCACTGCACCAGCATTGTGGCATACTGTGTCATCTTTCCCTGCCATCATTTGCAAGTTTGATGTTTCTTCTGTGCAACCACAATGGAGACAATGGGGCATCTCCATCCATGGAGCTCCATTTGCTCCGTTTTCCATTTGCTGTTCTCCAAAGCAGAAGCTTGGAAGTTGACTCTTAACTTTAATGACCTCTCCCTGCAGTTGCTGAGCTACAGTTCCACTGGAATGAAGAGTTTATGCATGAAAAATCTGGAATGGGAAGTCTGAGTTTCCCTCTTCTTTCCCCTCATGGTTCAGAGTTCTCCCTGGGCTCTGAGTCAGGGCCACGCCTTGGGCAACCCCCACAGAACTGGGTCGTGGTCCTGTCTAAATCTTCACACGTGGGGCACATCAGCGCTGCCCCAGCTTTCCCACAGCAACGCTGCAGTTGCATCCCAGCTTCCTGACCTTTATTTTCAACACCAATTCCAACATTAAATGGTATGAAGAGAAAAAAAGTAGGTAATGTTAATGCCAGCCCAAGCAAAACCTGAAAATTGCAACAGTCGCAAGGCAAAATTAACCAAAATACCGTAGAGTGTGTCAGGTTTTACAGGCTTTGAGCTGACAAAATCTAAGGATAAAATCTATTTTGACCTGATCACAAGAGGGATTGAATATTGACAAAAACCCCTGCAGAGTCTGTGGAATTTCAGCAGTGTAAAAGACCAAAACACGATGTGGTATTCTGATAAAGACAATATCTGACCATAAACATTCCTAAAATGAAATGTTTCCATGGCCATAACATCTGACCACCTCAATTATATAAAAGCTGTGAGCATTGCCATCCTATTCCTGTACATTTTTCTCACACATGATATTACTATTGATTTCTAATCAAATTGGAATTAATTTAAAACATGACTCAGAGCACACACTGAAGGCTTGTAACAGCAAGCCAATGTCTAGTAGTAGGCTTTCCTTATTTTTTCCTGGCTCTGAAAGTTGGCTTTCAATTGCTTTAAACTGTTCATAAAGCATAGTTTACTGAACAGACAGGTGGAAGCACCAAATAAGCAAGTTTTGCACCTTGAGGCTCCAAATATGTGGTTTTCAGTTAAAAAGGAATTAGGGTATTCTGTAAAACAACTTTCAATTGTCTTTCCTAAGTACTTCAAAATGGGTCATGAATTCTTCTAAGGCATTTCTATTTTCTATTTCTATTCACTTGAAACACATGAGCCCTTCACCGGTGTGCAGTCTGGGCTATGTTGTGATTCCAAGAGCTATGGGTTTTCCTTTTTTTTCAATTTTGTTTAAGGTCTACTTCAAAAGCATAAGATTAATATTCTATGAAAAAGAAAAACTACATGTCAAAGATTAATACATGGGTTGAAGAGCTCTTTGAAATATATATAATAGTAAGACAGGTTTAATAATGTCATTGTGATTTGTTTGTTAAAAGATTTTTGAAGGGTTTTTAATAATACTGTTCAAAGTTTTGGGGGATTTTTTAAATGTTCAGACACAGTATTGATAAAGAGTTGTTTTTTATCACTTCGCTTCACCCAGAAGGAGTTATAGTTCATAGCTTGAAATAAACATTGTTTCCTATATCCATTTGACTTTTTTCTGGTTTTCTGATTATAAAAGCTAATGGATATTAAATGAAAAAGCAGCTAATAAAATGAGGCAAATATCAATATGTATCTATACTTTTTCATTGTGCATCTCCAAACCAAGGAAAGTTCTCAGAATTGTTCAAAGTATTATACGACAGATGTTATGGAATTTGATACCCTCATGAACACACCTGAATGTGCTGAGAGCAGCACTGAAGGAATGTCTGCAGCTGCCTTGGGGCAGGACTGCTACTATGGATGGACACCTGCCACATAGCATGTGTGTCAAGGGAAAATGTTCTACTCTTCCTTTTCCATGGGCAGAAAACACAGCTTGAGTGTGATGTGATTTTGCCATCCTTGTAATAAGATGGTGCTCTTACTGTGTTATTTATGGGGGCTCACATGCCTTTGACAAAATAAACTGAGCAGAAATATCCCATGTACTTTCTCCCTCATCCCACAGAACTTCAGGGATTCTGAGGGATTCACTATGGCTAGTTGGGCTCCTGAGATCTAGTGCCATCTCTAATTAAATTTAAGCAAGTTAAACCACAGCCTTTCAAGTTCTCTAACATGAATCAATCTAATTCTGTTCTGGGATTTCTAACAATTTTGTGGATTAAATTGATTATTACTTTTCCTATTCATCCGCATAACTGCATGAATAAATTTAAAGTGAGTTAGTGCTGTGAGCTGGGTTAGAAATTTACTCCATATGATTTCTCTAACTAGACTGAGAAATGTTCAGCACTTCCAGAACTAGGTTTTCAAAACTTAAAGGAATATAAAGAACTTGCTTTATTGTTGAGTCCAATCCCTCTGCTGTCATAAACAGATGTAGTACATGTGGGCTCTTTTTCTATTTAGCCAAAACAACTGGCCAGATTTTCTAAATAAAATACTGTATTCAGTCATTCAGCACAGATTTGCTTCTGATAGCAGAGGAATTAGTGACCCCAGATTCTTAATGCCATGGGACATAGGCCCGACAGAGACAATAATAACCAACATGAGACAATAATAACCAGCATTAGAGAACTTGAAATAATAACCAGGTCTTTCAGACAAACACAGAGACCAAAAAATGTTATGGAAAAAGAATCAGGACAGCAGCTGAACAGATCTGGATGTACTCAGATCTGGAAAGGACAAAGCTTTTTTTTTTTTTTTACACACAACAATTGAAAATAGATTTACTGTACTTTTCCTTTTGTATGGCTTAAATTTCCTGCAAACTTAAACCAGTATCATGTACATTTCAATAGTCATTGCATTCATTAAGGACCAGATGTCAAGTAAAACTCTAGCAGCCCTGGGTATGTAATTGAGACAGGCTCCAGGCAGTTGTTGTGCAAGTTATGATGAAGAGTTTTATCACGACTGAAATGAGGGGATTGTTTTTGTTACACGTGTCAACTTGTCCCTTCCTGAAATACTCCTACAGAATGTTATAACCCCTTAGTTAAACCCTGAGCTTAAGTCAAAATACATAAATCAATGAAGAGATAGTTTTTGATTGTTTTGGAAGATAAATTATCTCCTTGCTTACTTAACTGTTTCATAGAAAAATGATTCTTATTTAGTATCTCTTGCATTTCATGACGAGAAACAAGGTGTGTGAAAGTGATTTGACTCAGAAATCCTGATCGTTTGGAGGAGTAACTATAAGACTTTTCTCTTGTTCCAGCCTCTAGCACTCTCAGTGAAAGCAGTGGAAAATGTGACTTTTCTCGGAAAGAAAGAAAGATCAATATTTCAAGTGATTTATATAATTAACTATCTTGAAATAAATCAAGCTGCAGTTCCAAAAAGCTTCATATTTCTTACAGACAGCTGATCAGATACTTGCAGTGAAAGCCATTAGCAAATCCCACGTGCAGTGTTTACCATTTGTGCAGTGCATTTACAGTTCTTTGCTAAGCAAGTGGTGGAAGGGTAAATAATTTGCCTTATGGAGCAATCTGAGACTGTTTTTCATTAAATGCAGAACTACAAGAGCTGCTTACAGAAGGGAGACAAACTGGAACTGGAGTTAAATCTCCGGGGAGAAAGTCATTGCTTCAGCATGAGAGACATTTTGAAAACTTTCCTAAAACATGAATGTGAAAACCTCAGTACCCCAGATGCACCAGATTTCAGTCACTGTATGGATTGTTCATTGTGTTCAACACAGCCTGGATTTTGTAGAGTTATGAACAAGTGTGGCACCATGGCTGGATCATAAAATACCACTAAAGGCTCTGCTGCCACTGATCCAAGCTCTCAGCTGAGCTACAGCTAAAAAGTTCCCTGTGTCGGAATTAGTGCCATACATGGCACTCTGAAAGCCTAAGGTGTGGGTGAGGTGTCCAAGGTCACCAGTAGGAAATAATGTGAAGAAAGGCTGCATCTAAACCCACTTGAAGAGAGATTTGAAGGACAGGGACCCATTTGGACCAATTAGAGTGTTCAACATGTAAGAAACACCCTGGAAGAAACACAAAGTTTTGCAAAGTAGAGAGGAAGGGACTGAAGGACAGTGCCACTGGCCCAGCAACACTGATTTTTGATTCTGTATAGAAATACAAAAGCTTATTTCTGTGTGGAGCAATCCATGAAGTATTAATGAAGAAAACATCACTGCTACTGCCCAAATCATATAAGAAAACTTTAAAATATGAGGTAGATTTTCAGCTCTGTGTGCCTGCTGGCTTTAGAAGAAGCACATAGTCTGTGAGCTCAGTTACCTTTGTTATAGAGCCTGTGCAGCTCCACTCGGACACCGGGTCCCTGCCATCTGCGCTCAGAAGGGACATCAAATAGAGATGGCACTGAAACACCACCTGATGAGGCAAAATTATTACATGCAGAAAATAAAACAGTATCGTTGCATATAAAAGCCCAAGCATCCAACCCTAGATATAAATTACCGAGTTCTTCCTGGAGAAATTAAAAGCGAGCTCAACCTAATTGCTTAGTGCTTGGTCAAGGGTCACATTTAAAGTTGTGCTGACCTGACTTGGTTCAGTTCACATGATCAAATGACGTGAAAAAAAAAATTTAAGAGATTATGAACAATATTGTAACAGATAAACCAAGAACTAGATTGCATTCTGGTAATGCTGAAAGACATAGACATAGATATATAAATGCTATATTTATGGAATATGTTCATTTGCTGAAAGTTGTTATCAATGATCTCTGTGTGCAGATTGGAGAGTGAAATTTTAATCACTTGTAACATTTCTATCCATCTACTCTTCATGTTTTTAGCTCTGTGTCTGCAACTCAAATGGAGAAGGAAAGTTCACAGTGTGGCAGAAGGCAAAGTGTCTCTTTATTCTTGGAATTCATCCACAGGAATGCCTCCTCTAAAAATAAATTCCCTGCAAAGAAAAGAGAAGGGGAAGAGGAGGGGAAGCAACAATGGTTTTTTTTTTTTTTTATCAATTCAAAAATAATAATGACAGTTATGCAGCATATAAGCATAAATATCTTAAGATTTATTTTGTTTCCCATATCAAAAAAAATTATGAAGCATATTTGCTATGATCAAGAGCTTTTCTGGGGTCTTGACCTTTATTTGGATTAACAGTCTCCTATACCAATGGAGGCAGCTGGAAGAATGAGTACCAGAAAGAATGAGAACGTATGAAAGAAAAGGAATCTTAAAGAGAAAGGAAATACAGGAGCTGAAACTAGAAATTAATAAACTGATTTTAGAAAAAAGTCTGAAGTAGTTAAAAGAAACTATGTGGAAAGAAAGTTGACATGAAAATCTTGCTGAGCTGCTGATACCAAGCTCTAAATCTGAACCAGTCTTTAGATTCATTTGCAGTGTTTTTTTGTTTTCTAGCTTAATCAGATTTAGTTACTTTAATTGCTTAGTTGCTTTCCTGCTCAGCAAGAAAGCAAAAGAACAATTGTCCCCTTTATATTATTTGCTCCCCCCTACATTTACTTTATAGCATATCTTTATAGGATGTCTCCTCTTAGTCATTCTCTCTCTAAATGAGACAATATTTCAATTTCCTTCCATAGAGTAGCCTTTTTGATAACACTTCTTATCTGTTTGTGAACCTTTCATTTCTGTCACATCCTTTTCTGAGATAGAATGATAAGAAGTGAGCCAAATATTCTGAAGAAGAATCTATAATTGATCTTTTTAATGACAGTATCAGTTTCTTTGTGCTGTTTTCTAGCTTATTTTCACAACTTGTTCTTGCAATCAATGCTTTGGACTTGAACAATTATTAGAGCAGAAGACACGAGCAGCTTAAACTTCCTTTCTATTGTACAAGAGCTTGATTTTTTCAATAATTCAGTTAACTGTCAGCTCTATACCCTTCCTCCAAGCATTCTGACCTCTCTGAAGTTGTTCAGAGCTTTCTCTAGTTATTTACAACTCAAATGTTTGCTCCTCAAATATCCATGCTGAAGTAGTCTATCCTGCATCACAAAATGCATGCGCATCTCCTTTCTCCTCTCAGCTCCCATACGGTGGGTTGTATTTCACACCTTTCTAAAAATAGTTTTTAAAATAACCTAAAAACTCAGAACAAAACCAAGGACATGAGATTTCAGGCTCAGTTTCCATTATAACTCTCTGAGGGGATGCACATGCATCAGCTTGAATTTTTTTACTAACTTCTTTCACCAGCTGTGAGAAGGAGACCTTGCCATCAAGTGTTCTGAAAGATTCAAAACATTATTTATACATGATAATAAAAGAAAAATTTTGAAAACAGTACTCCCAAACTAGTCCCCTCCTTCCCCTCAATCTGGAAGCCAGTACCCAGAGACTGACAGCAGCAATGGCAAGGGAAAACTTATGTGCCTGTCTTGTGCATATCTTCCTACCACCAAGCCACCTACAGCTTTCCCTGGCACCTAACCAAGGCCTCTCTTGAGGTGTCAATGCTTGTGTAATGTGATGCTGCTCCTCTCTTTTCCCCTCTTACTTCCCTTCCATTTCTGCAGTCTTTCACCCTCAGTAGCCCTGGCTCCTAGTCCCCAGCTCTCTCCTCCCACTGCACGCCGCCCCGCTGTCTCCATCAGCAAGCTGCACCACCTCCTGTCCCCTTCACCCTAGGGACAAAAGTGTCTGGGGAAGGGGACCATGCATCCACTCTGTTCCCTCCATCAGTCCTGCTGACCTTGGTCCAGACGGTGTCCTGATCTCAACACAAGCCCTCCTGCAGGTGTCACCCCAAGAAGAGCTTAGCCTTTTTATTTGTACAAACACTTCAGCCTTTTGTTCCCCCAAGACTTTCTCATTCAGAAAGTGCTCACAGCTAACACAATTAGCAATGCTTTCCTGTAGCCTTTTGCAATCCAGTGCATCCACTGCCTTTTCAAAGTCTCACGGTATTAATCGTGCTGTTCTTTCTCCACGTAGGATTTCTAAAATTCCCTTAGAAGAAATCAGGGCAAATTTAAGCTGCTTGTTGTTTACAACTCTATCATTTTCTGTTTATATTTAAGGGCTATTCTCTTGTCATTTTCCTTACAGAGTGGAATTTTATAAATACATAAATGTATTAAATATGTTTGTTGTAAAATGTTGCCTACATTTACTCACACGCTGGTGCACCTCTCGATGAAATGACTCATACAGATCAGTGACTCAAAGGCACTTTATATGCAGATATATTCAGTGTTTATCCTGCAGCCCACCCACTGCCAGCAAATACAATTATAATTTCATAATTGGAAGAGAGCAGGAGAGATGCAGGGTGTGTCTGCCTCGCTTGCTGTGTATGTGTGTGTATGTATGCACCAGTGCATGGGTGTATAAAATTCATATGGGCATACTCACTGAGGGTGAAAAATAAAGGAAATTAAGTGAATTAAAATGTCCCGGGCAATATGACTTCAACACATTCCAAAAGTAGCATATTGGCACCAAGTGCTCTGCGGATGACTGTGGAGGTCTCCGTTAAGTGCCAGGCTAATGGTACTCCAAACCTCCCGCGCTGGTTTGCCTGGCTTTGGTAGAACATTTAAAGCACAGCACTCAGGGAATGGGATGGGGGAAGGACAGTGCACTGGTTGTGCCTCACCCACAAGCATCCCATATCGTCACTTCATATCTCTTACACAATTAAGATTTATTAAAGAAATTATTGGAGAGGATTTAAAAATAGCATTAAATTCTGCAGGAATGTGTTTTTTCAAGCTTTCAAAAGTAAGGCAATACAAGAGCAACAAAATAGTATAATTAGAAATAATAACTTTGAAAGAAGACACCTTGCTGTGATGTGATTTGTAGAAACAGCTATGATACAGTCACAATGACTAAGTGTTTGCAGTGCTAGTAGGTGTTTACACCCATACAGAGATGGCTGTGAATTTTCCATCAAAACATCTTTTGAAATAATCATGACGATTTTGTCTAAATCAAAGTTTAATTCTCTTGAAAAAAATTAAATGTGGCATAAATTTTCTGTCCTTTGTGAAAGCTCATAATAATTTATTAGTAAAATAATCTTTTCTGTTCTGGTACCTCATTTTCTCCTAATAATTTCTGTTTGCATTGCCATTAAAACTGAACACTGAATTGTACAGGAGAAGAATTATGTGCTTGCTCTGAAAAAAATAAGAGAAAATGTTTCAATGAGGTAGCAGCTCTCTTTAGCCATGTTAATAAAATTGAAGTAGAGCATCCTAACAGCATTAACAAGAGCTAGCATTATGCTAGTGACTGCAATTTCTGACAGTAAAAAACAATGAAATAAGAGACTTGACTTAAAAGATTGGAAACAATTTTGAATTTTTCCAAACAACTCAAAATCCAAATGTTGAGTTTCCTTATAAAATAATGCTTTTGTAATATCAGAAGTGGAAACACATTTGGAAGAGAGTGGAAATGAAAACAATAGTTCTTAGTTTCACTATTTATATTACATACCTATTTGTAGACAGGCATTACAACATGAAGACAAATGCATTGCAAAAAGTAGGTTACTATCATTCTCGTGTCAGCAGAAAAGACTTTTCCAGGCTTCATAGCAAAGCTATCACAGGGAAGAGGAATGGATCCCATGGAGCTAGGAAGCAGAAAACAGTTTTGACAACCAAGACCTTCAGTGCCTCAGAAGAGCAGAGGGGCAGCCCCATGGCTCTTTCCTTCCATGGAAAAATCATGGGTGTGGGTTTGAACTCCCAGGCAGCCAGCATAGCACCGGGGAAGATGATAATGCAGTGAGTTAATGTGTGAGACTGTGACAGCTCTGAAAATGTAAAACTCCAGGTGTGTGCATGCAAGTGTGGTGTATAACTCTGTCCTTCTCTTTTATAGATAATCATTCTTCAGTAACTTTTTAAAAATTGTAAGCTAGAACAACTTCAGTAAGCTGATAGGCACTCATGACAAATAACTTTCTGTGTAGCTCCTCACGTGTATTTCAGGCCATGTATTAAGGTGTTAAACGGCAATATTTTTTAATGCACTTATTCTTCAGCCATCTCACGAGATTATTCCACTGTCAGGGGCTGGTCCCTCTCACAGTCCCATGTGGTTTCTAGACAAAGAAATTTAGCAAGGAAATGTCATTTGAATTTATTCTCCTATAAGCTTTAGGTAATGAGTTGTTTGGTTTTCAGTTCATGTAATTTGGACAATTATTTTCACATTTTTCCAGCTAACCACTTTTAAAATTAGAGGTCTTCACTGGACTCATGTGTTGGTGTGTCTGAGAGGGGACACCATGACCTGCACATACCCATACCACTGGAGAACCTCACTTGGGGTCTGGGACCAGAGTTTTTGTTTTCCTCTCAAGGACCATTCCATTTTCATCCCATTGTCTATTTAAATCAGGTGCCGAGGCTACAAAAATAACCCCAAGCACTTCTTTTCCTTCCAAAAGATCCCCTACCAAAAACAGCTGATGGAGTGGACACAATGAATTTTACATGATGGGATTTTGTGGTCACTTTTCCTTTATTTTCAGCAATTTGAAAATGCAGTGCAGATATCATGACCATGGTTTCAGAACAATGTATCTGCTTTATTTAAAAGGATGAAAAAATTATGTATGCTCTCCTATTAATGAAGACTACCACCTTAATTTCATGAAAGTTAGAATAACTATCCAAAATTGAGATTTTGGACATACAAGGTTAGAAGAAATCTTCCAAACTACTTAAAATAATTTAAATATTCGGTGAAAAAATGTACACTTTCTGCAAACAGCCTGTTAACATCAAATTTCTAGTGCCTGCCAAACTCCAACGGCTTATTTTTTTTCCTTTTTAAACCAAGATTCACTCATTCAAGTCATTTATGTCAGTGTCTGGAGAAGGTGACACACAGTGATTCCAGTGAAATCCTGCGTGTTGTGTCAAATCTACTGCCTGCTGTGCCTCATCAACCATAGCATTCATTTCACATCTTATGCATTGTGTCATTGCAAAGGGAAAATATTTTCTCTTCTGTTTCCCCAGTTTATAGTGCCAGTGCATCACTGTCTCGCTCAGAGTATGTCACAGACCATTCTCCAGTAAAGGTAATGAAGTGAGATCACCCACATCATGATTTTTGGGAGTTAAATCTATATACATTAGTAATAAGCCAAGCATTCCGGCTGTTTGCCAGCAACATTATTTAAACCTTATTCAATATTCTACAAGGATCCTGGCAAGAGGGTAGTCAATATAAATGAGCATCTTGAACTGAGAGGCTTCCTAGGGATGGGCAATTAAAAACCTGCAGTCTTCATAAAGGGAACAACATAGGTAATGGTGGCAAAACATTGAATTGGTGTGTTTCAGCCTCAGACTGCATGGATCACCCACAGAAGTGCAAGGAGATGCAATTTTTCATGCTTATCTTGTAAGTCCTGACTGTGACCATGGGTTTCGATTAATGTGGGGCACTGGAAACAGTTTATTTACACAGGCATGCTTTCTGATAAGCTATCACCATCTTTTTCATCTTTGTTGCATCACTTTGAGGCAAAACATTGAAAAGTCTGAAAAGAATTAATTGCTGCAGAAATAGCTCTTGACAATGACCTGCCTGTGAAAATATATTCATGCTGAGACTCCCAAGCAAAGGAGTAATTTACCTGATTAATACTGGTTATTTCTCCTCTTTCTCTTACTTCTGTGAAGCCTGTGTCCTTACACCTTGCTGAAATGTAGCGAAACCCCCACTGGTTGATCATGGTCATGCATGATACCTTTCAAAGAGCTTTCTTGCACTCTTGACTAGCTTTATCTAGACTTAAATTGGATACTGCATGCAAAAAATTGCATACTATATTTAATCACTCTCCTGAAACACCTAGTCCTGTTCAAGAGCTTCCTTTACATGCAGTTATTAAAATGTGGTGTGGTGTAAAAATGTCCTCTTCCTACGTGAGAGCCCGCACCATGAAGCTACCAAGGAATTTTCTGAATATTTCCAAAATATTTGCAAAGCCACCTTTCACTTTGGCAAGAACTACTGAGAACTTCACCCAGAGCAATCTGTGACACAAAAACCCTGATGACTATTGTTTGCTGTGATGTAAGAAGGAATCATCATTTTCCAGACTAAGTGCTAACAGTAAAGGTCATAGGGAAGATGAACCAAGCAGCTCCTTTCACCTCTTAAATTATTTTTACTGTTTTAGTTTGCCTTAGCTCTGTTGCAGCCCTTCAGTCAGATTTTTCACTTGCATCAACATTACTTTAAATGTTTTTCTCTCTTCTGTTGCTCTGATGTCCTGATCAAGATTGCAGCGAAAAAAACATATAAATTAATTTTAACAAGACATTGTTGTGTGCCCACCATCTTTCTGGTTTGTGCTCTTTGCCCCAGTCTCTAGGTACAGGTATATATGGCCTGGAAAAACAAATCAAAACAAAATCTTTCACTGATGAACCTGTTGGGGTTTTTTACAGTAAAGTATATTAGGAAAGGAAGCTTGCAATTGCATCAATTTCTCCTGACCTTTTGAGCAATTTATGTTTGCACATTCTCGACTTTAAGCTTTCCTACGACTACAAGAGCTACATCCAACACATTCCTGCATTGCACTGTAGGACTTTTCATAACTCCTCAGCCAGACTCATTTCTTATACACTGCTGTGTTTGATTGTACTTGACTTCGAATTTTCAATTTGCATCTTCCTGTTGAGTTTTAGACCCGCTGAAGGATCAGAACAACTCTCTTCGATTAAAGCTGTTCTTTGTACATGACTGGTGATGACAATAATTCAACAATTATAGAAATCAGACAAAGGTGGCTATGATGATTCTAAGTGCTTGTTCTGGTTTTGGCTGGAATTGAGTTAACTTTCCTCATAGCAGCTGGTACAAGGCTGTGTTTTGTATTTGTGCTGGAAACTGTGTGATAACACAGGGATGTTTTAGGTATGTTGCTGATCAGAGCTTGCACAGCTTCAAGGCCTTTTCTGCTTCTCACCCCACCCCACCAGTGAAAAGACAGGGGGGTGGGCAAGAGGTTGGGAGGGGACACAGCCAGGACAGCTGACCCCCAGCTGACCCAAGGGATATTCTAGACCCTATGGCATCATGCTCAGCATATAAAGCTGGAGGAAGAAGAAGGAGGGGGGACTTGTTTAGAGGAATGTTTGTCTTCCCAGGTAACTGTGATTTGTGAGAAAGCCCTGCTTCCCAGGGAATACTAAGCACCTGCCTGCTTTTGGGAAGTGGCAGATGCATTCCTTGTTTTGCTTTCCTTGTGTACATGGCTTTTTCTTTACCTATTAAACTGTCCTTATCTCAACTAACAAGTTTCCTCACTTTTACTGTTCTGTTCTCTCCCCCATCCCATTGGAGGAGAGTAAACAAGTGGCTGTGTGGGCATGGTTGCTGTCCAGAAATTAACCATGATGATGCTTTTTTAAACATCTACATTTTCAGCTAAAAACACAAGAAAAATATTTCTTTGTGGCCTTGATCAATCTCAAACTGTCCCCTAGATGAAATGCACTTTTCATTTTGGATGTATAGTTTCTTCCAAAGCATTAGTGCTTTTGGCTGGCTAACCAGTACATTCCTCCTATCAAATTATTAATTATACAATTTATCAAAGCAAGAAATCAGATAAATGATTTGTCCTATCTCCTTTGCCTTTTTTCTGTCTCAGATCTTCTTCCCACTTCTTCCCGCATGGAAGGATGAATATCACATCATATTCTTCTTCAGCCTTAAACGGAAAGAATTTTGTGTTTGGTGTTCATTGCTTCAGGGTGGGAGGAAGGAGTGATCTTTCCGGACAGCCTTTACACAGAAAGCTAATGTTGGCTACAGTGCTAAACCTGAATTTTCTGATAGGAGGAAAGCCTGGAAGGATTTTTGGAGGGAGGCATACTAGATCATAATTTTTTTGTACTGTTGTGACACTCATTTCCCTGCCATTGCCAACTCATTTGACCCTGCTGAACTGGTGTAATAAGCTTTTCAGAAATTAAGCTATTAACAATTTAAAAATAGAAATTGATAATTTGGTTCTAATTCAGCAGTAAGAAAACCATTCTTCTAAAACAAAGGGACCTAGGATCTGGCAATTCATATTTCACACTTCTTGATTGAACAGCAGAACTCTGCCCCCTAGGACTCTGAAGAGCTCCTTCCACTGTCCATTACTAATAACACTATTCTAGAATCCATTTTGTCTTAAATTCTTCTGCTGTTTGTTCAAAATCATGCAAAATCACACACAGCTCAAAGCTAAGTTTAAATCTGTGCCTTTGTCCTCATGTACAGCCACTAGTTATCCAATTTTATCAGCTTTCATGGAAGAATTACACATTTTGTTTGCTATTCTTCTTTTCATTATTCTCCTTAGAAAAACAATTATTTCCCTGTGGTCTCCAAAAAACTTCATAAAGTAGTTTAATTCTGTGAGTTCAGCAGAAATTCAACTCTTAATAGTTCCTTCTGGGCCAAGGAATAAGTAATGAACTCAATCCTGCTACACCTCTTCTTTATTAAGAGTGTGTTTTGGAAAGTGGAAAATATAGTCTGTCTTGCTTGAAATACTGTGATCCCACACCAGCTCTGGGTTTTAATTTTGATCTTCTGATTACTAAAAAATGCATCTGAGTAAGTGAGGAATTTTCCAAGTGCTTTCTCCTCTTACACTGTATTCAGCACAGAGGGAGTCTTTCCCAGACCTATGTCCTGCTGTGCCTGAAGCTCAGCCCTGACGACGACATGAAAACCTCCAGCTGCACAACACACTGACTTCACCTAATGAACCCGTTCCCTCAGTCCTACACAATAAAGGTGATAAAACTCTGTGCCTTTCGCTCCTTAACTCTTCTCTGTCAGAATGATTTGGACTAGAAAAGACCTACCACTGGAGGTGTCCAAGTGGAAGCCACCTGGATGCTAACGTGCGCCATTGAGCAGTATGGCTCTGGATTTTAATGTTTCTTTTGCTTTGATCCCTTTCAGGAACATGGGTTGTACCAATCCAGCATTTTTCACTTCAAATTCCACAAGCGAGCAAATGAAACACTTGCGGTGTCTCCAAAAGCTGTGATGAGATGATGATGGTGTTTCTACCTAAGAGCTGATGATTTTCCCCTACCACAATGAAAATTGCAGCAATGTATGAAGGAGTAATCTCTGTAGTTGACAGAAAAACACATATCCGAAAAATGTTAGTATGGGCACGGACAGGTGTTCATTGTGATCCAACATTTCTAGATGGTGAATTCTCAATGTAATTTTTCATGGGAAAAATATTCAATGGGCAGAAAGATTTTGGAATAGGTTAGAATAAATCTTCCAGATTATTAGGGGTTATTGTGCAACAGTTCTTAATGAACAAAATTTTACAAAATAATTTTTTAAAAGTTTGATATGGCTGTATTGATGCAATGAGATGACACAGGTAGCTTACACTCTACTTGTATACCTTTGTTATCAGTTAACCCTGCATTAGAACCATATTTTTTTGTGTGCTGATGACATCAAAGAGAAAAGAGACCGGTCTTTAGGGGAACAAATTTAGGTTTCAAAGCCATGAAGGGCTCTTTAAAGCTGTCACTACAATAAAAAAAAGTAGTACTTCAGTCACACTCCACTCATCAGTGCTTTCTACTGGATAATAGAAGCTGTTCAACATGAAATATGATCAGAGTCTTTCTTCTGTGTAGAAGATCACTATGCATTTTCTAAGAGAAATATGGAACAGTGGATCCCTGTTCTGGCTGCAGACACATAAATGTAGGTTTGATGACATTTCCTATACCATCCCCTGATAAGCAGTACTCAAGGCTGGATAGAATATTCTGAGTTATTTCAAGAGGGAAGTGTTGCCTTTCAAGTGGAAGAGTTATAGTCTGTATGATATGTGCTTTCTGTCCTTGGAGACAGCATACGTGTGCACAATGAGAAAAAAAATTATGCTCACATAATGATTTTGTCAGGTTAATTGGATCCAATCCAGCATGAGATTTCTAATTTCAATTTAGATTCTATTATTTTGACAAAGATGCTGCACATGTAGGGCAAAAATAATAACTACATTATATTACCTGCCAGACTGAACTGATGGAAGTGATGAATTCTGAGTTTGAAGCCACTATAATTTTAATTAAATTTAAGAACTCTGATGCAGTCTGGCCACATTGCTAAATTCACTGTCTTATGATTAAATGATTTTTGCTATTAAAAGATAAGAAATTTGTCGTATGCATTTCTTTCATTTTAGTATGCTTTCAAACGTGTTGGTAATATGCAAATGTTGCTCTTAAATAACTAAGTTGTTTCAAAGTTGAGTTAATTTAAAGGTGTTTTTTTAAAATGTATCCATTATTCCTCATGCTAATATATTCTTGCTACTGTTAGAAGAACTGATTGCCTTCTTTAGTCAAATATTGACCAGAAGAGCATTTGCAATTGTAATCACCTAGTATGCTTTCTCCAGAATAAATATTTATAGATTAAAAGAAAAATTAAAAATCCTATTCCTGTTACAAAGTTGTTCTAACTTCATGGACTCCTCTACAGCCATTTTCATTCCTTCACTGTCACAATGGGAGCCTAATGGACTGTGCCTATTAATAGAATTTTACATTATTCCTGCCCTGTGTCTTCTGGTTTAGGCAGGTGAGTAAACTCCTACTGCTGCTGACAGATAGTGCCTAAAAAGAGTGCTGGAACACTGTAGAAGTTTATTTTCTTTCAGGATGAGGCTTTAGGAAGTATTTTTACATACGGCTCCTTGGAAGTGGAGAGGTGGCAGCTTTTGGTTGATATAGAAGAGAATATAACAGTATTAGAAGCAGCTAAAGATTTCAAATCCTTTTGCTGTTTTCTAATCTTTACTTTCAAGTGGTAAGAGCCTGGAGAGCCTGGGGTCAAGTCTTCCTTGCTGAGCCACTGTTTCTAAGGTCAAGAAGCTGTTTGACTTGCAGCTGAAGTAATCAAGAGACTCCCAGGTGGGGATGCACAGAACTGTCAGGGGTATTTCAGAGCTCAAGGGAAGGCTGACATTTATGTGTACACAGTTGGTGCCACAGATTTCTGATTACTCACGTCAATCCACAGGTCACATTTAGATGCTACAGCTGCCCCAGTTCTCCACTATATACCACAGCTCCTGGAATAGGCCATGTTCAATAAATGATAAGGCAAAAGTGGAAAGAAAGCCCCCACCAGCTGTTTTTTCCACCCGATCCCATTTGGTTCAGTTTAAATACTTTACACTATTCAATTTCTATGACGGTTAGAAGGAAAACAAGCAGACGTCTTACCTAGAAGGCAGATAAAAATTTGAAAGAACTAAGGACCAACTCACCAAGTGCTGGCTTTCCCTTAAAAATTTTGAAAGAACTAAGGACCAACTCACCAAGTGCTGGCGTCCCCTTACTCTGAGATGCCAAGGTATGTGTTCTGGAATTGGGATCTGAGACCTCAGGGTTTCACAGTGAATTCTGAAACATGAGGCACAGGAGGGACCTCTCCATAACCCCTGTGTTTTCACCTTAATTCCTTCCCTTCCTGTTTTTGAGAACTGATTTTGTTATTCTCGCTTGTTGACAGCTCCTTGCTTGCTTGATAAAGAAAGGTACTGGCCAACTGGAAGAAAAATAAAAGGATGGAATGAAACAAAAAGGTGTCCTAAATATATATGCCTTGGCAAAAGCATGATGGTCTGTAAATAGCTAGGAATTTAAAGGATGGAGTTTAAAGAGAGTGTTTGGATAACAGAAGTCATCATTTATGAGATATCAAGATTTGATCATCATATTATTGAGATATGTTTATAAATGCTTAAAAAGAGTGGGCTATTGGAAGTCTCTTTCTCTCGCTCCCCTTATCTGCCATTTTTCCAAAATGCCACAAAAGGAATAAGCCATCCTTTTCTATGTATTACGTAATTACATGCTCCAGCAGCATTTGAAAATATTACAGTTAATACCCAAAGAAGATGCTCTTGAATGCAAAAATCTTCTGATTACTTAAGATGATTGAATGATAGATGAAAATCTAATCAGAGCTAGAAGCTGATGAAGTCATGGTCAGATGTCAGTTAAATGCCCTTGTCAGCAAGGAGCTGGACACAATCACTACCCTTGCCAGAAGGGATGGCTCAAGAGGGAACATGGATCCACGAATTCACATTTAGGGTGAAGTTCAGTCCTTGGGAGAAGTTCACAGGAGCTAGGTATGAATTTTTAAACAATGTCTAGAGAAAAAAGTCATGGCAGCCACTCCCAGAACTACTTCTGATCTACACCCAATGCAGCCAAGCCTATCAACTGGGCTTGCACAGCCATATTCCTTCTTATGCTTTTGGGGCTTACTACTGTGAATCTTTCATTTCTGAATCTTTCATTGCTTTCAACACAGTGTTGTAGTCCCATCAGGAGAGACTGACACAACCCACTGCAAAGCCTGTGGCTTGGACTGAGTGCCTGGCAATGATTACAGCACAGTCAATAAGCTCCTGGCAGATGTTATTTGTCTTAGTTTTGCCCAGAAGGATACCAGTTTCTGTGCTCCTAGGCTGTTCCACACTGCAAACCAAAGCATAGTGAAAGCTGATTAGAACATTTGCTTTGAAGGTGCACTCTTGATCAAATGAAGGTTTTAACATAGGTAAAAATCCTCTTAAAAATAAGATACATTGCTTGGACACGCTGAAGATGACAAATGAATCAAACTTCTGTCCCTATCATCCTGTACAAATGTTTTAGCCATTGTGTTCAGGCATAAAAAAGATACAATAATGACTTTTTCTCCAGAAATCCTCTTCCAGGTCACTGTAGGTTTGGGGTTGTTGTTTCATCCATGGAGATAGCAGTTCTCAGGGCCTTAGTCACTGCTGAGACTTGGTACCTGCTGGCAGCAGTGCCTCCATGAATCCCTGAGCTAGGGGGTTTAAATGTCCTTTTTGTAAAGCTCTGGATGTTATCTTAATTAACTGAAGAAATTTTTTTGCATCTGAGTTTGATACCTTCCATGGAGGCTGATGACATAGTTTGGGGGCTGGGTATCTGGAAGTTGGGCACTACAGTATCCAACAAATAGAGAAAGAAAAGAAAACCCCAAACCAAACCAAGAAAGAAAAGGAAAAAAAATATGAGTATCTTCTGCATAACAGAATTTCATAGAAGCTAAAGCCTTCAGAATCAGAATGTAGGATGCCATATTTCAGGTTCAGAAACACATAGGTAGTACATTCTGAAAAGGAACACCATTTTCATATTTCTTGCTGACTTATTGGGCATTGCTGACTGCTGTCTGCTGATGACAGTGCTTAATTGGCTACTTCTGTCTCTTGTGCCTGCTTTCAATCTCTCATACAAACACAGCAAGTCCCTAGCAGTAGCCTTTTACAGATAATTTCAGATATTTATTCTTCTAACCAAGAGCAGGTGAAACTCCCACATTCACCCCTCCACGGTTTAGCGGGCTGTCATAGTAAAAAATAATTTAAAATATCCACACCACTAAAATTTCAGCACCAAACCTACACTCCTGAAATAAACTAGTACAATACAGCCAACTTTGCAAAAATAAATAAAAAGAAAACAGTTCACCATATGGGACTCTGTCAAGCTCTGTGCCTGTGGGTGTAGGCTAGTCATCCCAAAACACCTCTTTGTATCTGATTGTTTTTATTTTTAAAACATATAAAGGCAAAGCAGCAGCAATAAAAACAACAATAATAATATAAGGGCTAACTCAGTATTTTTCACAGTGGGGTGCTTCCTATGCAGCAGATGTTTATGAAGCCACAGTAAGACAGGCAAGTGCATACACCCTCTTTCTGTTCACTCACATACACAAGGGCAGATACACCTCAAAGGACAAGAGGAGTTTAAAAGAATTTTTACCAGATTTTGTGATTTTTATTGCAGAACATTCTCTAGCCTGAATAATATGGGCTAGAGAAATTCTGTTATAACTTACATATATAGACCACAATTTCTACCTAATCTGCAGCATATCTTTTAGACAGAATACCTTTTGGATAGCAAGCTTAACAGGATGGAGGATCCTGTATTTTTCTAGGCAAATTAGTACAGTGTTTTTTACTCTTGCTACTAAATTGCATGTAATTTCTATTCTGAATTTGTCTAAATTCAATTTCCAGGCATTGGATTTCATTATCCTTATTTTACTAAATTAAAGAAGTCATTATAGGAAGTCTTCTCTCCACTGAAGTACTTCTGAAGGCCATGATTACATCACATGTTAGACTAATTAACTACCCTGAGTCCCTTAATTCTCTCTAGACCTCAAATCAAGTTTGTAGCTCTTTCCTGAACTTTTCTAATCTTTCAGCATCCTTTTCCAAAGTGTGGGTAGAGTCAGACATGCCCCTGCTCCATAGGTGCCTCACTGTGGTGACAGAGGACTGTTATGTCCTCATCCTTTCCTGGCAATTCTCAGCTCAAACTTCCAAGGACTGAGTTGACCTTTGTGGCTTCAACACTGCCATGGGAGTTTGCATGCAAATTTTTTGGCTCCTAGATGTCTGACTTTTTATTTTGATAAGCCAAAAGGCATTTCTCCCTGATAAACCTGTGTAACTGCTTTGTCCTTAGCAACATATAGCAATTTACCTGGTTTTGTGTAATTTTACTGTGTTTTCTGATAAGGACACTTTATATTTTCTCCAGATCATGCTTAGGGTTACTGAAATACACAAGGAGCTCAAAAAATATTTATGCATAAAAGGATCAAACAATTTAAAAATAATGAAGCAATTTTTAGGTTTTACAATGAAGACTGTCAGCTTGTTTGCTTTTTGAAACAACCAATTTGAAGTTGTTTAAAGTCAATATAATACACTGTTATTAAAAAAAATTCTAGCTTTAATTGAAAATGAAATCTAAGTTGTTTGGCAAGAATAAATTCCCTACTCAGGCTCATGTGAATTTGCATGAACCGTAATTCCACCCTTTGGGTTACCCCAAGGAAATTGGGTTATTCCCATTCAGCACGTACACAGCTCAGGCTGCGCACCATGTCACATAGTCAAGGTTGAATCCTGAATAGTCTTATTTACTTCCAAATTTCTATAATTTTTCTGCAAATCTTTCTTCACTAGTGATCTTGAAATGTTTAAACACTTTCAGTTCCCTTCCTGTGCCTGGATTTTATTTGTGATGTTTATTTCAGTGCTGTATTTTAACTTCCTGTATCCTTAAAAAAGGCATCCTGCAAACTTAATCAGGAAACCTGATGCCTGCACAAACAGCAAATGCAGGGCTCACAGCAGACCCCACTTTGCAGTGGGTTTGACTCACGTTTTCAGTCCTAAATACATTAAATGCTCACTCCAAAATGATTACTTCAATGGAGGAAAAGCCATTATTTGAAATTAGTTTAGTATGGAAGTGTACCTGTAAATTTGTTTGATTTCTGTTCAGAAGACGTAGTGCCTAAAAGCAGTCAGTTAAATATTAGGCGCCTAGCAGGAGTGGAGTTTGGTTGTCCTTTTGGAAGGGCAGTGTACCAAAAGTGCCAGAAAGCATATCTGGGGCTGGGCTGTATCCCAGCTACGCTTCAGTCCTTCCTCATTCCTTCTTCGGGTCTCACAGCAGAAGTTGAGGCTGGAGAGCAGGAAGTCAGAAAGATCTCAGTCTGATTTCAGTATTCATTTGGGGCTTGTTGAACACGGTGTTTGGAAAGAAGACTACTTTCTCTATGTAAATGGAACATCAATTTTAGCTGCAAATCTCAGAGAGAAAATGGTAAGTGGAATCCACAATGCCACTTCCAAAGTAATTTTGTGGAATAGTTGTGCTTTCAGAGCATTTAAGAGGGTACCTTGACTGCTAATTTCAACACACTTTAACTATAAAAACTATTCGTTTGAAAAACACGTGTGACAGATCCTCTGTAGATTTACTAATATAATCATGATGAGCAAATTAAATGAGGAAGACTTCCAGGGAGGGTAAATTCACTCAACAGTATGGAGAAAAGGTAATTTATACTTAAATAAAACTCTGCTAAGGATAAGTACAGTTTTTTTTCATATTTTGGGAGAGAGTTTCCTCCAATTCAGACTTCTTTGAGTTTTTGTCTTTCCTTCATAGGATAGCTAACTGATAAAAAAATTTACAAAAGGAGTTTTTAAGACTGTCAGGGTGTCAGGTTTCCTACTTCAGTATGGTGACATGATTCATTCCTGGCTGAGAAATAGGCACTTTTAATCACACTTAAGAGATTTCCATGAAGGGGAAGGTACAATCACTGTATCGAATATAATAAAAGTCAAATTACATCCCAGGCTTGTCTAATTAAGATTGTATACACTGAGGAAGCAGCTGGATGCTCTGTCAGAGCAAATAGATTATTTTCCTATATTCAGAACGCATACCTGAAGGAACAACATGCTCAGACATTACTCTGTACACATGCATAACCCAAAGTTCAGAGCATTCTTTCCAATATGGAAATGCTATCACTTCTTGAGTCCTGAAAAATCAAGGGATTTCTTCTCAGGTTGTCTGAAAAAAGCTATTGAGATCACCTGAAAATTGCCCAGGCTAGGGATACATGTTCCTGTTCTAAGTCTTATTAAAAACATAAGTCATCATTTCCTTTGACCTTAATGAAAGCAGAGTAGTTAAATCCAGGATAATCATTTTATGAGACAGAGCTACATCTCTCCAGAATATTTGCACAATAATCAACTGAAGCAAATTTTCAATAACGTCAGAGCAGCAGAAGCTGATGAGCAGAACATGCCAAAGCCATATAGATGGACTGGTACGCTTATTTGTCACATGTTTATCTAACTAACCAGCTCAATTACTTCCATTGAAGGTATATGAAATAGAGAAAAATTACTTAAATTTAGAGAATAGTTATTTTTACAATTGTTACTCTAAGTGCTGTTTGACAAATAATGTATCAATATAATATAACAAATACGAACTTAGTCATACAACTGTTCCTGGGAATGTGCTCCTTATTTACCCAGCTGTGAAAATAAATTCAGATATTCCCTTGATAATTGGTACAAATGTATCGTTATGTTAATGACATCTCTTGAGGATGAACTACAAAATGAAGTTTACTTGAGAATATTTCCAGCGACATATATAATTGCAGATTTTAGAAAACATTTTATTTGAACAACGCACGTTGCCTCCTATGATCATCATTCTTGTGCGTAATAATCTTTTAATAGTTCCTTTAGAAAGCGGATATGTCGAATCAGAACTTGCATAATTTCTGTTTAATATTTAGGAAAGTTAGCAAGTCTTCACCAAAGGAAAACATCTCTGGCAAATAGTACACCTTAGCTCATTACTGAAAGAGACATATGAATGTATCATGGACTGTTTTCCTTTTCTGGCAAAATTATTGCTTTGTTAAATAAATCTAAATTCGACTATGGGAAGTCTGGAGATTTATAACTTCTTAAAACAAATACTAATATTCCTAAGTATGAAATATACAGGAAACAGAATTCTTGCCAGCAGACAGATATAATCATCTGTCTAATCAGCAAGAACATTGGTTAAAAATAAACAGTCTTTGGTTAATGGCTCCATCCCAATGGTCTTCAGCTGGTGCAGTTCCAGAGGCAGCCCCACACAGGGACAGTCACAGACCTACACACTTCTACCAAAAGGCAGCCTGGAGCTTGAGCTGCTGTAGTGGCAGCCCTCTGGTTCTGTCATTGAGAGATTTACTGAATGATAGACTCCCTCTTTTGCTTATTGATGCAAAAATTGCTTGCTAGAAATGCTTTGACTATACTCAACTGCCTTTAATTTTATAGAAGCAGAAGTGCCTTTTACTGATAAAGCAAAACCTGCTCCCTTCTTGGCCCATGTCTACTATTGCTCTCAAAATCACAATTTCTGATGCTGTGAGGTATTCACACAGTCTACAGTTTGACTAAATTTCTTTCCTGAATCTTATCATGCATAAAGAGATAACCTAGCCCACTGGTATATGTGAATACAGATAATGTTATTATTTGTGCCTTCTTTAATTGTATCAAAATGTTTTTATGACTAATAAGCAGATGGGTGTTTACTGTATGTAGCTTCAGCATCTTGAACAAACATGTTTGAAATGTTTTCCAAGCATTTTGATGGGTAAAAGTATAAGCAAACAAATGCTGTTTGTGCAGTAGTGGGTGAGAGACTGTTTCATGTGCACTCACTTTTTTTTTAAATTAAATTTAATTTGAAATGCTATCTGTATAGAAGATTTTATTGCAGAATAGATTGTTGATGCACTGTGGAAAACCAGATTGAACAGGGCTTAGAAGCAAGGTACAGGTCTACCCAGCTTTTTGTGGTGTGATGGGGGCTTTGAGCATTTTCTTGTTCATATAATCTTTAACCTACAGAAGGTTTTCAAGTCATAGCTAATTACACCTCTTCTAAATGACAATGCATATGATTTTAGCAAGAATTAGAATGCAGAAGACAAATTTTACCATAAATACAGTAAAAAAAATGGTGGCTTTGTGGTTACGATGTAGTAGTGAAATTCACAAACCCCAGGATGCATCTTCCTTTGTGTTGCATTCCACTGCGTTGTTATGTTAATGTAAAGGCTACCATCAAAACCATATCTTCTGAGAGCTATTGCTTTCAGGGAGAAAATAACTGCATGACAAGAATCACAGAATACTGGGTTGGAAGGGACATGAAGGATCATCTAGTCCACACTTTTTTGCCAAAAACACAATCTAGACTAGGTGACCCAGAATCCTGTCTAGCCGAATCTTAGAAATGTCCAACGCTGTGGAATCCACATCTTTGCTGTCCTCACCCCTGAAACATGGTGGTAAAATCTGTCCTAATCCTTCCTTTCCCAAGACTGAACAAATGCAGTTTTCTCAGACTCTTCTCAAGTGACAGATTTTCCAGTCCTCTGGTCATCTTTGTGACCCTTTTCTGGACTCTAATAAATTCTGTGAAACTAATATTTATCCCTACAGTATGCCTGTTCTGAATTCCAGTGAGTTCAGAGGAAATTACTCAAAATCTCATCTGTTCCTTGCAGTGTAAAATAAGCATAACACCTGTTAATCCACCTGTCAGGTGGATTTGAGACAAACATACAGATACCTGGAAAGAAGAGGCTTCAAAAATACAAATCCAGATAAGCTATCCCCACTCTTAGATACTGTCTAGATGTTGTGTATGCCTCTTCCTGACTCATCAGACATATTAGATTTCACTCAGCATACCTTTGACTCTGGACTTTTGCCACCACCTTAGCTGTGACTTTCTGGATTTGTTTCTTTGCCCTTCTCATAGCTGTTATTTCTTTTCAGCCATCAGACATGTATATCATGTAACTACTTAAAGCTACTACCTGATCATTACAAAATATATTTTTTCAACAGATCCTTAAAACTTATTTAGAAGAAGAGGAATAAATTTAAGTTTTTATGTTATTTCTATGTCTTTCAAACATATACAAAAGAGAGGGAAAGCATTGACTTTCTGTGTGTGTCATTTTAAAACAGGATCTTAAAATAGAATGCAATCTTAAAATAGAATGCAATCTAGATATTATTCACTAATGAAATTCTAGATTTTTTTTTCCCAGAAAATTATTATTTCTCAGAAAATTCAGGATAATTTAAATAAAGCTTCCTTACAAATTCCAAGTATATATTTGTACAACAAAAACTCCTAATCAGAATAGGATTAACAAAAACTCCCTGTAAAAGAGAAATAGATCAGTCAATGGAGGTTTGAATCACTAAAGATGCAATAAACAGATGTTCGTCATGAGATATATAGCTCATACTCAAAAGATAAATAACTTCAAGGCTTTCCTTACAATGCCTTGGGTAGCTAAATTTCCTTATAAGGAATTGATGGGTGCCTGCCTGAAACGAGGTGGTCAGCCATGGGCTGATAGATTCCTTTACAATCCCAGCCTCAAATATCCTGCTTCTTGCTTCCTATTCTCTTTTTCCTCAGAACAAAAAATTATTGGTACAGAAGCAGTAAGGAGCTAGCTTCTTAATTTAGCACTGACTTAGCAATTTTTAGAGGCTTTACTACATTTGGAAGCATACCAAATAGTGACTGTTTGAAACTAATATTTTTTTTTTTCTCTTCTAATCAAATGGTCAGATTGGGTGGTGCATCAATCCTGGATGGTGGTCTGGCTTTCCCCATGCCACTGTCCTGGCATCTGTCTCTACTTCAGAGGACTCTTTAAGACTGGAACGATTTCCCTATATGCCCTATTAAGTGCAGCATTGGTAAAATAAAATTGCAGCACTGTTACACTGTAACTTCATATATGGTATGTGTAAGTGTGTGCTCATGTGTTTGTATGTGCACCTGTGAAGAGGAAAGCCTGTACGTAGCTGTTCCGTGCTCCCCAGCACAGTCTGCAACAAACATTATCTGTTCAGCTGCGTCCCTACAACAGACACTCTGTCTGAGCAAAGACACTCTCTGAGCATGAATTAAGTTACCCTCAGTATGAAAAGCAATTTATTGATCCAGTCCCTGATAGATATCCTTTTGACTCAATTTTTACCTACTGTTAGCAAACCATAGAGCTTTAAAGGGAAAATTCAATAACTACTGTTCCTCTTGGGTACTGTGTATCTGGACGACATAGAGCTTTAAAAGCATATGAACTTCTAAGAGGAGTACTATGATGTACCAGGGAAAAAATGGCAAAAAAGAAACAGAGAGAAAGTGGTACCTTGCTTCTTTGGGAAGATCAAGATTTAAATCCTTGCTTTTTCTGAGCCGAATCTGAGAGAGGATTTTAAGCAGCATCCCAATTTGTCAGCATCAGGCTGCGAGCTATTTTTTTTCCCACACTTCAAAGAAAAGAGGGACCCGTGTCACTCTCTGGACAAAACAAAAAAGAAGCTGAAATCTTAGAAATACTTCCAGCTTTAAGATGTATAACTACTATTGGCATTTTCCTTTGGAAGAAGTATTCTTCAAAAGAATATATTCTTCAAATGAACAATGCCTTGATTTATGATGACAACCTCTTTATGAACTTTTTGCTACACCAGGACAATTCCTGCTTTTCTGTTTGCTTTAGTGAAGCAAACTTTTGAAAGTTTTTGTGTCATCTTAGTGAGGTGTATTAGCCAGTAGGTAAAAGAGCTTCCTTTTTTCCATACACTATTTCCTTTTTCCTCCTCTCCCCCATGTCTAGGTGTATTCTTTCTTCCAGCATTGCTTAGGAAAAAAAAATTCCTATTCTTTCTTCATTCAGATGAGTGATGAGAACTTCTAATCTTTCTCTAATAAGTGTGACAGGTTGGACTTGGGCCCTGGTTCTACAACTGAATCTGGCAGCATGCATGCCCCTCTGCAGGGACTGGCTTTGGTGTGCTGCTGTCAGTGTGCAGCCGTTCACGCTCATGCTACCTACTGTATTTCTTGTGAGTAACCATTTGGCCTATCGCCATGTCGCTCACTTTGCTTTCATGCCAGTTAAACAAACAATAACTGCTTTCTTTTCCTTCTTTCTTTATTGCTTTCTTTTGTTATTGCTGCTTTAGTAATAGCAGGCAAGTGATATTGGAAGCAGTCTTTCCACAAATGCCAAAATATTAATTGCTTGCTGCCACGGGACGCTATAGTGTTCAAATTCGCAGGACTCATTGCTCTAACACAAAACATAAGGACTGCTGTTAAGACAAATACAACATATTAATAAAAAAGGACAGTCATTAATGATAAATGGCTCCAAGTGCCTATTATATAACAGACATATGCAGGGGTTTGTGACCTCAAATACTCACATGTACTCAATGTTTACAAAGAATTACATTCTTCCACAATAGCAGTAATACAAGGAAGTTTATTTTGTCATGCTCAGATTTCATAAAAGAACATCTTCAAGTATAACTTCCCTATCCTCAGTAAAACAAGAAAGCTTATGTGTATTACAGTACTAGCACAGAATTTGGATCTTGAGGAGCATCTTAGATTTATTGAGAATAAATGATTCTATGATTTAATATTATTTAAAACAGAATACAGCAAAAATTATGAGGCAGCATTTGCCAGAATTTCTTCAGCAAAGTTGTAGTCATCAGAGAAGACACTTACTATGAAAATCATACCATAGGCCTTGATGAATGGCGAAACTAATCATGCGAGTTAACAAAAAACTGGGATCAGAGTGTATTTGATGGACTCAGAACATGAGTTGAAGAATGACACACAGACAGAAGGAAAGATTTAAGAGCACCAGGAAAAGAAAAGCCTGTATTTAAAGGAATAGACAGATAGGTAGGAATTTTTTTCAAAGTTCTGTGCTTGACTTGCAACATGATCTTGACATCTGTGACATCTCTTGATGTCTCTGTTAGGTTTGTTGTAACGGTGTGGTAATTTTCTTGCAGAAAGTGCCTATTAAAAGATGCTTTCCACTGATTTTTTGTTTGTTTTCATTGGAATCACTGAATCTTCAAACATCTTGAGTAAAAAAACTTGAACACTTAAAATATAGAGGTTCCAAAAGAATTCTTCTTTTGCATTGACATCAAGGATTTTCAAGGAATGCTACCACTTTGTGGGGGGAAAAAAAGTGCTTGTCAAGGAACACATCTTCCCATTAAAATTGTTTTACTAGAAACCACAGAGCAAATTTGGCCAGCCAACATCAGTACATGCCTAATCATCTATCTATCATGAAACAAGAGTTTTCAGTGCCCAAAAGAACATGGCTTTCAGCTGACCAGGTGGACTGAAAGACACAGAGCTAGAATGTGACAAGCTCCCTGCAGTCGGACCAGCAGCATGCCATACCCTTGAATGCATCCATGACAAATCTCCTATCAGTATACAGCTAGCTCACAACAATTTTCTCTTAGCAACAACGCAACACAATTCCTTCAATGACACTCATTTATTTCAATCACTTTGCTTTTAAGTAGTCCAAATAGCTGTTCACTGCTTTCTCACGCAGCTCCCACTACCTCATGTATAAACGGGCAGGGTAGTGACAAGACTGTCTGCTCAGCTGACAAGATAGAATTATTTCTGGATTCATTCAAGCTGTAGCACTTATAATGACACTGATCTGATAGGGATGTGATGAACACTCCACAGTCTGCAGAGAGTTAACTGGCACAGCTTGGAACGAAATGCATGAAGGACATAGACGGCAGATCTCCAGAGCCTGAGATGGGGTCCTTCACCACAAAGAACATAAAAAACTGGCTACAATATCATAGTCATAAGTAAGAAGGAAATACTGAAAGCTGGTGAACAGAACACAAAGTTCATAGGATTTCCAAAGAGGCTCTCTGAAATGCCTTCCTTACTCCCTCATTTCCTGGTGAAGCCAACAAAACTAACTTCTCAGTTTCAGCACACATTTGTTGCCACTTCAAAGCTAATTCCTTGGGGTTTTTACTTTCTGGCTTTCTGGAGATTCACATAGCAATAAGTTTGTTTTGTTTTATTAATGAAGGACTGTTTTTTGGTGCTAACTGTTCATACATCCCGCCTGAAGATGTCTGTAGACTTCAGCCACTGGTTTGGCTTTGACTGAGGCAAAATTGAGGTTCCTCTAATATTTTCCTGGGTTCACTGAGACCGAAGGTAGTTTTTGAAAGAGACCAGAGAGGGAGTGTTTGCTGCTTTCACTCTGCCTTTACACCCTTGGTCCATAAATAAAGAATGGACAGTAATTTATAGCACCTCTAAAATAATCTGCTTGTTATCTTTTTGTGCTCATTATTGTTTCTAAATCCAGTCTAAATAAACTCTTATGTCATGGCAACAGCTGTGCAGTTACACCTTTCTCATGAAGAAAAAATCCTAGATGACTGTGAGCTTGATTCCTGCCTGACTTCTCTAGTCATATAAGGTAAGTGGATGTGATGAGGGTTAGTTAAATTTGCTTATAAGGAATTGATCAGCATCTGCCTGAAACAAGGATGGTGAGCCCTGGGCTCATAGACTCCCTTACAATTAATTAATTTTTCTGAATATTTGGCTTAATCATCAAGTCAAGAGACTAATTCCAGGCCTAAGCCTAGTTTTGTGACATGGCTGTCTGGTTTGAACCATAGCTTTTGCAATGATAGCTTTTGAACTGTAGTGCAGCAGTACAGATAAAGCAGTGTAATCTGTCACAACCAAATATCATCCAGAACTTCCCAGCCATAGTTCGAAGGCCTCACAGTTCTCCCAAAAAAACATGCTTTTTCTTTTGTATTCTTGTTTTCCTCAAATTGAAAAACTAATGGTTCAGAAGAAGCCAGGAGCTACCTTCTTAATGTAGCACTGTATTACTCAGCAGTTTTTAGAGGCTCTAAACTCATCTGCTTGTTGTCTCATTGTGCTCATTATTGCTTCTGTTGAATCCAGACTAAATAAACCCTTGTGTCATGGCAACAGCTGTGCAGTTACACCTTTCTCATGAAGAAAAAATCCTAGATGACTGTGAGATTGTTTTCTGTCTGTCTTGTGTAGTCACGTATAGGTAAGTGGTTGTGTACAGTTGCTTTTCTAATTTAATATTTTGCACTTACTTTGGGAAGATATAAATATAGGAAAGCAGAAAACATTTCAGAAAGATTAAATCACTGGAGAATAGTTCTATGTAATCTATGTAAATTAACTAATGTAGACCAATTAAATTTATTAGAAACAGCACAGGTCTATGCTGATAGCTTTTTAAACACTTTATTTTCCATCAAAGTTTACCTTTGACTGATGCAAATAAAATGAACCATGTGTTCTTTAAGAAAATATTTGTTATAAAGATGACTAGTCTTTTAGTTAATCTTTTTCTGACTTAAGTCATTATTTAGATACTACAAAAAGCAAACTTTTTAGGCAAAGGCATTATTTGCAAGAGAAAATAAACTTACATATATTGCAATAGGATGCTCAAGTTTTTCGAACACATAAGAATTTTTCAGTTTGAGTCTAGCCCTGAAATGGATGATAATGAGTTTTGAAAAGCAGTTCTTCATAATTCTTGTTAACTTGTTACAGGTGGTCATGTAAGGGCTGTCCAAGAATTTCAGATGCTGCCATGATATCTCTGAACTTCCTTGGCTGCTTGCTAACCAATAAATGTGCTCCAGCACCGTCTTCATGGCCCATGCTCAGCACCAACAGGGCTGAGCGATAACCTGAATTCCTGCTCACACAAGCACTTGTGCTTGTAACAATTCCTTGGTATATACAGATATGAAAAATCATAGCATTTTTCAAGGCCAGATTAAAGGAGGTTTTGAGATCTTAGGGGTTTTTTGGGTATTTTTCTGTCTCTCTATCATCTATCTATTTATCTATCCATCCATCTATCCATCCATCCATTACACTATAAAATTAAGAAATTGAAGGCAAGCACTACTGATGATGTATCTGAGCTTTTATTTCTGATCTGAAAATCCTAAGATTCAGTCTATCACTACTGCTACTTTAGTTTCATCAAGAAACAGTTTCATCAAGCAGCATTTCTGACAAAAAAAAAAAAGTAAAGAATACTTTTTGTCACATACTGGACACACTTTGAACCATTTTAAAATTCTTGGCTTATGTAATGTGGCTTTTACCAAGACCTGGGATACAAGACAGGAACAAAAGCCAAGAATATTTTCCCAATAAAGTCAAAGAAATCTCTGCTTTTATAATATGATAGGTAGTGCTGAATATCAGCTGGATACATGGTTAAATTATTACATAACTTAAAAGTATAATATAGTAAATAAAGAACAGCATAAAAAGAAAAGACGTGCTATAGGCAATTCACTCAATATATGCAAACCATAGATGAGAAGAAAAATACATGTAACAAACATTTATGTTTAAAATTAGAAAAATTCTCAATAAAGTATAAAAATATGGTACTAACCTACGAGGGAATCAAACCTTTCCCTAACTTAGAGGTTTCCTAACTTAGAGGCTAAATTAGACTCTTAAAGGTTAGGGGTATGCACAGATGGAAAATCTCAGTTTGAACATAGCTTCAAGATCAGAGAGACACCATGTTGGAATAAGCATTTAGTTATTATTAACATAAAAGGAATCTTTTTAGAGTAAATAAATCCCTAACATAAAAAGATAACCATATGGATATAAAGATAAGCTCCCTAAGAAACATTTGTGATTTCTATCCTGGTTTATTTTTTCCTTCTGAAACATTTCCGGTTTGATGGTTCCCTATCACGTAATTTCCTGTTACCGTAACGAAAATGGAGTCAAATGTATGCTGCTTATTATGGTTCCTCACATTTGCTAAGCTTTCACTGATTTTATATTCTCACTGAGGGATATTTTATACTGTTTTTATATAATCTTATGCTGTTTAACACCTATAGACTGACTAAGTGAATGAACACTGAGTAAAAAGGTAGTAGCAGAAGCGTAGCAGGAAAAACGCCACAAATGCTTCCTGCTCTGAACATCTGCTCAGGAAACTCTGCATTAAGGGAGTTGATATAAAAAAGTGCTGCCCTTCATAGGCTCATCCTTTTGTACTTGCTTCCTTCATGTTTTCTGCGGTATTTGCACCTTGATCTCTGGCAGGCTCACAGTTCTTCAGAACTATTTTCACAGGCTTATGGAACTACACAGTGTGTAATGTTAAGCACTAATCTCCTGCTCTCAAACTGTATTTATTTGTGTGTGTTTGCGTGGTATAACTTGTACTGACAGAAGTTCTTCGGATGTGCTTCAAAGTCGGAGATTTTCCAGTCATTCCTCACTCAAGTGAATACTCTTGCTGTGCCAAAAGATAACAGAGCATGTTACACTCAATCACTATGTTTACATTTACAGTTAAGGCCATAATATTACATAATATTACAGCTAAATGCTACAAGGTATAGAGTTCTTGAAAAAAACATTTCTACAGACTGTAAAATTTCATTACTCCTGCTACCACCTGAAGATCCAGGATTTGCTTTCCTAAGAGCTTCCTAAAAGGCTTCTGAAAGGGTCTATGTTTTCTTTCTCTAAGAATTCTGAACACAATAAGGAAGGAAGTTAATCAGAGCAGTTAATCTGATAACTCCATGTTTTGTCTTTTTCTATTAACTGTCCATATCTAGCAGTCTCTGTCTACTAATATGTAAATTTGGAGTAGCTCCTTTCCTATCTTTTAACTGACCATGATCTCTATGAACATATGCATGCTTATCAGTATAAATATGTACATTTTAGGTCTTGGCTTCACAAACAATTAAACCAAATATTTACAAAACATATATTTTTAGTGTGATTCATGTTTAACACTAGTGTGTAATAAATCCATGTCTGTGTTGGCATAACCATATGCTTGCACTTTTTAAAATTCTCAGGATTAAAAAAAAGGAAATTGTCAATCTTCTCTCTCAGATGTGTTACCCTGATGAAAAATAATTCCTAGAAAAAGTTCTGCACCAAACTTTGAGAACAGGTTGCCATGAGCAAAAATGAAATGTGTGGGAATGTGGAAGTTATGATCCGTCAAATTACAACAAGCACAGCAAACTGCGAAAAAAAAGGAATAATAAGGAGAAAATTCCATCTTTGCTTGTTTGTTTTTTAAAAAAATATAAACAGTGGCACATCCTCTGCCTGAATCTTAATCTGCATTAGTGCGAAGTGCTTTTCAAATCTGCTAGTTTCTTGATCAATTTTTCTAACTGATTAAAATACCTGAAGGAATGCCTCAGAAGAATATATTATTTTATGGGCATGACTTTTGCATATGAATATCAACATAGAAAATGTATGAAAAATCCATTGTTGACTCAGAAGCAGATAATTAGCCTCAAACTGAAAGCTGCTAAAAAAACCCCCAACAACTTGATTTGTGAACCTTTTGGCTGCATAATTCTCATAAATTTAATTATACTGCAGATTCAGAAGAGTGGGATTTCAGCACTTACAGATTGACCTTTTTTATTCAGAGACCTCAAAATAGATCACAAATAGTAATTTATTAACACATGAACTCATGGGAGAAAAAAATGGTCTCCCTGCCCCTCTTTCCATCTTTCCTTTCAAAAGATCTCTGTTTCTCCTTGCTGTGTCAGCCCTGGAACCAGCTTATTGCTGGGCCCCTTGGAAATAACTTCAGCCATACAGACAAAACCTTTCCCTCTGAATAATTTCCACTTGAATATACATATCTTAGGGAAGCTGCCAAATCCTTTTCCTACACTGCTCAGCTGCAGAGACGGCATCTAACTATACCTCAGGGGACTTTTATGAGAATTTGTTAAGACTACTGAGGATGAAGGCCAGCCATAATTGTTCATTCTTTTTTCAGATCTCAACAGGATCTCAACTTATTGCTCTTTAATCTGCAGCAAGACATGCTCTTTTGAAGTGATACAGCACCAAAATACACATTTTTCTGTACTGAGTGAATTGGAAAATCATGTGGTTTTAATTAGCTGTAAAAAGACAGTACAGCAGCTGGTACTACAAAGCATATGAAAAGATTTGCCTTGCTTTGGTTTTGCACTTAGAGAATCAAAGAGTTAAGTGCCTGCTTTTGTACAGTGAGTGATGAATGTGAATTATTTTGATTGGAGAAGGCGTGGGGTTTTAAACACAGACTCTTTCCATTTCACTTTGGTGCTGCTGGGTGGCTGCTAATTAACTCCTGCTCTAGTGCCTGTTTCTGGATCGTTACTGAAACTGTGTTAGTCAGAGACTCCCCGAGATGTTTTACAACATTTCTTGAATAACAGACAGCTGGCGTACAGTGACAGCACAGCATACAGGCTCCAGTCGACTGTATACTCACTTGCATGCTCCTAGACAGGGGTAGGCATCACAGAGAAACCTGCAGAAAAAATCTTTGAGGGGTAAAAAAGGAGATGTCTCCAGAGTGGGATTTCTGCCTCCCTGTTCTGTAAACTGCTGTGGTCTGAAAGAAAGAAATCAGGAATTTCAGGTGGTCAGGTGGCATATGTCCCTTCCTTTAATGTCTGCCTTTGGAGATGCTAAGGAACAGTGCCAAATGTGCTCTATTAATAATTCTTGAAGCTGTATGAATATGTTTCATGTATGCAGTGCTACTCACTCTAGGAAAAACAAACTTCTCTCAGGCTCCAGCTTCCCAGCAATCTGCATTAGCCTCACTCAGACAAAAAGAATTCTGCACAGGAGTATTGGAGATTGGAATGTGCAAGCAATGAACATTAGAGGCCAATTAATATTTTCTCTGTTTTGCCAGAGTTCGCCTTCATTCTTTGAAAGTATGTACAAGCAACTTTCATAGACTCGTAGAATCACAGACTGGCTTGGGTGGGATAGGACACTAAACATCATTTAGTTCAAACCTTCCTGCCATGTGCAGGGACATGTTTCACTGGACCAGGTGGCTCAAAGCCCCATCCACCCTGGCCTTGACAACTTCCACGGATGCGGCGTGCACAGCTTCTCTTGGGCAACCTGTTCCAGTGCCTCACCATCCTCACATGTGAAGAATTTCTTCCTAATATCTAAGCTAAACCTACACTCTTCCAGTTTGAGGCCATTTGCCTTGTCCTATCACTATATAAATGGTCTCTCCCCCTATAAATGATCTCTGTAAGTCTTTCTTATAGGCTTCCTTCAGGTACTGGAAGGCTGCAATTAGGCCTCAAAACCTTCTCAAGGCTGAACAATCCCAGTTCTCTTTGCCTTTCCTCAAAGGAGAGGTGTTCCATCCCTCTAATCAACTTGATGTCCCTCCTCTGGACTCCCTCCAACAGGTCCACGTTCTTCCTGGGCTGAGGACCCCAGAGCTGGCTGCAGCACTGCAGATGGAGTCTCAGCAAAGTGGAGTAAAGGGGCAGAATCCCCTCCCTCGCCCTGTTGCTTTGGATGCAGCCCAGGACACAGTTGGCTTCCTGGGCTGTAAGCACACACTTCTGGGTCATGTCCAGCCTCTCACCCACCAGCACCCCCAAGTCCTTCTCCTCAGGGTCCTCCCCACCTCTTTGTCCCTCAGCCTTTATTGATACTGGGGGTTGCCCCAACCCAGGTGCTTGCGCTTGGTCTTGTTAAACACCATGTGATGCCTGTTGGCCCACTTCTTGAGTCTGTCCAGGTCTCTCTGGATGGCATACTATCCTTCAGGTGTGTCAGCTGAACCACTTGGGTTGTTGTCATCATTCCCATCATCATCTACTTAATTTGTGGATACACAGACTAAAATAGGTTTGTACTTTTCCATGGTTTTTCCCCTTCTCACTGTCATTTGCAGATACTGGCAGCATTAACTAAAGCTTGTACGGCTTCAGTTCCCTTCAGGATCCAGCATCACCATTCCCAGTCAGCAATATCACACTATTATGATACCATGGAAATGGAAGATGTATATGACAATGAAATAGACAATATTATGTATTGTTATCAAAATTATATACCCTTCAAATCTGTGCACACCAACCTTAAGGCTCTAGAAATTAATCACATTTTTTATCACATTTTTTATCACATTTATATAGTTTCATATATCATGTTCTAGGTACCAATGTGAAGAGTTTCCATGTTTTGATAACTAATGTGTTCTGTTATCACAGAACATTTTGCTGACATGCTAAGGTCCTGGCTAAAGTTGTAATCACATAACCACAGATTTCTTGCGTGTGTACCTAATTTAGTAAAATTTTCAGACTGATTCCTCTAAAGCTGTTTTCTCCTTCTCACAATTTTCTGCAAATCACTACACTTTCAAAATATTTCTATAGTTTTTTATAATTGTTTCTAGCAAAAACAATGGAAAGTGAATTATTTAAATAAAGAGTAGCAAACACACAGTTTTAGAAAAATTTCCAGGTCAACGATCAAGAAATAGTACTTGCATCCTAAAAGTGGAGTTGCATGAATTGGCAGAGTGCTGATTTGCTGGGATGTGAAGAAGTATCTCCAGCTCATTTGATACGCCACTGAAGAAATTCCTCATTGTGTTCTCTATTTGAGTATTGGACTCAATCAATTTCCATTAGTGGGAAAGCTATCTCTGGGGAAAAAAAAAAAAGCAACCAATCAAACAAAAAAAGCCAACAACAAAAAAACCCCAGCAATTTTTGTAAAGCACAGAAACAGCCTGTAACTTTCATAAACTTGTCAAAAATTAGAACCTTCTTGGCATAAACAGAACTCAGATGTGGAGATACTAAGGATAAGTGAATGGATATTTGCGTGACACTATTCCAGAATTAACCTTTGGTCCCCTAAAACTACTGAACTTCATTCTTCCAAGGTATTTTTCAAAACAGCACCAAATAAGCCACTAGATGTGTTGGGTTTTCCCAATATAGTACATACACCATAGCAGCTGTCCACATAGATACCCCAGCAGCATTGCAAATTCAGCTACAGGGACAAGGTGGGTTAACCTTGGTCAACTGCCAGACACCTATACAGATGCTCTCTCCTAAATCCCCTCCTAAACAGGAAGGGAAGAGGAAATAAATTGAAACCTTGCAGGCCAGAACAGAGAGACCACTCACTGAGTACCCTCATGGGCAATACAGACTTGTCAAGAATTAATTTAGCTTATTGCCAATTAGTAAAAGTGTTGGATGGTGAGAAATAAAGGGCAAAAATTAAAACACCTTCCCCCCACCTCTCACCTTTTTTTCCCAGGCTCAACTTCACTCCTTCATTTCCAGCTCTGCTTCCTTTCCCCCAGTCCTGGGCAGCACAGAGCGTCAGGAGAGGGGTTATGGTCAGTGTGTGGCAGCTCTCCTCTGCTCCTCCATCCCCCTTTGCTGCTCCCTGCTCCAGCCTGTGGCCTCCATGGGCTGCCATCCTTCAGACGAACCTGCTCCAGCCTGGGATTTCCATGGGCTGCAGGTCCTGCAGGGCATGGCCACCTGTGACTCTCCCCAGGGGCTGCAGGTAAACCATGCTCTGGTGCCTGGAGCAAGTCCCGCACGTCCTGCTACTCTTTCCCAGGCGTTAATTTTGCTGTTAATTTTGCTGGTTTTCACCATTTTAGAAAATTGTGTTTGGCACCAAAACCCAGAATTTGCTTTCCCCAGAGCAGCTGCAGCACGGCTGCAGGCTCAGTTGAGCCCTGCAATGGCACCTTGGAGCCGGCTGGAATCGGCTGTGCTGAGCTGGGGCAGCCCCCGACTCTCCACACAGAAGTTCCTGCAGCTTCTCCCTGCCAGCACCTCAGCACTGGCCCCTGGCAGAGGAGGTAAGGAGACTCCAAACCACAATTTGATGCATCTCACAAGTGCATGGCCTGTTCTTAAAAGCACGTGAAGTAGGTCAGATTTGAAAGGGATGCAGCTGTCTAGATACTCTGAGCTAATGGAGCTTGACCTACAAATTTCCGGTGTGCATTGGATGCCCATAATGTGCACTGGAACAATATGAACCTAAGGTTTATTTTTATAACTTAGAATCAATTAAAATATGTGCTTCAAGACCTGAATCTTACAAAACTGAATAATCTGAAGTATTGGTTTATCAGTTTTAAATATTCTGTCATAAATGCTTAGAAATTTATGCCAAGTAATATGATGTGCCTCTGGTTTCTGCCCAGCAGACCCTCTCCCAATCCTTCCATTACCATGTCACCATCTACACCTGATTGATGGTGCTTCAGGACTTCGCAGTCTGAGATTAATGACCACATTCCCACATCTTGGTCCCCTGATTTTGATAGAAGTGGGATTTGAATTGTGGAGGTTAAGAAAGGAAAATATTTTTCCTGCCTTGCAATGGCTGAAAGGTCATTCTTGAGCTCAAGTTGTTTAAATAATTTATCGTGAGCTACTGAGTCATAACAGAGTTACTGATCTGTCTTTTACTACAGTGACATTCTATTTTTTCAACTCTGTATTTTTGTATTCTACGGTATTAAATAGCTCTCAGTCTGCAGTAACCAGAAATGTTTAAGTGTGCTGCAACTGCATAATGACACACCAGATCTGTACCTTTTACAGTGTGTGTAGCAGAGAAGTGCCGTGGTAGGATTACATGCTAAAAAGAAGTGTTTTGCCTGGGAACAGCATTCCTCTATCTGCTTTGAGTGCATCATTTATTTTCTAAACAGCCTGTGCATACTCACTTTGCAACAGATGATTTAAGACTCCAATGCTGATCTACTTTTTTCATTTCTGCATTGGCACTGAGAGCCTTTCCTACCTCATTAAACTTGTTTTCTTTATTTTGTGTGCTTCAGTGTTCAGTGTGTGCAGTCTAGGGGGTTGATACATACCTTATTGTAGCTTTTCGTAACGCTGAAAAGTTGCCTGTAAGATAAAATTGCTAGTATTTCACAAAGTTAATTTTGTATTCAAGTTAAATAACAACTTTTTTTTTTTTATTTTCCCCACATAACTTAAAAGTATTTTTAATTACAGAAGACTTTTTGGATCACAATACTTGAGAGAATATGGAAATCCAACCCCTTGAAAAGTCTATCTATCAAAATTACTTTCCAGTTTCTAACTATTTTGATTGCAAAATTTTCCCTCACCATGCAAATATTTCTAGTTGCTGTTAAAAACAGTCAGAACACCTTTTCTCAAGTAAGACTGCACAGTCCTCCTCTTCACACTTGTTCTTTTTTCCTTGTCTCTTTTTTTGACCCTGAACAATGATTATGGACTGGAGCTATGGCCTCTGCTGGGATATGGGTCTCATCATGAGAAAATGGTCCCACTGGCAGAAAATAAAAAGTATAGGAGAAAAAACCACAACAACCCACATACAAAGAAGGAAAGTAAATGCCGGATGCTATCATGAAGCTGTTGGGCTCCATGAAGAGCTAGCCCCTGTGCTGGTTGTATTTTGGCAGCACAGCCTGGTTGAGGACAGAAATTCATCTGTGTGGGCAAAGGACCCACAGGCTGCCACAGATTTCCACCCTTTCAGCTCTACAGCGCAACTCCCCCATCAAGCCACTGGAGAGTCTCCTCATGCAGTTTCCTCTCACTCATCCTGCACCAAGTACTCTGCCCAGGCTAGGGTGGGGCATCCTTAAGAGTCTCTTCCCAGCACAGAAAGAGGTGGAAGCTTAAAACAAGGAAGGTAAAGAGTATGGGAAATCATAATACTGAAAATGAGCTATGGAAAATATGCTTTTAAAAGGGAAGAACTGCTGGTTAAATGAGCATACACTCAATTTATACTTCTGCTGGGCATTAACAGGTGTCAGGAGAGGAAGGTGATAAATGTATCTTTTTTGTATCACATTAAGAAATAAACTTTCATTTCTACTTACCTCATTGTTAGATCTGTTATTGGTACTGCATGCATTTCACAATTGGAAAAGAATGATCTAAAGCTTACAAATGTCTTCAAAGTATTAATTAATTGGTTTGGAAGTGTTTCCCATTATGTGAAATCAAAGTGTTACAAAACCAAATAAGTTTTTGTTAGCAAATATTTGGCCTAGAACTTGAATTGCTGTCTTGACTAGACCAGCTTTATGTAGGCAAGGCCCCATCTGAACATACTTTTCTGATTGTATTTGTTTTTCTCACAAACAAACTGTCAGATATTCTATCCAACGATGTTTGAAATTACCAACTTGGAAAATTGTGAACCACTGTCATCTTTGCTGGACATTCTCTGAAGTCATTATGAAATGTGAATGAAACCATATTCTTTAGATGTATTAAGAGAAAGGCACAAGTTGTGCCTCATTGTTTAAGCTATGCTTAGTGGCTGGCTTTAGTGTGATCATTAGCCATTAACATGACTTTGATTTTGCTTGCACTACAAGGATCACCTGAGTTTATGGAGTGGTGTGTGGTTTGCACTGATTTACATGACGAAATTTGGATAAAAGGCAGTTTTAGTAGATTGTGCCTAACTTGATCCCTTTTTTTAGACAAGATAAATAATTTTCTTGACAAGGGTAATTCTGCAGACTTGATCTATTTGGCGCTCAGTAAAGCTTTTGGCACAGTAACACATGGGAAATTGTTAGTTAAGCTGAAGAGGATGAGGATTAGTAAAATAATGTCAATACAGTAAGGCATTGGACAAAGAGGAGACAGTGAGGTGTGTTGTGTTGACAAATCATCAGGCTAGATGTCTACTGCTTGTCAAATTCCTTATGGAGCAGCACTGCTTGGTCTTGGCCAAAGTGAGGCATCTGCCAGCTGAGGCTCTTGGTGAGACAAAGTTTAGAGGCACTGCCAGGGCTGACTGATGAGTATCTGGCGATTGGACCAAAAAAATGGAGCAATCATAAGGTCACAGTAAGGCACAAAGTGAGAAATACAGTGAGGCAAAACAGAATAGTACACATAGAAGCTAAATACAGGAATTTGCTGTGAGCTGGGAGCTATCACTTGGAAACTAAAGAAGCAAAATAAATACTTGTCGATACTATTTGGCCAGAAGGTAACTATTAGCCAGCAATGTGATGGAGCTGTGGAGGCAGCAGAGTGGACACTGGCTTACAGTCTAGGGCATTCTAACCACCCTGAGCTCTAACTGGCTTTATTTAGCATTTTGTTCAAAACTGGTATATAATTTCACCTATACTGAAGGAAACTCAACTCAACTCAACTTAAAAAAAAAAAAATACAAAAATGCAGCTTGGATAAGCAGAAAAGAGAAGGACCACATTTACAAAATAACACTATGAAAGCACAGGTTTAGAATAGCACAAGTATGGAGGGGACATTATAAAGACATTAAAACACAGGAGAATGGTGAGCTAGCTCAAGTCAGGCTAGTATGATCAGGCAAGATGAATGGGAATAAAGTACTCAGAAATAAATTAAGGTATAAAATTAGAAGTTCCTAACTATTATAGATGTGAGGATCTGCTGTTCCAGAGGAGCAAAATGGGCACAGGCAAAAAGTAAAAGATGATCTTTATCATCTGATCTTCTGAATGAAACTACATGATTCCTGATTCCACGTAATGAATGAAACCTCAGACAAGGAAGTGATGTCACCCGAGAAAGTCCTTCAAGGATAACTTCAAGGAGTGCTCAGTTGATTTCTTAATGAGCTTGTTTGTATCTTAGCTGCAAATACACAACCACACCGTATGCATTGGACGAATGCACATATTCTGGGAACAGCAGTGCCATGAACACAGGCACAAAAAGCACAGGAGGTCGAAGATGCAGAATCAACATTTCAGTGGTCCTCTACAAAAGTGTGTGTTGTCCATCCTTTGTCCAGTCATCCAGCTGCATGGTGCTCACTTGTACATCCCCACCTTTCTTGCAGCACTGTACTCTGTGAGGGCTGGCATGCTCATGGTGACTTGGTCTTGATCCTCCAGGGCATCCCACATGTCAGTTAAGTTCTACATTGTTCAGTGAGAGGAAAAATAAATAAAAATGTTGAAAGATATGCAACTTAGGATGTCAGATTTGCATCTTATTCCCATAGATACCTCATAAAAAAACCCCAAAAACAAGTAAGATTTCCTAGTTGAACAAAACCAACCAAACAAAAAAACCCATCAAAAAACCAACAGCCTTCTAATTCATCTCCACCTCTGTGCCTTCTTAGGAATATAATGTAAAGACCTGTATCCTACCTAGGAGCTGTTCTGAGCAAGTTTAAACCTCTGGTCTCTTCTCAGCTAAAGATTTTGTTAAAATCAATGGATATTTTCTGTAAAGAGTACTATTTAGCAGTGTCATTGCAAAATTTATTCCCACACCTCAGGCTTCTCTAAACAGTTCCTTGCCTGCCTTGACATTTACTTCTTTATACAGACATTGTCCTATACGGGTTTTCTAAGATCATTGATTTTAGTGTGTATACGCTTGCTTCAAAGGCTCACTTTGCATGACTCAAGGTTAAATATATTTATGTTACACAATTTTACTAGGCAAATGAGCCCTGATTTATGAAGTATTGATATGTGCCTTAAACTATGGCAAATTCAAAGCCAAGCTGATCTCAGCTTGCTTTGAATCTTAAAAAGAATGCATTTTCTAAAATACATTCTGCATTATATACATAGATGACTTGCCACAACCCCAGAAATTAATGAGGTTGTGGTAGATACAAAGCTATGTATTTTTTGACACTGGTCTAATCAAAACATAATTTACTATTTGGAGTGGTTTTCCTCCCCCTTATGCATTACGGTCTATGCATTATAAAGACCTCAACCTGAGATTACCTTAGCTATATTTAGTGTGCTTACAACTGGGAAGCCCTTACACAAATTTAACAGCTAAAACAAGCGACAAAAGGGAAAAAGATAGTCGAATTTTCAGCTACATCTTCAGTGGCACAAAAATAAATGCACTATTTCTAATATAATCTTAAAAGCCGGGGGCACATCCTGTGAGCTCATCTCCGACACATGGGGGTGCTGAGCCCTCAGCAGCTGAGGTGCAGAAACACCAAGGACAACCAGAGTGTTAAGGGTCACCTGAGATGATTCAGTCAGAGGGGCTCGCAGCTGCGCTGAAACCCCAGCTTCCTATTACATGGGATAGAGCTTTTTCTGATGCTATTTTGAGATGCAAGGTAAAAAGAAAAGCATAGGTTGGCAGTAAAGCAACATACCCAGAGCTCAAAATCAGGGGAATCTTTGCACACCAAGAGATCTTCATTTTTTCATATGCAAGTACTTTTCATTTTTTGCTTTTTAATCCCACAGGTATGTTTTTTAGAGTGTTGTGAATTGCCATTGAATTAATTTAAAACCAGCAGATTAACATTTTTTCTTTCTAAGTGTTGAAAATTGATACCTGGAATTTTATATATTCTTTCACAGGCTCTGGTCATGGCTACTCGTCACTAAGGATCCTATGGCACGTTCTGTGAAAACCCTGGCATAAGGACAGAGGGTGCAGGTGATTCTTCCTCACTGAACACATAGGGTGCAAGACGGACCCCAAGTTTTTTAAATTTTGTTCTGAAGGTAGTGGATAATCTAAACAATACTATCAATCTATAAGATTAGTAGGGAATTGGTGCCCTCGAAAGGATACACCGCTGTTTTGTTTATATTCTCCAGAGCACTACTTAGTAACTTTTCTCTTACACCTAGCCAAGAAATACACAAGCAGGCAAGCAGAACACACCCTGCTCCCTTATGCCAGAGCAACTTGGCGGCCAGCAATGAAGCCCGCAAAAACAAGTGCTTAGTGCTGAACTTCTTTTGTGTTCAACGGTTTATGACAGAAGAAACATGGCAGTGTGAGACACCTCAGTTTCATGCAGTAAGTTATCACATACTTCCACAGGATCTTTTAAAATGCAGATTTCCTACATTCTTCTGATACAACACGTTTTAATGGAATATAAGCATATATTAATAAATTATTTGGCTTCCTATGAGTTTGTAGCATACCCTGATTAGCTGAGAGGAGAGAATATTTTAAACAGACCTTCCAAAAAGTTGATACTAATGAATAAATACCATATTAATATATATTACAGAGCTGTATAAGGGTATGTGATTTGGTTGGTCTCATTAAGAGGCATACTTAATATGCAACAGAAAATTATTTACTCTCCACAACCAGGACCACAATCTTCAAGCGATAGCTGCTCACATGTCTCAATTAAAACCAAGGAAAACAGATTAAAAAAAAAAAAAAGAGAGGGGGGAAGGTGAGAAGAAACCGTCGCAGACTGACGGAAGGCTTTCCCACATAACTCATCTTCTCTGAGACCTTGCTACTTCGCAGGTTGTTGGCAAGGGCGAGGGATGGCTTTGACAACCCTCTGCTTTTAACTCCCTGCACCCCGGGGCGGGGGCTGCGGGCAGACTCCCTCTCGCTCGTCCCCGCCCGCCCGCGCACCGCCACCCCCTGCAATGTCCCACCAGCTCAGAGTCGCCGCGGGCCGTCGGGCCACCCAGCTTCGCACCTCGGCAGTGCCGCCGGTGGCCGCCAGCGCGCTGCCCGCGGTGCCGCCGGGGCACCCAGCGGGCCGGG
>VZRQ01009368.1:2185505-2204833 GCA_013397975.1 Machaerirhynchus nigripectus | reverse complement strand
AAAGACATTGGGTTGTTTTGGGTTTTTTTTCTCATAGCTCTGCCATTACCAGAAGCTTTTACGTGTACATTATTGTCCTATGGAGCAATGTGGAGACTACATTTCACAGTGCTGAATCTCATTCGAAGTAACGTGCTTTTATTTTGATGTCATGTGCATGTTAACAGGGTAACTCCAGCAATAGGCAACAAGAATCCGTTGACTTGAGCTGAAGCATTGAAAACAATTCTCTTGGACTGTTTTGGATGTAGCAGTTTTGCCGGATTTTAGTAACAAAGAAATGAAATGCTCCAGGGATAATCCAGTATGAAATTCATCTGACTTACTGGCAGTTGTATCAAAACATGGCAAGTTCTCTTCATCTACCAGATACACTTTGCCATCAAAACCAGAAATTCAGTTTTGCGTCCTTTCACGTTTAATTCAAAAGAAATAGAACCTAACCTAATTTATTACAGAAACTGTCATGAGGTGTAAATTCATCTCATTGTCAAGTAGATGAACAGTAACTTTCTGGAGGGAGCTGATTGCGTACTTCATATCATATATCTGTATATTGTCAAATGCAGTGCATTTTTCTTTCTGTTACTGAAAAGAAATTCATCTTACTCATAGTAATACAGTCTGCATCCAACAGCTTATTAATATATTTTAGAGTAGCAGTCTCAGAGGTAGGTTTTCATAGTGAAAACCAACCATGACCATATGAAACATTATAAACACAGTGCTCAATGGTGCCTAAAATTACAGTTCTAGGTATTAGTGTTAAGGAGTAAAATGTCTTGGTTAATTTGTAAGCTGGTCTAAAAAACTGTCACACTTATTACATGCTTCATTCTAAACCTACAGTAGCTGCTCTAAAACTATCCAACCTCGCTTTCTTGAAATAGTATTTGGATTTTAGTCTTAATGCTATGAATGTTTTCAGGGTCAAATCCTGAAATGCTAAAGAAATTCTTGTGATGACTAATGTGGAAATTTCTTCCACATGAATACTACAGCGTTATGGTTCTTATGTTCATATCTTCCATTCTCCCTCAGTCTTGATTGTAGCAGACAGCCTAATTGTGTACTTTGTGCCAGCAATTACTGTGCTTACGCAGTGTTATGTGACTCAAAAAGGAAGGGGTGCAAAAGGTGCTTGACACTAGGAAAACGTTTGAAGTGATCTGGATGACCTTAATTAGTATTGTTCATTATCATATTACGGCTTGTTTGCCATTAAGAGGAGATGGTGTTCTGAGGACGAGCAAAAGTATCTCTGCAATATCTGATGGCAATGAAAGCTCTGCTCAGTGCATGAAACCGCATGGTTGCTTAGTTTAGCACAAAATATGATGGAAGTATTTACTAATATTAGTGTTATCCCTTACGGTAATGGCAGATTCTCTTTAGAGAAGATATATAATTAAGCTTTAAAATAAGGAGCAGTATGTATAAGATTATGTGGGGGAAGATATGCAATGCCATCTCAGTATCCTTATCTGTATTTAAGTACCATAGTTTGTGAATATGTAACAGATGTTTAAATGGATCTGTAAGCTTGGAATGAAAAGAGAGAGTCTGGTAACACCAAAAGTTGTCTGTTTCACAAATCCATTCAACAGTGTTTCTACTTTCTCTGTGACTTTGTTCTGTGTCTTTTTTCTATTGAAGAATATCACTTCTGCTAGGCTGCATGGCTGCTGTACACGGGAAACTGTCAGAGGCGCTGGGAGAGTGCCCATTACCTACACCTCTAGAAGCAGAAATTGTGCCTCCCAGTCCACCCAACAGTGTTGCAGCATATATGAGTCTATGTTCCTGATGGTGTTGGGGTGCAAAACATTATAAATAAATTTAGTATAAGCCTGGTGTGCCATGATTCAATTAAGACTTCATGCTCAGGAGTTGTCTGTCTTATTTTTGTTTTAAGAGAGGATAAGAGCAGGCTGCAACATTTTCTATTTCTTGTGCCTTGGTTCAGTGCCAGCAGAACACAACCTTGTCCATGCAAGCCTGGCTAGGAGATTCAGTGAGGGCAAAGAGAGAAGCCGTTCTCCTGAATGTAAAATGTTGAAATTACTGTGTGTAAAATAGGCGATGATAAACGATTAACCCCCTCGCATATTCCAAATATGTGGTTTCATGCTGGAGGCATCTGTTGGTGTAAAGGTGGGAAGGCTTAAGTGAGTTTCTTTATTAAATGTTTGCAGACTGAAGGCAAAGTCTTTTCTGTGGTAGGAAAATCTTTGGAAAAACAAAAGATGTCAGTTATAATACAAATGATAAATAATCAGTTGCTGAAATGAGAGCTAGAGGTTGTTTCATACTTCTCTAAATTAATCTTGATGGAGATAGTTACAGAGAAATATTTATTAATACAGCTCCAGTGTGGATTATCAAAAAATGTTTTTCTGGGTATGATTTGAAAATGCAGATACTTGTCAATGCCATTACTGTTCCTTCTCTGTTTTCTGTGCTTTCTTTCTAAAGATGGAGTAAACAAAAACCTAACTGTTTATTTAAAACAATTTCCTGCAAGCAAATTAAAAGTTTTTTTTCATTTAGCCCAGTGCAATATAGCATTGTAGCCACAGTATCAGAGTTCCATGCACACCAAACATCTGATAGAGTGGCTGTTCTGTGTCATGGGTGATAGGCCTGGTCTTGATCTTCAGGAGGTTGTGGCTGCTCTGCTAGTTTGTAGACAGTTCTTGTGGGGGTAGTGAATGTGACTGGGGGGGTTTGTCCAGGATTATCCAGTTACATTCAACAGCTGATGGACTTGTGCTCTATAATGATACATATTCCTATATTTTTCCTTTCCCTCTCTGCATAAGAAGCCTGTGTGATGATGTATAAAGTTAATATCTCACTTTATTTGGATAATAATCTGTCCTTCATTCCCATGGGAAGGAGACTAATTATGGCATACAAAGGTTTATAATACAAAAAGTCAAAAGTTTACCTCTTATAAATAAGTTCATAGACGACTGAGAAATTTGGAAGGAAGGGATTAAAAAAGATGTTTGACATTACCAGGACATGTCTCTGGGTGTATATCACTTTTCTTAAAGAAAACAATCTCTTGGTGCTAGGGGTTGGCCAAGCGGCTTTGTACAATACGATTTGCGTGCTGAGCTCTAGGTGTGTTTGTGTGCAACATTTTGTCCATCACTACCTAACTTGAGAGCATTAGGTGTACTGGAGCCAGATGCTGAGGGCTCTTCTTGGACCTTCAAGGCTCCATGTGAAGTATGAAGGGACAACTTTTCAGGTCAAGTGTGTAAAGTCGTGACAACATACATTGTCCTGCAGCCTTGCTACTCCTGTCTGTCTTCTCAGAAGCAGGAGAAGACCCTTCCAGCATCTAGGATTAATGGGTCTTAAGAAAGCTTCCCAACATTCCTGCATGAAGGTCTGAGGTATCAGCTGTAGCATCTAAAGGAAATAAACCTGAGAGTTTTGAAGGGGGAAAAAAATGCTATCTATCATCCGCAAGGATTTATAAAAAGCCTCCATTATTTCATTATGAAATAAGTAAACTTGAGTTCAGTAATTACATGGGTTTCTAGTAGTGGGAAATACATTATTAAGGCTGTCAAATCATACATTACAAAAATCTCACTAAATACATACCGTAGAAGCAAAGTGTTCCATTTCCTTCAGCCTTGCACTACAGTCACGTAGAGCCACACTATATCCTTTATAGGGTTTAAATAACAAGTCAAGCCTTAAAAAAACCCCCAAAAGCTTAAATACCTTGTAGAAAGTCCTGGACTACCACAAAACCAGATAATTTGGTGAGATAATAGCAGTCTTGGTGTAGAAAATTAATTACCACTTCTGGTTTCGTAGGACCTGGAAAATACTTATCTGCTTCATGGCTGTTAATCAGGGATGAGAATAAGCAGGTCATTATCTTGAAGCAACATACTTTCATTCACTAAAAATGCCAAAGAAAAGTCCCTGCAAATCATGGAAAGAACAGTGTCAAAAAAAGTATTCGCTTTCCCTTCCTGATGCCAATGTAGAGGAGCTTGTCCCACAGGGTGCCATTATGTATGAAAGGAGACACCTCCCTGTGGTCTCATGGGAATTCCTAAAACACAACAGAGGCTGAGTCTGTCTTGAGGTATTAAGGTAGCAATATTCATGCTGCATGTACTGAAGCATGAAATATCCATTATGCTTGCTTTTATAGCTGCAAGCTCCATATTGGTCACCTATGCAAAATCTTACTGACTTTTTTTGTTTCTTATTTTGGCCAGAAGCCTTTTAGCACTTTACTGTGTTTCTCTAGTAAAAATTAATAGTGCTAATTGCCACTTCTTTTATCATTAATTTTTGAATCAACACAAAGTATTGCTATAGCAACAAATCCTTTCGGACTTCACTGCAGACAATTAGTAGGAGAATTCAATCTCAATATGTAATAAGCACAATTGTAAGAACTATTCGAAGGATTAAGGAACTTCCTTTTTAAAAAGAAGGGGAGTAATGCAGACACTGAAAACTGTCACGAAAGAACAGAACTTGAAAATTTTCAGCATTCTCCCCTTATTAATCATCTCCAGTTCCTGTACAAAGGTGCATAGTTGCTTTGAACAAAATAATTACAGCATACTGTGTCTCCTCAGAGAAAAAATACATCATTCCATGGAATACTCTGGAGATTTCTATCTCTGAGAATAATAATGTTTCGACATGAACTGCTGCACCTTCTTTCAAAGGATGGTTGTTCTTCAGCCCTGACAGTGCATGTGTGGGAAAACCCTAAGTAGGTTTTAGGATTAGCTGGACAGCAAATAATCCAAATTTATGAAGTCAGAATTAGATGGCGCTTTATCTCTGCTTTTGCACCAGTTGAAGCATCTTTTTCTTCAGAATGGATTGCTATTTGCATTTTACCTTGTCATCTCTCTTGGTAACAGGCAGACAGGGGAAGTTGCATATATGCACACACAAAAATCAGGAGTCATAAGGGGTGAGGAAGTGCCAAGTACCTGAGGAACACTGGAATAAAAGGGAAAGGTCTTGCATTGTAAGCCCATGATCGATGTTATTACCTGTGATAGATTTTGAGGTAGTGAAAGCTTATAAATCTTTAGGGGGAGCTATGCTTCTAAGGATGGTGATTGCATTGAAAAAAGGTTGTGTGAGAAGAAAGTACAAGGACAGGTGAAGGGTACTAATGATAAAACTGCAAATTAAGGAAATGAAGAGGATTTCAAGTCAAAGGAGGGGCAGTGCTTATAAGAGGGAAGTGTGAACAGAGTTTCCTGGGAGCCTGTGGCTCTTGCATACATACAAGACAGAGAAAAGAAGGGCGAACAGTAAAAGAACCAGAAAAAAATGTGACCCTAGGTGCTGAGGGGAGAACATGCCTGTGGTAGACATCCTGGGAAGGACATGGTGGTTTCCTGGGGAGGACAGCCTGTTTTGTGGATTCTTCTTTCACCTCATGAAGTGGGTGGCTTCATAATGGTGCTTCACTGGATGTCAAGGCTGCTTCTTCTGTGTATTATCAAAGTTCGTTCCTTTATATGCAGTGCCCCCACAACCCAGCAGACCATCTGTGGTTACCCTGGCTGGACTGTTTGCCTTGCAGATAGTAATTGGGAGGAGATAAATACTGAAAACACAATTGCATGCAAGGCCACGCCTCTGCAACTTTTTCTTGTTGGAACACCTCTTCTTGGAGAGCCCTTCAGAGCCTTCCGCATAATGTCAAAGTTACCATTTTCAAGCAGACAAAGTTTTAAATTTCTCTTCAAGTTGTATCTCCTGGTTCTTCTTTTTATTAGCATAGTGATGTGCCTTTGTTAACTGGGAAATCTTAAAGAAAAATCTGCAATAAAGGCTAAAAGAACATTACAAGAGACAACAGTGAAGAAATGCTGAGTGTCTTTTACTTCCAGGATTCTTGGAAGACAAATGATCCCTGGAATATTTACTTATGTAAATATTGTTCTAAAATATCTATTGCAGAAAACATCTAATAGCTCAGATAGCATCTGAGCAAAGTCAGTTTCGCCATGTATCTTAAGGAGAGATGGAAAAAAAGAAGGATTGGAGTCCTATCTTGGGCTTGGACCTGCTGAGGTAAATTCAAGGAGACTTAAATCTAGTTCAGAGGCTTTCAGGGGAGACTTCTGGATATCAAATGTATTTGTATTATTTTTCTGATCATTGCTTTGTATAAAATTGTCTTGTATTTTCTGTGGAAAGAGGTGGAAAACATCTCTTAAGAAAGAAAGATTTTCTCTGGAAGACAAGAAACTGATCTCTAGTGTCTGGATACAGTATAAAAAAAGCTAACAAAGAGTGACTTTAGAGCAAACACTGGTGAAAGGTCTACATTGAAGCAAATATGTATGAAAGAGAAACTTACAGAACTACAACTCGAGGGGTAAGGATTGTGCTGTAGAAAATAGTTGCTAAAAATACTGCTATACAGTACAAAGGGAGCTAGTATAAATAGAAAAGCAATGAGAATAATTTGTAGCTCCCGTTTCTGGAAACTGCAGTTCAGTAGCTACTGGCTGGTGGTGATGTGTTAGGCACATGTATTGGTTCTCCTTTTCCGTGGTGTTAAAACTGCAGTGTGATACGGGCATACATCAACAAGTCTGAAGCCAGTGTCTGACTTTCCTGTTGATAGACACTCATAGGTGTGTGCCTTGGATTGTCAGGTTTTTCCTTTTCAGTCACACGTGCAGCTTTCCCTGGAAAAGCATAATGCCTACTAAAACTTTCAAATAAAAATATGAGTGACTGTTAGTTTTCCTCCTGTTTCATATCTCCATTCAAAAAATTCAGTTGTTTTGTGAAAGCAAGTGTACGGAAGGTGAAGATGAACTGTACTTTTCAGAAGCAGCAGACGGTGTTTATACTGTTCACTACTGAGTCAGTAATTTTCATTCTCACTCAGCTCAGTGAAAGCTGTGTTTGTTTGCCAAAGGGAATGCTAAAGAGGCAAAAATGTGCAAGCAAGATTGAAAAACGGTTTGTTGGGTTCATGTGGCTGGATTTTGGTAGCGGGGCAATGCAGGGGCAGGCTCTGTGTAAAGCTGCTAGAAATTTCCCATATTTCAGATGAAGCCATTGCCAGGTGGCTCCAAGGTAGTTCCACTGATGGCTGAGGCTGAGCCCATCAGTGATGGTGGTAGCACCTCTGGGATAACATATTCAAGAAGGAAAAAAAATATTTCTGTGCAGGACAGCAACTGTGTAGTTCCAAGAGCAGTGAAGGAGGGGGAGAGCAGAGATTCCCTAGCAGTCCATGGTGAAGCAGCTGTGCCCCTGCAGCTCATGGAGGCCATGATGGAGCAGATATCCACCTGCAGCCCACAGAGCAGACCTATGCCAGATAAGGTGGATGCTCAAAGGAGACTCTTGAGTCGTGAAGCTCGTGCTAGAGCAGGCTTCTGGCAGGATCTGTGGGCCCAGGTAGAGGAGCCCGTGCTGGAGCAGGTTTTCTGTCACGAAAGCGTGGATCAGGTTTGCTTGTGACCTTGCAAGGGAGAGCTGGAGCAGTTCATAAAGAAGTGCAGTCTGTGGGAAGGACTCAGTTTGGTGAAGTTGATAGAGGACTGTCTCCTGTGGGAGGGAAGAGTGTGCGGAGTTCTTGCCTCTGAGGAGGAAGGTGCATTAGAGGCAATGTGTGATGAACTGAGTGCAGACCCTAACCAAAGGGGAAAGCTGTCTGTAAGATTTGTGTTTAATTCTCATTATCCTACTCCAATTCTGACAGGGAAGATTTTCCAACTTACTACCAAAATGGAGTCTGTTTTGCCCATGATGTCAATCAGTGAGTGGTCTCTCCCTGCCCTTATCTTGACCCTTGAGTCTTTTGCTCTATTTTCTTTCCCCAATTCAGTTGAGAAGGGGAGTAATAAAGCAGCTTTGTGGACATGTGGTGTCCAGCCAGGGTTAACAAAAGGTTTATAAATACAGCAGTAGGTTTGTTCACCTGTGAAAAATGGAGATTTAAAAATGAAGAAAAAAAGTTACTTTAATATATAGAAACCTTTCAGTTAGTCTTTAAAAATTGACTAAGATGTGATAATTTTCTGCTGCAGTGTCTCTAAAAATTTTAGGTTTTCTTTTGCAGTGGTGTTAGTTTCAATACTTCCAACTTGAAGTAGATAGAGGTTAAAATAAGTTACAAATTTGTGTTAATTTGGATATGGAACTATTGTGATTCTTTCTTTAATGTCCAAAGTCTTTGGGAACTGATGAGTTTTTTGTGTTGGATATCCAAGTTTTACATTCATATCCAGTGATCAAAAAATTGGATCTAATCAGTGAGTGGTCAAAGTTGATTGATGTATTCATTCAAATCTAATTTTCATTATTATGATTCTGAAGCTCATATAAAATATGAGCTATGTTTCTTGTTAGTGCCACTTAAGCAATCCATTTTTAAAACCACATTTTTACAAGCTGCATAGAAGAGACCTTTAAAGTTATTTACCTTTCCATCCAGTTTGGGGAAGAAAAATGTCATTTGTCATGTTCATTCCTGCATTCTTTGTGATGTGTTGCAGCTGAACAGATAACATGATTTTTACTAGTGTATATTAGTCTTCTCTCCTGCCTCCTCCCCAGTTAACAATGGTAAGTTGTTAAATGAAAAATTATGACTCTGGAGAGACACTTTTTTCCAGAGTGCTAAGCAAGCATGGATTTTATTTTGTTGATTTGTATTAAACACTTCCTTGAATTAGGTTGAAAAAAAAATTAATTAGCTTGGAAAAACCTCTCAGCCACTCATTTAAGTAAGTGTATGTTGAGTCCAACATCCAGAAATGTGGTTCACCAAATAGGTACTTGGAGTGCAGAACTTTAGTGAAGCATTGCATGCTGAAGCTCTTCAGGGCACTGATATCTGCTGCTGATGTTATCTGCCAGGATCAGCTCTTGAATATGGTTATGGTAAAATCAGACTTTTAAGTGCCTGAAATGGAAGAATGATGATTATGTGACTCTTGTAGGATGACAGCAACAATCGGGAGAAAAACAAATATGATATAAATAAAAATAATAAATAAAATAATAAAATGATGAATATTATCAGATATGTTGTTTCCAAGAAGAAAATGTTGGAACTTAAACAATTTTAATGTACTGATTACTTTTAAATATAGCTAAATATCTAATACCTAGCAGCCTGCTAGTATTGGCACGCAGAGGTCTTGTCCTCGTTACATCAGTTGGAAACTTTCCTTGGTACAGTGATCAGTAGGTGGTCAGTATCCTTTTCTGTGTCAGATATGATCAACTTTTTTCACTTGATATGTTGTTGCTTGGTGGATCAGTTTGTTTCTCAGGAATAATGCATTCTTTTTACAACAGCTGTACAGTCTTGCTGCTTCTTCTCCTAAATTTCGCTGTGGTACTGTTTCTATAGAAGGTAAGGAGAGCAAAAGCTGCCTTTAAAAAATCCCGACAAACTTCAACCCCCACCAAAAAAAAAACAAAACAAAAAAAACACAACCAATCCAAAAAGCCCCAAAAAAGGAAAACCCAGATACAACCCCAAAATCTTATCCTTTTGATTTTATCAGATGGGAGCATTTCCTTCATATGGCTCACATAATGGGATGGATGATAATTTATTTCCATTCTTTATTGATTTATGTAACAATAACACTGGAATACTGAGAATGCTTGGGCTGCAGCCTTTTGTGGTTGTGTGACTCTGATTCTGTTTTCTGATTGCAGTTGGAATTGGGTGTTGCAATGTCATTAAGGAGAGTGTTTCTGAATCTTATTGCTGGACATACTGAAACCCTGGGATTCCAGACTGGTTCTTTGAATTATGCAGATTTTTTTTTATTATTTGAATGTGTTTTTGAAGCTGTGATTGTGTTTCTTTTAAGCCTGAGCAGTTATTTTCCATTATATAGTTATTTTTTACTGCTGTAAAAATAACTTTTGATGGCCTTTCACTTGGTTTTTCACTTGGTAATGCTGCTGCTCCTAATCTGAGAGTAAACAAATGCAAAGCTTTGTGGACTCATTGGTAAATGACTTGAATCTACAATGTTAAACTATTAATTTAATTTTTGTATGGATCATGGAAAGTCTTGCACCTAACTCTTGGCCAGTTGGAGGGTAGCATTGTCAGTTTAGGGAATGTGAGATACTTACCATACTGTTTTTGACAGAAGTACTAAAAAGAAACATTTCTGTAGGGCATTTGAGAATTCTAATGATTAAGATGATAGGTTATGCTTGGGCCTGAACGTGTTTGCTAGAAAACTGTAATGCTGATATTCCCTTTTACCCTCCTGTTTCCCTCCCTCTCCCACTCCCCCAGTCTTTAATGCCAAGTGTCCTGGGTTATTAATGATTAAGTGCAATGAATAAATGCAGAAAAGGCTCACTAGGCATGTTTGACTGCCTCATGCAGAAGGTTAAACTTAAAAGGTACAACAAAAAGAGGAGCGTTCTTACTCTCGGTAGTTGTATGTATACACCATCTGACTGTTTCTGTCTTACTTAAAAGTGTGGGGTGACACCAAACATTGTTAAGCTAAAGGTTGGGTTTTCTTTTTGTTTTGGATTTGAACAAATTGGGGTTTCACGTCAGCCTATATTTCACTTTCTTTTACTTTTTTTTTTTTTTTAAGCTCAGACAAGGGAAAGTGCAGGGTTTTTTTCTGCTCAGTTTTACTTGTGTGTTTCTTTATAATTTTTTTTGAGTTTTCCATTTTTTTTTCTACCAAGGATATTACTCTCTCTTAGTTAAATTGGAACAGAAATGTGAATGTTAGAAATGTGTGGCCAGTTGGTCTTGTTTTAGCTAATGATGTACTTGGAGTGTACGTGTGCAAAATATACTTCAAGGCCTGTCCTAATCAACTTAAGAAAAATAAATTGAAATAAATATCCCCAAACTATTTGCAGCTGTTAAATTACATTAATTTAAATGAGATTAAAGCTATAATATGTGTAGCTATTTTCATATGAAGATAAGCTTAAGCAATATTCTTCCTCTGATCCTAGCTCAGAGTACAACCAGACCAGAACCTTTCATTTGAGGATTATACCTTCCCTTTTGAATTTCTAATCTTTTCTTTTTTCCTTCTGTTTGTTAGCTGTATGTATTTTTTTCCAAATATTCTTTTTTCTATGTTATTTGTGAGTTTGTTTCTGATGCAGTGATCCAGATATATGTTACGACCTGAGAATCATGGAACTGGAATAAATATTCTAAATAGGTAGTTATGTGCAAAATTGTAAGAATAGAGGTTTTTATTCATAGCCTTGGGTAGGAAGTTTTGGCTTTGATTGTGCTTGTTAATAGATCTCAAATGTGGAAGAAACCATGAACCACTGGAGACACTTGAGTGAAATGGCACACATGGAATAAGAGTTGAGGTTCTACAGAAGGAATCCCAGTTGTATTGTGCATGTGAAGGTAAGAGTCATATTCTGAATCAGCCTGTGAGAGTGAAAGACCCTTGATATAGTATTGCTGTATTAGTAATAGAATTAATGATGGATTTATGTTTTGGCATTTTGTCTTTTCGACAATATTTGGACAGAGCTGAGAGAGCTGACTGAGAGCTGAGTAATACACTGAACAAAAAGATGATCAGCTAGTGACTCTTATCAGTAAGTTGTTGAAAACTGCTTGGGGTTTCAATGATATTAATAGGTTATTTGACTGCATTATTTAGTAGCAAGGCTTTACCTTGCTACTGAATTCTTACTATCTGGATTTAGTGAAATGTTATGTCCACTGGAATATCGTGTAAATATGTGAAAATGGCTTCAGCAGAAATGTAATGCAGAATGCTTTAAAATGGAAAAATTACTATGTTAAAGTTTTATTCAGGCAGCTACATGTAACAAAATAGTTATTGAGTGTTTGCTAGCCATCTGAATTTTACCTGAATTGATAGTCATATAAAGTAAACAAAAATTTCAGATATGGGCAAAGAAAAGGTGATTGAAATAAAGAATGTATGGTCATGAGTTGTACTGTCATCACAAGATGACAGAAAATTGAATGTGCACAGTATGTTTGACTGAAAGGCTAGTTTTAGTTCTGTAATTGTAAATATTGTGTGTGAACAACCACAGAAGTATATTGTGACATTTTATCCCGAGGAGCTTAATGTAAAGAACTGTGTGCTAACATCAGAGTGGTTATGAATTAGCTGTGCCCCATTAGCTCGCATTTACTTATATCAATTTGCAGCTCCTCTGAAATCATCTACAGAATACCAACTGTATGCACTCAGCTTCTGCCATGCCTGAGAATTTTGAATAACTACAGCTGAAGCTCTTTAGGCCTCTTGAGGAGAGAAAGAAAAAGGCACTCTGTATGCAGAGCTTACCAGCTGTTTTACTTTCCTTTTGCACACCCTTGGTGTTACACACTTCTGGTTCCGTCTGTGTTGTTTGTTGATCTTTCTGAGATGAAAGTCACTGAAAATGTCAGCTGTGTTGCAGTTTCCGTACTTGAAAAGCAAGTGTGTAAGTAGTGAATTGTCAATTCCCCTGCTGATATTTAGAAGCTTTGACTGCCAATCCTGTATTTCAGGAGTCCCTTGAAATTGTTGTAATGAGGCTTGAGCTGAAATACTCAAAGCTTCATATGCTACAAAGTGACTTTATTACATAAAAACTTCAGTAAGAAATGTGAAAGAAATAACTCTGGCCTGAGGAATTTGTTTACTCTTCTGACAATGCCTGTAAAAATTACTCAGCTAGCTACAGTCAAGGGAACTTACCTGATTTTTCAGGCATGACCTATGAATCTCTGCAATTCCACAACGACTATATTAGTACCTCAGAAAACTTTTAAACTCTCTAGCTTAGACAGCAGATAGCTGTGATACTGTCTAATTTTCACTGAGTTAGTGCTATGGGATTTTCCCTTTGTTATTCCTGTTAATCCTCTAGGTTTAGTTAATATTCAGAGAAGGGAGATGAGGACAGTTATCTTACTGCAGAGACAGGCTGGCCACCCAAGAGAGTTTAAAGTTTATAATGACTCTAGTCAATGAGGAGGAACAGGGGAAGTTTAAATTTCTGTCATTCATAGATCTGAAGTGTAGTGCTTTCAAACTTTGACATTACCATTGTGCCTTGAAAATCGAGACAGATATTTTAGTTTCCACAAGACTGCGCAAGTTGTCTGATATTGAGGTATGGGAACCTGGAGGCAATGGCAGGCATGAGATAATGGGAAGTGATGTTGAAATAGTTCCCTAGCATGTATCCCTCACTTGGACATGTATAAGAATTTGCACAGGCACTTCTCAATGAGGGAGAAATGTCAAGATTTGGCTCCCGGAAGTCTTTGTATATAACCTTAACATGACTCTATCATGATAGGATGCAGCTGTATCCCAAAGTGCTTGTGAGTTTGTAACTGATGGTTACGAATGAATCATCATTTCATTATTTTTTCCCCTGAAAAATAGAGCTGGTAATCTACTCCAATAAAAAACTCTTCTCCTCCCAAAAATTTTCTATAAATCTGTGACAGCTAATCCCATGAAACATTGACCCTGATGTGGGTCAAATGTTTGTGGTTTTTTTCTGGGTGTTTAGCTTGAGGAAGTAGTTTGGAAGTGCGTTTCCAGTTTCCCAGCCACCTTTTACAGCTTTCTTTCTTGAAACTGTTTGTTATTTCTGAGGCTGCTGTATATTTCTCACTAAACTATAAGGCTGTAGTACTCAAGTATTTCCACAAACTGGGTTGCTAAAAAACCCTTTGGTGACAAATGTAAGCCAGTACTATGTGTCAGTATAGCAGGTGTGTTTCACCATTAACATGAACTACACACAGAACCATACACCTGTGACAAGAGAGAAGCAAACTGTGTATGTTGGAGAAAAAAGAGTGAGTAGGTGGATTGTGGATTAAGGCATTTGGAAACCAGGAATTGGGTAGATGTAGCAGTGCTCTTCTGCTCTATTGCTTTCGCCGTAGTCAGGATGTAAGGAATTCCTCTGTATGCTCACACAAATGATTCCCCTTTTCTTTTATCTGTTTGAGTCTGCTCTGTGCAAAACAAGTTCCTCAGTTGCAGACCACTTCTCCACCAGAAGCACAGTAGTCCGGCAAGGCAGCAGAAGGGGTGAGAACATGGACAGCAATTGCCAGACTGTCATAGTACATTAATTTTACCTTAATTATACTTTGGGCCCTGATTAATACAGGTCATTGCTGCCTGCTCACATTGTAGATCATGCTGAAAATTGTACAATGACAAGTACAATTCCTCTGAGTCATTTTGACTCCATGGCTTAATAACCATTGTTTAAACACAGTAAGGAAACTGTTTATTTTGAAAATGTTTCCAAGAAGTCCTAATCCCCTTTTGGGGTACATGGAAGAGTTCTGCTATGAGGTTGCTCTTAACTGTAGAAAGCAGTCAGGTTGAATGCTGAAAAGGAGACAGAAAAGATAGTTGCTCTGCTTTCTCAGCAAGTAAAGTGAAAAGATTTCTTTGGGTTGGGTAGATTTGCTTAGTAGCACAAGGGCTGAGTGGGACATCTTCACAGGTCGAGATATGAGTTGAATGTGTTCTCAGAAGAAGACTTTGGACCAGGAATGCCTAGAAGCAGTCTAGCTCAATGGCTGCACATCAATAAAACACTTCACCAGATAAGAAGGGGGATTCACTAGCTTAGGATAGATCATTCATTTGCCATACAAGGTAGCATCAGGTCCCTTGTTCTAAGGAGTTTTGAATATTTCTCCTTTTCCCGAGGACTTCCTCAAACATACAGCTTTTCTGGTTTGCATTGGTTGTAGATCATGGCTATACTTTTTGTAACCAGCTAGCACATACCTGAGCAAGAACTGCAGCCTTGTTGTTACATCCCTCTTTGTTTCTTAGCAAGCATCCCTCTTTCTGTTTAAATTGTAAGTCAGATGTTTTCTTTCTCCATGTATTTCGTATCACATGGTATAGCTTCAACAGGAAGGTCCAGTGCCTGTGTCTCATGAAGGGGAGCCTGGCATGTGAGTGACTTGGGAGATGTCTGCCCTGTAGCTGCATCCCCTGCTATCACTACAGTGACCACTGAGCAGCCTTCCAAGACCCATGCTTTGTCTTGGGCTTTTCAAGTAACCACTGCTTTGCCCGAAAGTTATAAAATGCAGGAATCCTGGTGCTAACTCAGTACTAGCTAGGCTGGCTGCGAAGCAAGGGCAGGAGCACAGGTGGGGCTGACAGTCTCTGTGTTTACCTTGTTCCTGTTCATCATTCAAAGCCTTGGGAGAAAAGCCCTGCCAAGGGGAAAAGTAAAGTCTCAACTGTATCCTTGGGAAGTCAGAAATGTACGCTTGAACCCGTGGGTTCAGTTCTGTGCTGCCTCTGAGGATACTGTTCGGCCTGAGTGATAATTGTAAACTCTGCAAAAATGGGCTTTTCTTTCATAGAAGTCTTTATTTACATACCTTTTCCTTGCTGGTTTGGTGTAACATATTTTCTTGACAGAAGATGATTCAGTATGGTCTCTGTTTTGCCATTAAAAAAATCTTGAACAATATTAGTCTTGGTTGAAACCAATTGATTGCAAAATTGAATCTGTTGGCTTTACAATTTCATTTAAAAGACAAAAGATATTGTACTTCTGAGTTTCTTGTGTATTTATATAAAAAACTGTGTGAAAGGATTAAAAGTTGAGTCACTCCAAGACGTAAAGTAAATTATTTGTTGACAGGATTCACAGCAAAAAGTATTTTAAAAAACCCAAACCAACAGTGGAAGCCCCTTCATGCCTAGCTGTGCTAGAGACTATACTCTTGGGAGTTGTTTACTGGCACCTCCTTTTAGGAGTAATGACTAAATACGTAAGTACATGCATGCAAGCACAGTTCTGTCACCCCTACTTCTTCATATTGCAGGAATCTGGCAGGGCCTTCCATCAATGATAACTGCTCTTCAGTTTTAATTACATGTACATAGATGTAATATGTCTTTAGAAGCTCAAAGTTCTTGTCATCATGTACAGTTATGTGAGAGGTTTTTTTGCTCATAGGGCCAGATGATAACTTGAAATGATGAGCAAGTGGGAGTAGGAAGAGAAGAGCTCTGTTCACTGAGTCCTGTATAATTACATTTAAAATGATGAATGAGTCAAGGCTGAGTTATCTGGGCATATAGGCGTACTTAGAGGTTAGTATAGGTACAGTAATTGCATTTCTTAGATAATTTTCTCATTCTTTTTATGTAAATGTTTGCAAGAACATAAAACTTGCATTCAATAATAACTTTCTATCACTAGGCAAAAAATTAAAATCAGAAAGCTCTTCCTGGTATACTTAATTTCATATACAAAGTGCTTGACTAATTTGGCCCCAGAAGCTGTTCCACTCTCTTGTACATATATTCTTCATTGCCTTGATATCTCAGGGAATTTTGTTCTTGGGTGGAAGTAAACAAAAATGTTCCGTCTGCTATTTTAAGCAACAAGTGGAAACTTTCATGGGTGAAACAAAGAGTTGAAATATAAACTTAAACAGCTTTCAAGTTTTACGTTCAATTTTGGGGTTATAAGCTGCTTTTTAAGACTTCACTGTAGCTTCATTGCTTTTTACAGGTGCAGAATTTTGCATGACTGCAAAACACTGTTAGCATTTCCCTGAGGTAACAGGAGGGAGAAGAGACTTGTCTCTTCTTCTTGAGAGAAGACTGAGGAGCTGGAAACATTCACTCATCCATTTGAAGTCTCTGTAGTGGGAACCAACTAATGGAAGAAAGCATTTGGCTAAAACCTCTGACTGCTGTGTTTTTCCTCATCTTCACCTGATTTTTGGAAAATCTTCTAGAACAACTCTGGTCTTGCCAACACTACTCTTTAGGTGCTATAAACATACACTTTTGTTTATACCCTCAGATTTTTTGCAGGATCTTGTCATGTATTACCCGCTGTCGAAATAGAAGTTGTAACTACTGATGTGACTCTTCTGAACTCTTGGTTTTGATTTGCATTTAGCTGAAGGTGCCTGCAATTGCATGTCATGTTTAGTATGCTGCTCTGCTACAGAGGTAACAGCCAAATAGAGATGCTAATCCATGGTATGAGAGTTGTAAAATAATCATACAAAGCTCATAATGATCCCAATTTATCACTTTGGATACTGAGTAGCCTTTTCTGGGGTGCCAGTGTATATCTGTAAGAAATAAGTTGAATATCATTTTGATCATCAGACGCTTAATCCAGATGAATGACACTGGAATTGATACAAATATTGTGGCCAGTCCTTTCCCAGAAACATGCTTGAGGGAAATGTGCACTGAATTCTTCCTCTATAAGAGCCAAAAGAAATTAATTAATTCACCTCTATAGAAAGAGGCTCCAATTAGGTTTAGTATGTTTGACTTAATTTTTTTCTTGGTACTAATATTAAAAAACCTTAAGAGGAAAAGCTAGTAGCTGTTACTATGCAGGTATATAAGTATTGTTAGTGCAGTTTCAACTGCTTACATCTTTCAGGTTTGCAGCATTTATGTAAAACCTGAAATAGAATGCTGTGGTGTTTGCAGTCTGTTTGTTGTGTTTTCATCCTTAGCATCATTTTACTCAGTCTTAGAGAAGTGTTTCTTTTCTAAAATCATATTTTTACTTTGCTGTTTTGAACTCTGAAATCATGATGGATTGCAAGGCAAGAATACCTAGAATAAAGTTCAGCTTATTTTGAGCCTAGGGCTATAGTACCAGTACTAGGGCAGCCTGAATTAAAAAAATCAATTTTTTGAAGACACTCCCCCTTTAACATGGTTTGCATTTTCTGTCATGGAACTTTTCTCTTTAATTCTCCCATTTATTCAAATTCTTTTAAAATAATTACCATTTGGAAAAGTGAAAACCTGCACCAGGTGACCTAAAGATTTATTGGCTTAAATTCTTTTGTCTTGCATAGCAGGTTTAAACAATCTGTGCTTTTATTATTAGCAGAACCCATTTTAAGTTGGAGAAAATAGGAAATAATATGTAATCTGAGCAATATACTTAGTCTGCAGAAGGTGTATCAACAAATACTGTCAAATGTTATGTTTTAATAATCCATTTTGATATGTATTTGTGAAATTACTGATACTGTTATCGTTGCAATAAGGTTTTTCTATGAAATATGACATAGATATGGAACCATAGTATTATCTCATTCTCATTTCCAAACTGGACCAAATTGTACTATAATCATAATGATGCTAGGCTATTAATACCTGTGTATGTTGAGGAGATAAAACGGTAGCATGCAGGAGGAATGCTGTTGTGGGAATGGTTGAAGCACAAAGCTTTCTGGTACAGCTGAACCTTTAAAAGCTACAGGGATGATTTCACTTGCTGCTGAAACATAGCAGCTTCTGAGGCCGCACACAGGACATGCAAACCTCTCACATATGCCACATGCCAGTTTAGGATAGGTGAGGATGCATTTGAACTGCAGGCTTGATACAGTTTTCTAAACCGAAATTTTGTCGCTAGGTCAGGCTTAAGGCTTATCTCTATGAAGGTCATCAGATATCTGGTTACAAATGAACAAACAGTTGGTTTTGAAAGTACAACTTAAAAGTTACCACCTCTGTGATGATTCTCACTAACAGGCTTGTGGGTTTTTGTTGCAGTACTGACACCCATAATAGCGACTTCCTACTCTTATACATCTCTCTTGTTTTGTTACTGTATATTAGTATTGATAGTTTTTTTTTTCTAAAAAATATTTTTACTTTTATTTTTACATGAGTACCACTGTTTTTCCTCCTTGGCTATGGTAGACTCTTTTTGTTTATTCTACTGGAAGCATAAGTAAAGGTTACATCACCATATGATAATCTTCACATGTACTCATCTTGAACTGAGCAAGGCAGTTCTTGCTCTTAATTTTCAGTATTTTCCCTTGAAAAATTGCTTAGTTTCAAACTGCATATTTCCATTAAAATATATACCCATGAATAGAAATGATGAACATAATTTTTGAGAGATAAAATACAGTAAATTGAGAAGATGGGTGGGGTTTTTTATTTTCTATTAGAAAAAAATATATTTTTTAAATTTATGTTTTTATGTCATTGTATTAGTTTCCTGTGAAATAATAAACATGCTGCTTTCAGATATTCATGAGAAAACTTGAAAAATACTAATTGAAATCTAAGCCTGCAACTAAGACTATGGCCAACATCTAGAACTACCTCCAAAGGTGGTTGTATGGGTTTGTTTTGTTTGTTTGAAATTATGTTAAAATTTAGTGCTCATAGAAGTACTTTTAAGGTGGTACTTTCAATTTAAAGATACATTTAGGAGATGTTTCATTTGTTGTGTAGAACACAAAGGAGGTATTTGCAGGTTTTGCTTGATTTTTT
>VZRQ01009368.1:2161837-2185462 GCA_013397975.1 Machaerirhynchus nigripectus | reverse complement strand
TAGTGCCTTCAGTTGTGTTTATGGTCTAATATAAATTTAATGAACTTTCTTGGTATGAAATACATCTTGGAAAATAAATGACATTTACAACTTATTCTGAAATTTTGTAGAGAAAGAAATAGGCATGTTTAGTCAGGAAACCTGAAAATAAATGAGGTCAGTGTAATTGAGATTGCCATTTTAATCTGTCTGAGTAACTGTGGTGTATTATGAGAGCTGCTGCCCTGTCTCACACAGTGGCGTTTATCTGTATAAAGCATGGCAGTTGTTAACGTGTGTTGTGTCCTGGCTTGTTCAGAAATTAAAGCTGGCCCAAAGTAAAATATATCTGCTATTTTCTAAAAACTGCTCATTTTGCAAAAGTTAGTTCTTCATTTGTTTTTTAAATTCATCTGGGAAGTGAAGTGAACTATGATCTATTCACTTAATACATACTGTGCGTATGTAGAGTACCCAAGGCACACTACTGCAAAGTTTGTCAGTCAAGGGCTTAGCTTTTATCTGTGGGAGGATGCAGGCCCCTAGTACCTCCCCTTCCAGTGTATTCTAATTTTACTGTTCCTTTGAATAATTCTACTTTATTCTAGTGTTTTCAGTCTCTAGAGAGACTAGACTAGAGAACTAGACTGTTCTATGCAACAGAAGAAATGAACACCTGAAGTGCAGCTCAGAATTCAGGAATTTCTGTCTAAAGAAATTTATACCTTGCTTGATAGAGTTAAAAAATGTCTTTATGCTCTAATATTTCTGCCACAATACAGGGAAAAGTGAAACAGCATGTGGAAGGCTGTATACCCACTAGTGCTAAGGGATTTGGGAAAGGGAGGAATAAAAAAATCCTACGTTGCCTGCAGTGAATGAATGTAGACGGGGAAAAAAATAAAAGCACTAGGGAGCTTTCTGATTGTTGGCCTTTCTCTGTGAATTGGAGAGCATTTCTTCCCTTGACTCCTTCAGACATACTAAAGCTTTGGGTGGCCCAGTCGCCTTGGAGATGCTTGACTGCCCTGGTAAGGGCTTAAAAAGAGCTGGCTGGGACTGGTGGTGGGAAGTCAGCCCAGGCTGTGCAGCCAAGAAAGGAAGGAAGGTCACACAACGGGAAAACATGCAAGGAGTCCAAGGACCTGATCACCTGCTGGAGGAAGAAGATGTAAAATCAGTCTTCTGTAATTGCTCTCGATGTTGAAAATTACTCCTTTGAGGGGAGGTACCTTATGTGTATGGACTAGAAGGCAGCAGAAGTAGCACAGCTTTTGTAGTCTGTTGGTGCTTGCTGGTGAGGGGCAGAACAGCGTCTGTTCCTTGCTTCCAGGACAGGTTACGTGTTATTTCTGGTGCATCTTAATATAAAATGAGTAAGCAGTCCCAGAAGCAAAGAATGGAAGTTTGGAATGTGCTCATCCCTTTATTGCAGTAACTGCATTACCAATAAAGCATATGCTAAATGGATTAAGAAAAGGATGCCATCTCAAAAGTGGCTCTTCAAAAAGAATTCTGTCTCTTCAGAGCCTGAAATAATTTTTGTTAATGATCTAGAAACAAAGATGAAATCATTGACAATTACGCTGTCTACACATTTTATTAAAACAGTAAGCAGCTATGATGGTGAAATCAAAGGAGTTTCACAGTTGAAACAGTCGGTTTTTAAAACTGAGGCAGTCAAACAGACCCCAGTCACAGGGCTGGGAATCACAGGCTGAAGCACTTGGTCTTTGAAAGGGTCCTTGTCCCCTAGGTGGTGCTGTAGAAAAAAAAGATTGTGGTATTTGTATATTCATTATATATATAAGTATGTATGAGAGTGTGCATCCATATATATGGGAATATATGTACACCTGTGTATTTGTATATATATGTGGAAAATGTAGTTGAGATCGGTGAGGCTGACCCTAGGCACTTAGTATTTGAATTAAAAACAAGTGTTAAGGAATGAGGAGGAAAACAGCAAGAAGAGAGTATGTTCAAGACATCAGGATAAATGTCTCTAGAAAAAAAAACAAACAACAAAGCAAAACTTCCTAGCTAAGTTTGCTAACAAAATCAAAAATTGGAAGTTAACACAATAATAGCACAGAGGAATTTTGAAAACAAAAAGCCAAATATTAAAACATTTTCCTCTCTGATGCTGTGATTAGATGCAGGATGACTGAGAGCAAGGTCCAGATTTTAGCCTCCGAAGAGACAAGTTGCCAGAATCGGTGGAAGTTCTCCAGCCCCCAGCACTCCTTCATCACACCTCTGTGCTGTGCTGACAAGCCTTCTCTGGCAAGCTAGCACTAGCAGACCTAAATACAGCAGATTAAATCACTGAAGTGAGATTTGCAACACACAGGAGATCAGAAAAAAAACCAACTTTGTGTTTAGATATAGTATCTTCTGACCTTAAATTTGGTTAAATGCTGTTACACCTCAGAGGACTGTTCTTGGTGTTTAACAGTTAAATTGACTATTGGCTGCTGTTGTACAGAAGAAGGGGTAATGGCTTTAAGAGTTTAGATTGAGAGGAATTTTTTTACAGTGAGGGTGGTGAAACACTGGAGAGGTGATAGGATGCCACATCCCTGGAAATTCTCCAAGTCAGGTCGGACAGGCTCTGCGCAACCTGGTATTCAATCTAGTTGAAAATGTACCTGTTCTTGCAGAGGGCTGGAATATATGACCTTTAAATATATGACTCAATATATGACCCTTCCAGCCCAAATTATTCTTCTATTAATTTTTCTATACAGGAATTGTATGATTGCCTTGCTAATGTGGTTTTGGTTAAAATACAGTTCAGTTGCTTTGCATTGGTCAGTGTCACCACAGGACATGCTCTCTTAGTGCCTCCAGTATCCCTGTCTGATCACAGACCACTTACTTTTCGGTTATGCCCCCATGACACATAATTTGATTAATCCTCTAGAATAACTGTTATTATTACCTCAAAATAAAATGGGGAGCAAAGAGATACTTCTAGAAAACTTCTATTCAGTTTTTCTTTTGCCTTGGTTTTGTATCTTGAAAATAATACAAAAAAATCTTCCTCTTTGAGCGTTTTTGAAAAAGTTTTCAAAAAGGGTAAAACTGGTGTTTTTTGCCTTTGCATAGTCTCTATATTGAGATGATGCTAAAAATGATATTACAGGCATTTAATATTTTTAAGTCTTTGCGTACTGTTAGTTAAAGGGCTGAGCATTTCTTCTAAAGTAATATATTCTTGTGGAAATAAAGCTCTCAGAGTTTACTTAGTGGTGTATTTTGGTTTTGTGTCAAAACTCTAACTTCAGCCATTAGAACAGAAATCTGGAAAGCTTTATTTAAAGCAGGGAAGCTTTTTTTAAATAAAATGCAAAACTAATAAAATGAATCATCCCAAATCCTGTGTCTCCTGGCTCCTGCCTTAGCAAATTGTGTAGTGGAAATAGCTCTTCATAACATTTAGTTTCTCATCTAATGGTAAAACAAAGGAAGATCCTAGTCTCAACTTTTATGGCCATGGCTCAGAAGAATTGAAGATAATGACACTTTAGCCTCAGTATGCTAGTTGTTTTGGAGGAAACAATAGGGGAATAATTCTTTGACCTTGCACTAATAACCAGAAGATGTTTAAATTACCGTTTCCTTCCACAAAACAATGATTAATTTGTGTGTTAATAGTTTCTATTCACTTAAAGAAGATTCAGTCAAAAAATTCCCCTGTGCTTAAAGACCAGAAAAGTATTTTAAAAGTTTAATGAGAGTTAATTAAAAATGCTGATTTTTCAGTTGCTTCTGATATTACATCAGCAGTAAACTAGTTATCTAAAGAATCTTCCACTAAGGTAAGTTACTAGTGGTAGTTGTTTAGGGTTTTTGGTTGTTTTTCTTGGTTAAAATTCCTCAAACCACTGCTGCTGCTTCTTACCACAACAACCCTAAAAGGGAGCAGCAGAGTGGAGAGAGATGTTTTGGTCTGTATCCACAAATGATTCTTTTTTTCCCCCACTGCACCAAATGCTGCCAGGGACTCTTCATTCAACCCTGAGAAGAGGGGAATGGCCACAATTTGTCTGATGAAAGAGATGGAGTTAGTGAAGAAGAAAACCTGTTTTCTCTACTTTCATCAGTTCCCATTCAGTATCTCTGAGTAGATGGGTGGCACCTGAGCAATCAAAAATGTCAAAAAGCAGCTACCTGTCAGCTTTGTCTCCATATATTATTCAAGTAATTCTTAAAAAAAGTAAGGAATACAAAATTAATTCAGGTCATGTTAATTCAGCAGCTGTTATGGATATGTTAGTACACTAGAAATCCTGTTTAAATAAAGGAAAGGATATTCAGGCTGTTAACTTTTGGTGCTGATCATGCAGTAGTATTATTAGTACTCTTTTTATACTCTCACCTTGTGGAAGGAAGGAAGATAAAGGGAACGTAAGGCCTGTGTGCTAGTTTGTACCTTATGGTTTTTTTAATCACTATGCTATTAATCACTGTGCTGTTAATCTCTGGAGGAGTTTTGTTTTTAGTCCAGGAAACGGTGTTGTGTATTTATTGAAAGCAGTCTTCCATAGGATTTTGAAATTTATAATTTGTTTTTTCTCTTCTACCTCGTATGCAGTTTATTTCCTGAGGTCAGGTCTTTGTACACATGTGAACAAAGAAGTTATTTTTGTATTATTTTCTGTTCAACGGTTAAATCATTACCTGCTGATCCCTTTCTTAGGTCTTTTATGTGCTTTTTATCTGGTTGTTTGACTTTCTGACTGTCTGCACCATGAATTTCTTTAAGTTCTTTATATATGGTGAAATGCTGAGAGAAATCATTGTATTATCATGGATTTGTCTGGTAGTAAGGCAAAACATCAAAATCTCAGAATTGTCTCTAAAGTATGCTTTGTTGTTCCAAGGAAAAACAGCTCTCTAGCTAAAAGTGTGAAGTGACTTCTGTGAAGGTGTTTTGAACAGCAGGACACTCCAACCTCCCAAACATTTGTTTCTCCAATGAAATTCTTAGTCAAGGACAGATAACTGGGCTCTATCTCAGTCTTCTAAGGATTTGTGGCTTCAAAATCTTTAGGTTTGTGGTGCAGCTTTTATCAACCCCTTTTTTTCCCCTTTTTTGCACTCCTGCTGTTGGCTGTTGGTCATTTCTTCCTTAATTATTCTGTTGACAGTTAAAAATCACAAAAAAATTAAGGAACAAAATAGTTTTGGCCTGATTGTTATGCTAAGTGTCACTTATCCATGTTGATATACTGTCATTTAAAAAAGGGAAAAAAGGGCATCTTACTCCTTCCTTCTTAGTGTGAAAGTTTTTAGTAAATGGAAGGTGGGATGGGTTGGGAGCCAGGAGATTTGGTGCTCTTGTCTCTCCTCTGTGTGCTGAGGTTGGTTGGTCTGGGCAGCTCACAGTCCCTGTTGACCAAAACCTCTGGTCTTATTTTTAATGTTGATGTAACAAGCATTTTGTATATATTTAACTGATGCTATACTCAATCATTTAAGCGAGTGTTTGAAACAGGCATCAAATCTCAGCTGTTTAGCATGCTTTGATCTCATAAAACTTCTGGCATGAATGTGCCAAATACATATTCAATGGTATCTTTTAACATCTGACTTCCTTAGTAGGGCAGAGTTTTGCTTCAGAGATGAGTAATTCAGGAACTACAGTGTTGGAGCTGCCATTGTGCTGTGGCCATACAGTGCTACAAGCAGTGGCACAGAAAAGTGGGATCAGGAAGGATGTAAAGGAAAACAATAAATCCCATGCTAGCAATTAGCTATGAGCGTCTTCAGGAGTCCATGGTGCAGCCAGCTGTGTGTTCCATTCTTCTTTTAGCTTCTCCATTACCATGGGAGGCAGAGAGATCTAAAAGATGCTGAGTTCACATCTGCCTGACGCACTCCATGAACAGGATGGCGAGGAGTGGGTGTTTGTTGAGAAAACTGTAGTAGTGTGAGCAATGCTCCTGACCCTGTGCATAACGCATTTTGTTATTAGAACTTTTGAGCATGTCTACCTGCTCCTCTTCGTGCTACTTGCTGTGTTAAAGATTTCATGGTAATAGCAATGTACTAAAAAAGGGAGGACTCAATTTATAAAACAGATCAGTAATGAAGTTTAGTAAAATAAAAGTAGGTTTTTTTACTTTTTGATACCTGAGTACTTTCTGCCATATGCTGCTGTGTAAAGACAGATAGAGTTAGTGAAAGGGAAGATGTGCGGGAAGGTTGTGCTTAAGCAAGTAACTGTTTGCTAGTGTGCAATTAGGAAAAGAAAAATAAATCAGATGTCAGTTTATTGCAGAAATACGGGCAATGTAGCTCTCAAAATATTTAGGCCATGAACTTCATATAAAAGCTGAAAGACCTTCTTAATTTTATTAGCTAGGGATTGCAAAGCATGTAGTGATACCTGAACTTGACTGTGTCTGAGAACCATTCTGTAAAAAAACAAAACACAAGTTTCCATTCTGGGGGAAAAATACAGTAACAATATTTAAAGTTTTTGACAACAATAATAAATTCTGACATAATGGCACTATTTAACTTTCCATGCAAAACATGCGTAGCATCTAACCTAAAGAAACAAACTGAAGAAAGAGGACTCTCCAAAATGCACATAAGTTTGCCTGAAAGAACTGTGTGAAGCATGGGGTAGAGAGGCCTGCTACTGGCCATAAGCATGATTTTCAGTTTGGACAGGGTGACTGTAGACTGTGACTTGTAGGGTGACTACAGGGATTTGTAGAACAGTTATGCTTCTCACAAAACTGAGCAGAAAAGAACATAATGTACCTAAAAAAAGAAACAAAAGTGCACATATCCTGGAAAATGATTTGTTTAATAAACTACTACATCCCCTAGTTGGAATAATTTCCTTGAACATGATGGAATATGGGTGTTGCTTATATACTTGACACTGAAACATGTTTTTTTTGATAGCCAAAGTTGAAGCAGCTGAACAAAAAAAGTAATTTCATGTGAGCATAAGATAGGTGCTCTAGCAGCTAAACTGAAATCAGTATCCTTGAAAGCTGAAAGCAGTTTAAGTGTAATGCTGAAGAGCACATCAGGAGCCTCCTTAGTCCTTCGTCTGTTTCCTGGTGACATTTGATTGTGTAAGTTGAGATGTTTAATATAAAAGTAAATTTAAAATCAAACAAAACAAAAATGACACAAGGACATTGCACCACAGAGAAAAATAAACCAGTAAATATACCCTGACTGAAGACTGCATCAGTTAAACCTTCATAGCTACAGATGATATGCGCATAATGGTGAAAGAGAATAATTTCAAAAGCCGGAAGCCTAAGAAGGGATGGGGGGGATGAAAGGGCAGCCAAGCAGAAAAAGTATTAAATAACTTCAGCTTTACTGTAAAGGTAAATGTGAATGCTTTAGCAGGGGTGCTAAGGCATTCAGGAAGAGTTCCTCATAAGGTCACTCTTTGGGGGTGGTTTTTGTTTTGGACCTGATGTTTTCTAAAGCTGGTTCCTACTGTGCTGCTGTGGTGAGGCTGTTTGGAGACTGGGCCAGCAGCAGCATGCACGGAGCCTTTCCCTCCTTCCTTCGGGTCATGGTCCTGTGTATGTTGGTTTGACAGCAGCATTGCAGTTTCCTTCCAGGGGTCCATTGTTGCGTTTATCTCTGGCAGCGCCTAGTAAAAGTGCAGTCTGAGACTCGTGTTTGTGAGTCACCAAGCTACGAATGCAATTGCTGTCATAAACAATGTGCATTTAAATTCTGTGGTAAAGGCTGAGGTATAGCTCCAGTGATGTGAATTGCAGAAGTGCCAGTGATGTAAAACTGAGAATACTATTTCTCTTACAGGAGAGCTGGAAGCTTTGCCATATTGTCAGACTTCTACAAATGAAGTTGAATTGATTAAAATATCCAAATGTTTTTTGTTATGACCTAAACATTCATTATTTTCTTATGATAATCTTGATGATAAATCAGAATTCTTAATATTGATCTTATTTTTGCTTTGTTAGAGGAAAGGGAAATAAAACGTTCTGACCTTCGTTTTTGCATAGTAACTATTGGGGCTTCTGTGAGGCTTCCTAGCTTTTTGATGTATGTGCACATTCCTCTTTCCACACAAAATCACAAAATCAAGGAGTTGCTTAAATAAAGACTCCATACTGTATGAACAACTTTTTGTGTTTAAAACATGACTTGTATTTAATATTGATTTTAAAACTTCCTTAAAGGATGTGGATTAATTCATTAGTATTGGTGATTACATGTCCCCAAACCTTTCAAGCCAGCGTTACTTCCTGGCTAGAGTCAGGAACTTTATTTGCATCTTGGTCTTCTGATCTGATTGAGCAAATGACAGAACAACAGTGTTGATTGAACACACAGTTTGGTGTTTATAAAATAGGTCTTGCTAGAGATTTTTTTGTAGGACCCAAACATTGTCCTAAATACTTTGCCTTAAAGGGTTACTGTAGTTCATCTGATCTGCATTTTGACTCGAATTTGCAAGGAACTGAAATCATGGATGTGGTTGATGATTGTGGGTTGCCTGACGTGCAGCATCTGCGTAAGTCACGAGAAGGCTAATTTATGTCAGAGGTCCTTTGAATCACTGTCCAAACACATCTGAATGCAAATATTTTTTTTTCAACTGTGCCACACAGTGTTTCTGCCCTGGAGATCATGTTGATCCCCTGAATCACTGATCTTGAATAATTAGAAAATAAAGCCTTGTGTACTTGATTCAAGTAGTTGAAATGACTTCTGTCTCTAAAGAAACTCTTGTTTAAGATTAAAATCTTTAATCTTTAAAATTTATTTTTGTGTAGCCTAAAATGTTTCTTTTTAGAATAAATATCATCCTAAACTATAGACAGATGGCTGTATACAGGTGATTCCACAAATTTAATTCAAATCAACTCTAATTCAGATTTTCAGTGAAAAGGATTTGAATGCTGATGTGTTTATAGCATGCAGGCAGCAGATTGGTTGTTGGGAATAGATAGTTCTTTGTGTTATAAGTAATGTTTGCAGCTTTTTTGTATTCTTCAAACTCTGAAGCTAAAATTAAAAGCAAAAACCCCCTAAACTAAAACCTTTCCATTCTACACCATAATGGAAGTAGCAGCCGTTGAAATTTTGAGAGGAAGACTTCTGTGGTCAGGAGTGAGCAAATATTTGGTGGAACCCTGGAGAGCTTGCCTAGGGGAGAAAGGGGAACATTGGTACCCATCCTTGCCTGAGGGACCGGGATGCATTGTCAGGCAATTCCTCTGGTCCGGGAGCTATTGCTTGAGGAGCAGTGGGTGGGGTGTCACCTTAGCACCTCTCTTCTCCCACAGCCCTTCCTTTTTTGTTAGTTAAAAGAAATACAGAAATGCTTGTAAGGTAGAGGAGGGTTCCCTTTGGTGGACAGTTTGAAGATCTTCGAGGAGTTGAGTCTGTTGTTGCTTTGGTATTGTTGGACCACCAAGGCCTGTTTGGAATCATCGTTTGGGCATTTAAGGGTGTTTGCTTGTGAAAACCTAAATCCCATAGGGGCTCAGGGACTAGGCAGGATATTTGAAGGCTTCTGCTTTCTACATAAATACCCGAATTTCTAACCTACCTCAAAGATCAGAGCATAAAAATCTTTCCTAAATGACAGGAAAAAAAGATGGTTTTAATCATTTTACTTAAACCAGGTATCCCCTGTAGATGAACTCTAATGCAAAGCAATATATTATGACATTTTTAAGTGTGCTTCAGGGTGCAATAATCATGCTTATTTCAGTAAAAAAATATAATGGGTTGCAGAAGTCTGAGGTAATAACTCTGTTTAACTTGCTAAGTACTTCTTAGGCCTGCAGTGTCTGTTCTTCTTAATCCCCAGTTCCATTTGTAACTGTAGATAAAATTAACTGAGGGGAAAAAAGTCAGTAAAAATTAGTATAGTAGTTGTTTTTCATACATATTCAACAAAAATTACAGGTCTACAGAGGCAGAAAAAACCCTCCAATATTTAATGACAGTTCAGATTATATAGTCTTTTAGGAAAGTAAAATAAAAACAAAACAAAATCAGTAAGTCTGTAACCTGAGGAATAGGGCTTAATTCACCATGAAGTTTGCTTTATGCATCAGTGTATTAAATTTAATGAATAATTGCTTGAATATAAAAAAATTAAATTAAAAACCTATTAAGAATAGTTTTAATTAAATATAAAGATACAGACTGACTTTACGAGAGTCATAGGAAGGTGTGGCAGCACGTAATTGAAAATTTTGTCATTAACACGGAAACTATGGGTTGAGTTTTTCATATAAGATATATTCAGATCACTTTAAGATATATTCAGATGAACTTTTAGAAAAGAATGAAGTGTTTTAAAGCACAGTTAAAAGTTTTTAAAATAAAATTTTCAAAGTATGTAGTGCATATCAGCAGTTTAAAAATAAAATTATTGAAAATAAATGCCATTTTATGGAGCACTTTAAAATGTTATTATTTTTTTATTATTCCAAATGAACCCACACATGCTTCAAAAACTGTTGAAAGAAATCTTCTGATATTAAATGCCAGCACAGTGGATATGAATTGTGTGTAGCATTTTGATTTCAATAAAGCAGAATTCTGTGGTGGACAATTGTTTGGTTGTAGTTTTTTCCAACTAGCTCTAGTATACAGTGGCTTATTTAAGCACTTTTTATTTGTGTACATTTTATTCCTATGGTATATTTCTGTTTCATCTTAGGGGCTTTATGAAGGTTAAGGTTTATAGAGCCCTTTTCTGGAGATCTTATCCCCATTGCACAGGAAGGTAAGGAAATAGAGAGGAAGGTTAATTGAAATGCCCTGCTGCAGAATGTGAGTACTGGAGCTGGAACTACAGTTTGGGAATGATCGTTCCCAAGTCAGTACCTTAATCTAATACAGCACAGGAGTCTTTCCTCTGGTATTGTAAACATAGAAAAAAAGAAGGGCAGAAAACACAAAGTTAATAATAAAATCTTAAAACTAAGCTCTAAGGTATGACTTTGCATCCTGTTAAGACTGTGTTTTCCTGTTGTTCCTGTTTCCAGTAACAGCCCTCTTTCCTTCATGCTATAGCAGGTAAGTGGGACCAACTGTGGCCAATAGGAACTTCGATGTACATTTTAGGGACCAGAGTTTTAGCTGATCTTACATCATGGTTATATTTTCTTATGTATATGAATAAGTGACACGGCACAAATTTTTAGGGGCCTTTAAAAGCTCAGCCTAGCAATGAAGACCACTTTAAAACCATCTGTGTAATTAATGAACAAGATTGCTTTGTATTCATGGCAATGGCTTTGTGGTATTGGCTGTTTAAACAAAGTATGTACAGTCACTTTCCTGATAAAAGTAAATCCTTGACACTCTGAAAAGCTGTACAAGTGATCTGGCACAGGTATGGGTGGTTGACTTCTACCAAACTGGTCTGAGTATTTGTTACAGCTTTAACTCCTGTTTGGTGTTCTTGTTTCACTTAAACAAAACTTGACATTTGAGATCTGGTCACAAAATATATTGCATTGATTCTCTGATTTTGGAAGAATTACTCAGTTGCAGCCTTTGCTTTTTACTCATGTTTCTGTGAATCACTTGGTTTGGTGATCTTGTTGGAAATTGAGGTAAGCAGAGCTGAAATGGAGCTCATTTAATGCCAAACCCCTGGCAAGGAGAAGAGGGGAGCACAGCAGGGAGGGTGGCTTTGATCCTTCCCTGAAAGGAATCGTCATAGGTGTACGATAATAGCAGCACCAGCCACGTGTACCGTGCTCCCTTTCACAGAGCCTGTTTAAGGCAGCCTTTGGGCTTTCGGGGGGGAAGGAACAGCTTGTTAGTGGTTGAAAAAAGGATGTGCTCGATACTCTGCTTCCTCCCTGTGTTCTTGGAGTGTTGATGAGAAGCGAGGCTATGGATATATTCCAGCCTTTGCAGGGGTGGTAACTTTGCAGTTCTGTGTTTCAGCTGTCCATTATCCCTGAGTATTTAGCACAAATATGTTTATGGGAAATTTTAGACTTTTATGTGGTAGTGGCCTGGCAAAAATTCCTCTTAGTTCAGGAAGGTTTTTTAACAAGAAGCCTTTTTTCTATCAAAGCAAATGTCCAACTCCTGTTCTACTTTTTTTGGGGACTGCTTTTAGGTTAGTGTAGCTTGGTTTTAAACTGCACGTCAAAAAATTATTTACCACAGCGTCTGTAAAATGTTCTGGGGACCTTGACAAATACCTGATAGTTTGGGTCCATGTCCAGATACTGGGTCCTATCTCCAAAATAGTTTTGTGATAAATGGGTAAAAACTACTGGCATGAAAAAAAGGGAAAAAAAAAGAAAACGCCTTTTTTATTTTTGTAAAGTGTCTTTTCAGTAGTTTTGTTTTCTGAAAGGTGTTGCTAGCGCTCCTATTGCAGAGAAACCTGCTTACTTGGGGCCATAATTTTAATCCAAGATCAAGATTTATGTGCTTCTTTTTTCTTGCTGAAACTTTTAGAAATAGGGCAAAAGTACTAGAGCTTTGTTATTTCTCTAAAACCTGGAAGATACTGTCCAAATGGATTTGTATGGGTATGAGAAGGTAGGCTAGCTTGTCTCCACGAGAAGTATCCAGGGTTCCTTGCCTTGCCTCCTACGGAAAACATCTTTTTATACAAACATGGTGATTCTGTACTAGGGAATGTACTTGAACACTGACAAGCTGCAAGTTCAGGATCTAATTTATTCTATGTCAGCATGTTGGTCTGTATCTGTAATTAGCCTTTAGTCACAGTGTCTTTTGAAAGTTTGACTATTTTTGCCGAAGATTGTAATGCTAGACCTTTATTAATTTTTTCTCTAGTTTTCATGCCTGTGTGCTAACAATAACAGTGGAATATTCATTTTTAAGGGTGCAGAAAAAGAAACATGTATTGAGGTACTATGAAACATGCTGCAAAGCATGAACTTTTATAATCAGTTTATTGAAACTCCCCAGATTATTCCTAATGAGGGCTGTTGAGCTGTGTTTTGTGGGCTGTGGTAGAGCTCAGCCACCACATGAGACCAAAGCCATTAGGGACTTCTGCTACCTTGAGGTACTGGTAACTTCTGCTCTGTGTAATGGTCACTGCTGGTCTTAGCTGTACTTCTGTGGGTTTTGAGAAGCTTAAAGTTAAATAATTGCAGTGGCAATTCCTTATTATCCTACAATCAGAGTGGTGTTGACCTGCACTGAAGGGTGGGGAAGGCAACCTGGTTTTTCCTTACAAACTGTTTCTGGAGTAAAGGCATGTGCTAGCATTGACTGACCTGGGCACTGCAAGCTGAAGTTGTACCACAGCACCTGATTTACATTTATCTCTCTGTAGCAGGTGGTGAACTTTTCTGGTTCAAAGTTGCACAGAAGAATTTAGAGACTTAAGTAATTCTCTTTACTCTTAAGCTCAATAGGGCCTAGCCAGTTTTCTAAAACTCCAAGGCCCACATTCATGATTGAGGTCAAGTTTTCCTTTGTCTCTGTTTTCCTCCCTCAGTGATTCCACTGGCCACTGTAAATGCCTTCAAAGATGGGGGAGAGCTGTACTGAGAAATGTGAGGATCATTTGTGTCCTGGACTGTTTCCCCAAGAAAAAAACCAGACCAATCTGTCCTGTGCATACTGTACAACAGAGGGAGACAGTATTGGTGGTACAACTATCTTTGAGTTGTTGGTCAGCACTTTCCATAAATACTCTATAAGATTAGGGGAAGTGTATTTGTTTCCTGTTTATGAGAAAGAGGTTACTAACAACTTGCTATTTTTGTCTGATCATTGACTAAAATTTTGCAGTTCTGTGAGGAAATACACTGTGGGAAAAAAATATTAATGGAGAACTCCAAAATAAACCTGTCTGACTTTAAAGAATGGGCTGCATGCAGTAGCCAGGCATGCACAAACCTTAAGTTCCGCGTACACAAAAGAAGTTACATGCTGCTTTCAAGGTGGATGATATCCCTTTTGAGAGTGAAATTAGGTTGTTTAAAAACACAAGACGATTACAAATAAGATAATTGACTCTTTTATGCTATTTGTGAAATAATATTTGGAAGGTATGCTGCTGTGCAGTTAAAACACGGATCGGGAAAAGATGTAAATGTTGGAGGGGGAAGATTTAATTTCCTTCTGATAACCCCAGGAGAAGGCTGAGGCACTGATACTGCTCTCAGTTATCTGTCTGGTCCTTGGGCTCAGCTCTGCTTGCAAACTGCTGCAGGATGTCTGGGCAGCAGGGAGAATTTGGGTTAAGGGGAAACCCAGGAGGCAGATGGTGCCCTTCTTCATTTGCCTACTTCTACTGCAAACACGATCTTTACTAGCCAAACGTTGCTGTGGCTTTGATTAGTTGACTCTGTCTCCTATAACCAGACAGTGCTGGAATTACTCCCCACTATTTGGACAAGCTACTTTCTCCCCACCCAGCCCAGGCTGCTATCAGTGGTATCACAATCTCCTGGAACTGCCTTTGGGCACATCCGGGTGAATCCAACTTGGTGAGGGGGAAAGGCCTTTGGTCAAGTCCAATGGGAAGGTTGGGAGGCAGGGAAACACCAACACAGGAGCCTCTGCCTGGCACTGTGTTGGTTGTTCTCGGACTTGAGGGCTAGAAATTGGGAAATAGTACCTAAAGTTGAAGGGTTTGGGCACTTTATTCACGCCTGGGTCTGTTGAAATGTAGCAGTCACTCCAGTTCCTGAAAAAAACTCCCTTGTGGCACAGCCTGTCTGTAAAGGCTGCCCCATCCCCTTTGCTGGGAGTTGGCTGGGTGGTGTGAAGGTGGATGCAGAACAGGGCTGTGTCCATCAGTGATCTCACCCGAGGTGTGTTTACTAAGCAGGCTGGGCATGGCAGGTGGTTAGTGGTTCCTCTCCTGCCCATGACACCCGGCAGCAGATGGCAGGGCAGCCGCTTGACACCTTGGATGCCCAGTTCCTTGGATGCCCCATCAGCTCACCTTCCCAGCCCCCAAGCAGTGTGTATGCAGCAGCAGCAGCTGCTGCCTTTCCTGCTGGGATGGCTTGAAGCCACAAAATAGTGCTGTTTGCTTCTTCACTGATGTTTCAGTGCTCTGAACAGGGCCTGGACCTGGTGGGCTTTTCTCTGAGGCGTGCAGGAGGAAGCCCAGCAGTGCAAGAGAAAGTCCTCTGAGCTGCAGGTGCTTCCAGGAGAAGCGGGCAAGAAAAAAACTCAGTAGTTTGGAATTCTCCTTGTACTGGATAGTACTCCCCTCTGCCATTGCTCTGTGTCTTCAAGTCACTATATGTCTGGCAACTCTCCCTCCATGTCAGAGCAGAGGTTATGGGGCATGACATCCCTTTTCTAGGCAGCAGAGTGAAGTTAAAATGGGCTCTGCAGCTCTTTCGTTTAAGAGCTGAAGTCTAGTGTGTCTGAATAATAAATCCCAAGAGTCGTCCTATGTACTTGAATGAAAAACAGCTGGATAGCTTTTCCTCTCAAATTATGATCCTGTTGGCCATGTGCTTTTTCTTGCTCCCTCTCTTTCATCCTCTGTTTTTCTTTTTCCCGTTTTTTATTTTTTTTCATACTTACAGCAATACTACTTAAAAAAATTCTTGAATTAATGGTTGCAAAGCCTGTGCAGGTACACCGGCCAGCAGGGAGCCCTTCAGAGGAGCCCAGCCCTGTTAGCTTGGAGTGGCAGGAGATGGCTGTGCCTCATGTGGAAGTACAGCCCAGTGAAGAGGGGTGGGCTGTGACCTGGCTGTCCTGTCATAGGGGCAGCCAGCTCAGCTTCATACCACTTTGCAGGACTCAGCTTCGGCCGCTTCAGAGGCGTCTGCCCCGGGCAGGTCCTGGGCAGGATCTGGGAAGAGCAGGCCTGCGAGTGTGTGGGTGCTATGGCTGTTCCCGGTTTCCTCTGCCCTGTGGGGTGAGGAACAAGCAACAGTGATTCCTTATGCCTTCTCTTCGGTGGCCTTTTCTTTCTTTTTTTCCCTCTTTATCCATTTTATCAATTTAATCTGTACTGTAGGGTGTTTTCAAAGAGTTGTGATAATATACCTCCTATTTTGAGGGAAGGAAGAAATACTTTTTCTTTTAGTTGTATAATGAGTACCTGTGCTCACATATCTGCTAATTTTGAGGCCTAGACACCAAAAAGGATTTCAGGGTGCCAAGGGAGTCGCTGACTATAATAATTATGCAGTTATTATTGTACAAGCTGCTCCAATATCCTGAATTATTGGAGCCAATTTAATATCAGGTAGCACTATCAATTATCTTGCAGTTCGTATCTGAGAATTTAGCTAGTTTTATTTTCTACTTTTTTTTTGAAGTTACTACTAATTGAGCTGCTGTAGGCTGATAAGTTTCTTCAGTGACTTCCATTGTTCCAGTTTTAGAAGTGAGGATCTGAAGGAGAAAACTGTAAGCATCCACAATTTTTGGAGTTCAAATGCATGAGAAGCTTAGTGCTTCTAATGCTGATATTCTGCATGGGCTTTAAATAAAGGACTTAATTTTCCTGCTATTGAGTGCTGTAAGTGTCCAAACATTTAACAATGTAAGGTCTTCAGGCTTTATTTTTCTAATATGTAGAATACAACAGTGTCAGAATCAAGCTTAACTGTAGAATACCTGAACATATACTGAGCATTATTGTTTTCTAGGTTTTGGATATAAATAAAACTATTTTTCTGTTACTGCATCCCGTAAAGTTGGTCAAATGTAACTAAATTTACAGCTACTCAGTGTTCAAGAGTAAGAATTAAATTGAAATTTAGGATTACTATTTTTTAAAATAATATTAGTAAATAAATTTTAAAATAATATTAGTAATAAATATTAGTCTATTAGTAAATATTACTTTTAATAACTGAATTAATTCTAGTATCTAAAACTAAAAAGTGAAGAGTGAAGAGCTACATGGTCTCAACGGTTTGAAAAGTATCACTGCTGCTGCTTTGCATTGGATTTTAACACAAGGGTTCTGTTTATTGTAAGTTTGTTACCATAGAACTGTAAACTGAAAGGTAGCAATGATGACTTTGTGTAATATATTATATTAAATAAACTTGCCCCGTTAGCCCTGCATGCAAGGCTTTATTTACATTACAGTAAGCTGTTTTCTGCCGCATTTACAATTCTGCTATACAGATAAATTAAGGGATCTCATGACAGTATGATTTACTTTCTCCCTGCAAACTGAAAAATGTTAATATTTTTAAACCTATTTGCCTGAAGTGCTTACAATAAATTTTCTGTTGGGCACCATCAAATCTACCATCAGAGAACGGAAATAGATGAAAGTCAGTCTTATCTTCTTGTTCCTATACTTAAAGGATGAGCAAATATTAAATATTGTGTTTAGAATTCATTGTTCTTGCAAACGGTATTGAATAACCCTTTAAACTAAATTCCTGCCCTGCAATAACAGATGAGCTGCCACCAAATTAAATAAATTAAAGATCTGGTACAATCACACATAAAGATTTGACTGTTTGATCTTTTGTGTTATACAAACTTACTCTTCCAGAAATCAGTGAATTTATGCTTCAGGTTTGGTCGAGCTGAACAGGTGCGGTTCAGTGAGTGACTTGGCCTGTAATATTGGTGGTGATAGGATGAGCTGTGAAGGAAACACTGAGCCTGAATTTCCAGTCTCAGGATAATTTGTAGGGCTGATAAATCAGGGGGTGAGGGCAGGGAAGAAGTATTTCTGTTTACATAAAGGAGCAGATGTTGTCTGCACTCCAGATACAAAGGCTGCAAAATGTCATATTCCAGCCTTTTTATATAGTATTTTCATTAAGGTGCATACTTCTGACATGAGACAGGTACAACTCCTTCTGTGAACATCGTTCCTTTAAAAGAAGTGTCAAGTGTAATTTCACTTTGTATAAAGGTAGAGCTGGTACCATTAATTTGAAGTACCTCTTCTAACCCTTTTCCACTAAAAGCTGTTTGACAAAACACAGGGTAGCCTATTCTTTTTTGTAAACTTTGTCACTTTTGGTTGCTCAACTTGATGCAGTTTTTATTCATTAGGAGCTTTCAGCCTGGCTTTTGGAAGTAGAAGGATGCTCCTTTGCAAACAGCTGACCCCTGTGCAGGACACCATATGGCAAGGTGTCCTCCATAAGGGCATATACCATCAAGCAGTATGAACCACCAAGTTCAAAATAATTTGAAGTTGCAAACTGTCTAGCTAAAACATTTAGAGGATTTTAGTTATTTATCTGAAAAAGTTTTAAAAATACGTTTAGGTAATGCAGCCCTTTTAGCTGGAGAAACTCCTTTACTTGCAGACAGCGGCACCTACCCGGCTTCCGCGATGGCATTAAGCATTCACACTTCTCTTTCCAGAATATGTAGGAGCACAAGAGAAACCTCATCTCTGCTATGCTCAGTTGAATGTGCTGCAATCCACACTTAGGTTTTTGTGTTTTTCCTGGCTGGACAAGTTTCTTGGCTACAGCTTGGTTTTGTGCAGTGTGGTGTGATGCCATTGGTTCCAGTGTCTTGTGAGCTCTTAAGTCTGTTTCCAAAAAATTTCCTCCAGTGCTCAGGTTTGGTTTAAGGCTTGTTGAACATAGCAGGTGGGTGGGACTAGTTCACATGGAAACTAAGTATTGGTATTTAGAAAAACTTCAGATATTACTATAGTTTTAAATAATTGAGCAGTGGGAGCTACTACTCATGGCCTTGAGCAGAGCACTGTGAAAATGTTAGGTTTTATTTTGTTAACTATTTGCTTACAATTTTTCATTTTCTTATTTTAATTTTTTTTCTTTTGTTCTTTTCCTGGAGCAGTGGAGTGGGGGAATAAACTTGAAATCCTCTAAGCTATTTTTCTTTTCTCTGTACTCTACTTAATACTTAAATGCTGATCCCATGGGTTTTTTTTTTTTTTCTGGAATGAGCCTCCCATTATGTTTTAAATGGAACAAAAACTTGCAAAGAATACTAAGAAATAAAAATAAACAAATTTACAGGAAAACTTAGAAATTACTGAAATGTGCTCTAATAGCTTCTAACCTAGTAGATCTGCTTTGTCTGAAAGCATTTTAGAAGTAGCATATTGTTTTGATTACTGTAGCAAAGTTGTAGTACTGTGAAGTGTTTTTAAATGAAACATTTTCTAGTTTTTATAAAGGCTCTTATATAATTAAACATGGGTGAAGCAACCCACCAAAAAAAGAACCAATTCACAAATAAGGAGTAAGCAATGACGTGTAATTGAGAAAGAAACTACTTCTTAGCATCTGATCTGGACACAGTGATGACTTAGATGAGAAATTACAAGGTATCTGACAGCAGCTGCTGCTGATTTGAAGTTTCATTAGAAAATACTATTATTTTGCCATTTCTGGCAAATGTGAGCTGAAATGATTTGTGTAATGTGTCTAGCACTGCAAGCTGTAATTCGAATATAAACTGTTACTATCTGAGCTCTGTGTGCTTTCTCTGTCAGTAGAAAACCAAACTGAAAGCAGAATACTTTATGCATTTATCAGATAATGCTTAAAAAATGTTGTGAATCTGATAAACATGGAAGAGTATAATACTTTGAAAGACAAATTTGCTTTCTGTTATTGAGCCTGTCTTAGGTCTGACCATGGACTCCTAGCAAGGCACAGAGCTGCCTGTAGTCTGGGTTGTCTCCTAAAGACCTGTGAAGTCTCACTTGCCTAATCCAGGTACATATGATTAGGAAACAGAAATGGCTCTTAAATGTCCATCTTATTTAACAGACCTATAGACACCTAAATATAGGTGTGGAAATCTCAAGGTGGACCTTCTACTAGGAGCTTGAAATTTTTCCTTATAGAGTAAGGCAATATCATCCTACTTTTTCTTAAAACACATTGCACGAGGTCAAGTTTGCTGTCAGTGTTTCTGAATGTGAAACTCCCACTTAGGTGAGCATCGCCTTTATGTACTTTACTTTGACATATACATGTGTGAAGTTTTTTACTGCTTGGCTTATTATTTTGTCTTTTCAGAAGAATTAAAAGAAAAAAAACTCTTAATTTTTCATTACTTCATTTAATCTCTTTGTTATCAGTGTTAAACATGTACTCACATGAAATTTTTTTTCTTACACTGTGAGACTTTAGAATATGTGCTCATTTTTGTGAGTTGGGTATATTTCTATGCATGTGTGTTATTTTTTTGTTAAAGTAAATTCATCCATCATTTTGCTCATTTTTGCTACTCTGATCTGTCTGCAACAGTTTCCAGTCACATGTCTAATAGAGACAAGCTTCAGCTTGTCTTTGTATTTTATCATGTTCTTACATGGTTTAAAATTATATTGTCTGTTCTGTAGTCCTGTTGCATAACATTCAGGATTCATTTCAAATTAATTTTTTCCAGGGCTCTTATTAATGTTGCTTTTCACCTTCTCCCTGTATACTATCTTATTATTGAAACCCTCAGGTAAGAAAGGCCTGGTATTGTTAGAAAAGAAAAGCAGGGAAACAGAGGCTAGTCGTGTGTAGGGAGGACGAAAAAGTCGCTGGAGAGCTGTTGAAATCTCTTAAGATGCATGGGCACCGAGACCATGGTTTTTTGCCATTGCTGTAGTTTCTTTCATATCTAAATCACAATTAATTTAAAGGCTTTATTGTTAAGAAATACTCAGGTTTTATAGCATTGCCTTTTGCTGTTGCACAAGAATATATAAGTATTTCATTTAAGTGATACCACACGTTAATGTTTGCATTATGATGTGTACAATAATACATTTAGTTGAAAAAATGTGTAGGTTGAAAGTGAACATACTTCAAAAATCTTTAGAGGAGTCTGTTAGTTAAAATACAGGTTTTATCTATCAATGTATGTCTGGATTCCTAAGAAACTTTCTGCTTACCTAGACACTTTGTGAGTCACCACTGTCAACATTAGGGTAGACAGTTCACCTAGATATTTTTATTTCTTTTATTGTGCTTAAAAAGTCACCTTTCCCATTGCTCCTCAAATGATCAGGTGAAACAGTTTTCAGGAAGATTGTGCATGTGGGTGCAATCATCTTTAAAGTGCTGAGAGGAACTGTGGATGGCTGTGCTGCTGGCATCCTGCTTCTCTTTGTCCTTGAGGCCGTAGAGCTGCTGCCATTCCTGCAGTTTCAGATGGGATGCATCAGAGTTAAGTGGCAAATGACTGCAAATTTTAATGGAATTTGGCTGCCAGAATTTCTTAGGCCACTGTTAAAATTTTAAGCTGTGATTGAATGTTTCTTGGGAAAGAGATCTTTCTCTAAATGCTCATTTTTTATTGACCGAAGGAAAGTGGGTTTTCATTGTGCTGGTTTTTGAAGCTGAAGGAATCAGACTAGACTGGAAGCAATTTTTCTCCATAAAATACATAATCATGTAATTCTGAAAGATGATGCTGTGTTCTATATACCAGTCTTTTCAAAATTGTTTCTGTTGACATATCTGTTCAGTTCATATTTCCTTTTTTTTTTAATGATATCAAGTGCCTTGGTGTATTATTTTTATCTCATACTTCATGTAATATTAGGCTCAAGCATTTACCCTAAATATTTGATCTGATACAATAACACACCCTATTTCCTCTAGACATTCTTTTTTCTTTAAATTTACATTAAAGGAAATTGCAGGTTGCTTGGAAGAAAACTCCTGTTCATTGCTATGACCTGTGTAAACAGCCGTCAGATAGGCCTTGGAGTCTGGGTCCTAGTCTGGCCTTGCAACAACAACAGACTCAATCAGCCTTAATCCATGGCTGCAGGAGGCATGAAGGGCGGCTGCAGGGTAAGGTGTGTATCAGTCACATGGGCTGGTGGGGAGCAGGGTTGTGTTCAGGAGGGACAGGTCCCTTCTCTTCACCCTTTCTAAGAAGTCTACTGGTGATTCAACATAATGAACAGTTATATACTAAAAGTGTATAATGACATTCTTTTTTATTAGTAAACCAAACCCACCCAAGTGTGGAAGAAGTCAAATTTCAAAATCACTGCTGGGAAAATGGTGTCAAATATGATAGTCATCTGAAGCAAAACAATTAGGGTTAGGTATTTTTGGCTTTTTTGTATTTTTTGGGGGTTTTTTTGGTTTGGTGGTTTTTTTTTTTTTTTTTTTTTTTTTTTTTTTTTTTTTTTTTTTTTTTTTTTTTTTTTTTTTTTTTTTTTTGTTTTTTTGGTTTTTTTTTGTTGTTTGTTTGTTTGTTTGTTTTGTTTTGTTTTGTTTTTTTTGGTTGTTTTGGTGGTTAGTTTTGGTTTGGTTTTTTTTTTTGGTATGTGTTTTATTTACTTAGTTAACAATTATATACATAATTTATATTATAAAAGTGGTGAAACAGGGAAAGGACAAAGTGGCTGGGTACTGCTTTTTATAATATACTAATCTATTAGCCTGGTAATGAAAGTGGTCATGTTACGTGTAGTAAACTGAGATTCAACTCACTATTTTTGCGTAAGAACGCTTGAACATGCAGCTTCTCTCTCTGAAGAAAGTGCTCTGATAGCCAGACTAGAAATAACTCAGAAATAAGGTTTGTTGTGCTGCTCTGCATACAAAATTAAACACTCAGGGGAACAGGGATTAGAACCAGCTGTCTCATTTCCCAAGAGACTAATCTTGCCACCAGGCTGGAGAGTTGCATTTTCTCATTACTCCTACCTTCCTCCATTTACATACAGTTTATACACAGGAGACAGTTCCAATTATCCTGGAGTATTGGAAATTTTCACACTGGCATATAATTTTCCAAAGGGTGTAATTGGACCATGTCTAATTCAAGTGCAGGAGGTAATGAGCAGCCAAAAGATACTTGAGTAGGTCAAGCACCAAGACCTGCATGGTTCTGTATAGAGACAAAGTATTACTATTTTTGCTTGTTTTATCTGAAAAATTTTGTGCGCCTAGGGTTGCCTCAAGGAACCAGGAGACCTTCAGTTACAGCTTGAACTGAAACAAATGTGAGGAAGTGGCCTTCTGAGCTGTGTTAGGAGAAGGGTTGCCTGCAAGTTCAGGGAGGTGATCCTTCCCCTCTGTTCGGCACTGGTGAGGCCACGTCAGAAGTGCTGGGTTCAGATCTGGGCTTCCCAGTAGGAGACAGATGTGGACATAGTGTAGCAAATCCAGCACAGGGCTTCAAATATGTTACGATCCAGTTTAAGCCCAGAAGAGCAGAGAAAACTAAGTCTCTGTGCATAAACTGGAAAGAACATAGTGAAGGTTCAAAATGTTCCAAAATAAGAGATTAAAACCAAACGAGGTTAAATGTTGGTGCCAAAAAATTGATATATTTTATTTAATAGTAAAAGAGGCAAAGAGAAGGAAAGAGGAAAGAAAGAAAGACATAGAGAGAGAAGTGTGCGTGGGGGGTGGGGGGACAGGGAGAAGTGACAGGGGTGATGTGGGAGCATATCACCCATCCGAGGGTCCCAGCGATGCCTTGTTGCTCCCCTCCATCTGCTCTTCTTGGTGGTGAGGGTCCCCCGCCGCCGCCATGGCTACACGTGGCCACATGCGGCCACACGCTGCCACACGCCAAAGAGTAAAAAAGTCCCGTGGATTAATACACACCTTGGGCCAGGTGGGAACGCCCATACGTCTCCCTTGCAGGGGCCAGCCTGACACACTGTCCTTTGCATTATCTCTGGTGCTCTGGTGCAGGGTCTGGGGACCCCTGTGAGGGGGGGGGCCCTTTGCTGGGCTGTGTCACCCC
>VZRQ01009368.1:2000069-2161808 GCA_013397975.1 Machaerirhynchus nigripectus | reverse complement strand
CAGCCCTGAGCTGTTACTTTATCTTATCTTCATCAGCGAGCAGTGTAAGACCTCCAGCAGGGTTTGGTGTCTTCTCTGCAGCTTTTGCAACACAGTTTTAAAAGTCCTTAATTTCAAAAGTTTAAGTCATAAATGGTAATATTTCAGTCTCTCTCAAAATATGAATAAGGAACTGGAGCATCTTCTCTAATGAGGAGAGGCTGAGGGAGCTGGGACTTCAGCCTGGAGAGGAAAAGGCTCAGGGGGAGCTCATCAATGAAAGAAATACCTGAAGGGAGGGACTGAAGATGAGGAACACAGACTTTTCCATGGTGCCCTGTGACAGGCCGAGAGGCAAGGAGCACAAACTAAACCACAGGACTTCCTGTCTGAACATCAAGAAACATCTTAATACTGTGAGGATGAGCAAACACTGGCGCAGGTTGCCAAGAGAAGCTGTGGAGCTGCATCCTTGGAGATATTCAAAACCTTGCTGGGCATGAACTTGGACCGCCTGCCTTAGGTGACCTTGCTTGAGCAGCAGGGTTGGATTAGGCAATCCCTGGAAGCCTCTTCTGACTTAGTTTTTTTTTTTCTCTGAAAATGTGTAGTTCTCTGTTCTTCTACTCACAAATACTCATTGACCATATAAACATCATGTACCTAAATTTATTATTCTGTCAGATTAAGATATGAAACATAAATTTAAAAAAAAAACAAATCCAAAACCAAATACATTTTTAAAAAGTGAAAAAAATGAAGTTGTCCCTTAAATTTGTAGGTGAAAGAGGCCAGTCAGGCTGGTATTATTAGTATGACTGCATAAAGCACAAGAAACTTTTGGAGTTTAGATAAACTCTGAGGAGCTGCTTTTGATATAGGGGATTATGACACAAGAATCTCTCCTTTGAATCTGAAAACCATATGTGAGTGATCTTTTGAAATATTGTGCTTGTTCAGACAAAACAATTATAGGAAAAAAAGGAAGCTCTATGTGCAAAAAGGTGGAAAAAATGTGAAAGCAGCAGGTTCATTTCAGTATTAACCTGATGATTTTTGACTCTCAGATTACGGGAGTAGTGAGGAGCACCATGTGCAGATCTCCCAGCACACTGGGGATTTTGATATATAGTTTGAAGAGCAAAAGCTGTAGTGACTGTGTTCATGAATGCGCTTATTTCCATGATGTTTGGATGACATTAAAGCTGAAATAGTAAACAAGTTTTAGACAGAGAAAAATGTAAATTTGTTTTCATTAATATATTCAAGGAAATAGAATATTTCAGTTGATTCTCAAAAAACAGCAGAGCAAGGTATGAGTCAGGCAGATCTTTCAAATTCCTTTTTTTTTTCTCCAAGTCTTCTCCTCCCATTATATTAAACTAAATCCTTTGCAGTACATATCCATCATAGTATATAGCTTGAAGAAGTTTAGTTAATATTTGATTAGGGTAGACAGTGCTAGTAAGTTATTGACTTAGTTTTTTACTACAAAATGAGATACAACATACTATCTGAAGATCAGAGTGGCAAGTTCTGTCACTTCACTTTTTTTTATGATATTTAATATCAATTGTGAAAAGAAAAAGCTGAATCCACACTTATACTTTATTCCAAAGGAGGAATACATCTGTGAGTTTTCTTTTTACCTCTTTTCAATGAATCTGTTCCCTCATTTATCATGACTGATGGAAAATATTTGTGTCATTCTAATAGCTATCAACAAGCTAGGCTGTCACAGCATAGTTGCGCTGCTTACTTGTATTTGGTACTTTCATTTCAGTCCTTTCAGTGATTTTTTTTCTCTTAACTTCATGTAAGGTTTATCATTAATAAAGTCGATTTTTTTTAAAGATGAACTTTTTAAAGAGGAAGGAAAAAAAATTGCATTATCTATCTTGTTACGAGAAGTTTAGAAACAGGCAGAAGATGTGCATGCCTATTTGCGGAAGAAAAGGAGCACAGGTGTTAAACTGAAGAAAATTAGAAATGTCACCAATTAACTTTGGACTACTACTTAGGCTACATAGGAGCTGGGTACTTAGGGGCTCCTAAGCTTTTAAGTATCCAAGTTAGCAAGTTTGAATGCCAAAAAGATTTTTTTTACCAATCTTTTAAAATGACTTTATAAAACAAACAATTTTTAAAAATGGAACATTCTAGGGCTGGAATCTGGGAGATAATTAATTTGAATTGCTTCAATAACTGTTATAACTTTTCTTTGTAGCAGTAGAAGACAGTTGGCAACAGCTGAACAAACTGCGTATCCAAAACCTATGTTATCTGTTAGCTGCAAATTATATTAAAATGAACAAAATCAGGAAAATAGCAGTGTTTGAATTACTGAAGTTTCTCTTTGTAGATTAAGGGAATTGAAAGTGATGGTCTTGCTTGACATGAGTTTGATGAGTCATTTTAGATAATTTCATTTCAATGGTCAAAAATAGTTTAAGACAACTCCTTGTTTTCCTTAAGAAGTATTTCTTTTTTCCTTTTGTTGTTGATTTTCCTGCCTTCATGCTCTAGAGAGCTGTTTTATTATTTCTACTGAAATAGTTTATAGCTAAATGTTCCAGTTCAACTTTGCTGGAAAGTAGAGATGAAAAAGTGAAAATTAGTGTCAGCCTCGCCTAATTCAAGACACATCCTTCTCTGACCACAGAAGTTTCTTACAGTTTAACAAAATGCTTGATGATGGTTTCTTGAGATTCAACTTCCTTGATTTGCATTTTCTGTAAGAGAATGTAGCTTCATCTTTAAATTAATTTTCAACAGCAGCTACCTTTGAACTTATTTTTCAGTTGGTTTAACAAATGGAAATGAAAAAAAAAAGGTCATCTGGAATATCAAGGAATATTTATTGTTTCAGTGAAAGAATCCAGATAATTTAAAGATTTAAATATTTCTGTTGTAATTTTCTTTTTTCAACATATAGAATGTTACCACATTAGAAACAGGAATAGTAATGATTTATTCTGCAACCATTAGTAATTTTACAATGCAAGTCTGGCCAATTTCCTTTCTTTTTTATTTTGTTAAAAGCAGTAAGCTGCTTTTAACAGGTTTCTTCTTCATTTCCCCTTAATTGGTAATACCTTAATTCTTCTTCGAGTTGTTCACATGTATGTTTTATTGTCACTAAGGAGAGAAAGCTGTGCTAGAAGTATCCATTGTTAGTAAATCTTGGTTTTCACGTATACTGACTAATACAGAAAATTAGTGTCTGCAACTTGTTGATCTTCCCAAGGGAAGGATTCGTGGAGCTGCTTAACAGCTCCTTTCTCCAGATGTTCCTTTTCAAACCTCTGCTGCTGTTTATCCCTCAGCAAGGCTGCTTGGAACATGTGTTAGGTGATACTGGAAGTGATCATTGCATGGATGGGTTCATTGCTTATCTGAAAACAAAGCCAAATCCTCGCCATTTCTGGAACCGGGGGTTTGTGGAATTCCTGCACAATGCTAGGTGCAGCCTGACACCTGAAATGCTTCGCCTTACTTTTTCTCCCTGAAGGTACTTTCACTCCCTCCTCCAGTATTGTCTATGAGCATTGAGATAATTTTTTAAGTAAGTAATTTCATTAGTTTAAGTAGGATAACTTGAATATGTAAAGCTAGACATAGTTGAATACTTTATTGAATCAGGGACTAGATTTTTCATAATCTTCTCTTTATTTTTAATCTCAGTGAGTGGGTCAGTCTCAGGAACCAGATGTCTTACTTTCAGAGCTCTGCGCTTTGTCAGTTGTGATCAGCCCATACTTTTTTTTTTTAACCAACATTTATTTTCTCCCAGTCCAGAAAAAAATGAGATTCTTGCTTTGTTAACAGCTCTTTTAAAGAAGGCATAAGTAATAAACCTGCTGAATTAACAATAGCTATATCTCAGCAGCTCAGATTTGCAAAGTTGCAAAGTAATTTTTGAATTTCTTTAGAGACAAAGACAACTAATTCTGGGCTCTCTTTTATAGGTACCTCTGGCAGAGTAAGGTTATGTTACAATAAATGAGCAAGGTATTCAACATGACCTCTATTTTGTGCATGCCAGTTCTTCTGGAATTACTGGAAAATTACAGCAGGCTGAGTTAAGTGTTGTGTAAAGTATTGAAGAAATGCTTCTTAAGCTGCGAGAATGAAAGATTCTTAGTGTCCATGTCTCCTTGAACTAAGAGATGTCTGAATTGTAATTACAGTTAAATGTCTGAAATGTAAATACAGTTAAAGTGGCATTATTTCCAATTCTATGGAAGTTTTTTGCAGTTTTTTTCATAGTTTTCCAGAATTTTTTAGATGCTTTTATATTAGCTTGTTAGCATTTTGAGGAGACACAAGTGTATTCTGGTGTATAGTATGTTTTCCCATCACTTGGTGTTACAGGCAGCCTATACAATGTTGTCACTCAGAATCCAATGAATCGTTTGAAAATATTGTTAATATTTTCAGTTTTCAGTTTTAGCAAGGTTGGTTAGATGTTCTTAAGAGTGAAGGAATGCCTGACTTTAATATTAGATTCCATTAAGGCTGCCACAGTAAGTTGGCCAGTATTGCATAGCCACAATATTTGTATTTAGAAAAGGAAACATTCACTTCCTTTAATATGAGAACTAAAGCTGATTAATCTAAAGTGTTACAGTAGCCACTGGTTCACTTCTAGTCTTTAATGAGGTGATGATGGTTTCTTGAGTGGTCAGGTTACAATGTTATTTGGGAGGTCACAAATCCTAGTGGGACTCTTATCTGCAACATGGATGTAAATTACAGAGACCATGGTAAAAATATAAAGATTAATTGATTTTAATCAAAGATAGGTGCTTAAAACCAGTTTCAAGAGATGAATGCTTTTGAAATCAAAAACTGTGTCATCAAGAACAATCATTTTATTACACCTAATTTTTTTCCTCTTTAGTTCCTCAGCAAGTGGTAAAACCCTGGCTTGAAAGGTCTTAAATTGACTGAGCAAGTTGGAAAAGAAAGAACAAAGGAATGAATATCTACTAGGACTGATTGCAGGGTATTTTCTGAATTCAATTTTTTAAACAATTCAGTGAAAGTTTTTTACATTATATTAGTTTCTTAACTTGAGATACTGTGTTGTACCAGTTCTTAAAAAAACAATGTTATGGTGGTAATAAACTAAGTCTATAATCTTTTAAATATAAATTTTACAAAAGTAATGTTCCAAAAGCTCATATTGAGTAAACATTACTTATGTTGAGTTCCATTACTGCTTTTGCCGAATTAGCACTGTTTCTGTTATCTGACCAATTCATAATACCTGTAGTTTTTTTGTTTGCTAATTAATCTTGCTAAATATTTGTAACATAGCTTTCTTTCAGTCTTCTGGAAGTGTTGCTGAGTTCCAAGTGGCAGTTCAAGCAATAGAATACTTCTTAGCCATATCTTGTAAATTTTTTCTTTTTGCGATAGTAATTTGAATTTGCTGATGAAAAGTACTGTAGCTGCTGCTTAGCATTCTACTTACATATTATCATACTAAAAAATACATATTAAATAAATATTGCCTGGCTTTAGACTGCATGTTGGTAACTTCTAACATTTGTCTATTACTGCTTGTTAAAGTGCTGATTTTTGGTTACAATTGTTTTACTTTTCTCCTGCATTGTACAGAATCCTGGGTCGTGACAAGTCTTGACAATCACAGGTTTTTCAGTATGTATTTACAATACATATATACTTCCTGGGGAAGTAGACCATCACTGGAAAGATTTTTTCAATTATGAATAAAATATTTGATTGTATTTGATACTTTTCAGTAGAACTAGTTTTACTATTAAAATTAAATGAACAATTCTTTTTCACATCTGCATGAAGGAAAGACTGTAATAATTATTTTGTCTTTTTAATGTATTCTTTTTATAGCATTTCCCAGATTTTTAGGAACAAATCATAACAGATGTTTTTCCCAGTATATTTCATTAACTCATAAATACACCAATTTATCATTATCTATTTCCTCCTTAACTAGTTGAAGTTCATATCTAAATTTTGTGGAGGAATGGAAAAATCTGTTTTTCGTGCAGCATGGATTCTTGCATGATATTTCTAATAAAAAGAGACGTGTTTTTATACATATAACCAGATAGTCACATACCTTTTCTAAAGTGTGCTCTGAGAAATAAGCCTGCTGTGTAACGTAATCTTTCATTTGCTATTTGTATGAAGCATCTCTGAGTGTTTCTTGAGCTTAAAATATTCAGTTCCATGTGCTGGCCTTTATCTTTCCAGGGTTTTTGATGTCTGAGTATCAATGCATCGTTCCATGCGTTTCTTCATTTTTCTTCTTCAGGTTGGACTATAGTTCTTTCTTATATCTCTAATTCATGCCATTCCTTTATTTTCCCCTCTCATTTCATATGTATTTCTGCTAGATTATTTTCAGTGGATTTGTTTCAAGGAACTGTGATTAATCAATAAATGAAATTAAATTGCTTTTATAAAAATCTTTTCCCTTTCTGAGTGCCTGTCATCAATTCACAAGATGTTCTAAAACAGATATTCTTGCTTATGTATGAACTATACAGTTCTTATTTGTATTTGAAATTCTAACAACCTTGTCATTTGTCCTTTTTGTTGTCCTTCAGAAGTTTTGCTGACAGAGTATATTCAGGAACTGAATCTCCTGTCTTTAAAATCTACTTTCAAGTCCACTGCAAGGTAGAATTAAAATAATTTTGTCAGATTTAGTCCATTTTTTTCTCGAATTCCTGTCCCATAACAAAGCATAATTTAGAATAAGTGCCCTTTTCTGCTTCACTTGGTTTGTGTCAGAGATACTGCAGGTCAATGCTGAAGTACATAAAAGCTTGCTCAGCACATCACCACCATTTGTCTTATCACATTAAACTTGTCATAATATATTTCTTGAGAACATTTAAAGTGAAAAAGAAACATTAAGCTGAACTCTTCATGAGGAGAAATACAGTCACAAATCATCCTCCTTTTTTGTCATCATATAAATCCCCAGATCCATGAAAAACAGCATATTCATTGACCTTTTCTTGGTCACTGTCTTTTCCCATTTTTGGACTGAATCCTGAAACTGTAACATTAAACTTGGTAGCTCATTTTGGTCCTTACATAGGCTGTTAATGACTGCATTGTTTCACATTGCTCATCTTATTCCGGACTTAAGTATAAAATAAAGATACCCTCTTATAACATGACATATGGAACTTAACATTAATTAAGGAATTCGCTTAGCAATGCAGTAGTCTTGTTTGGATGCCGTCATCTTGTGTAAATGTGAAATGATTACTCTGTATTGGCAATTCATTTAGTTTTACAGCTTTATTATGCACTTCCATGTAATGAACCAGTTAAGCATGGCTTGTGTTATCTGAACTCACAAAGAAAACAGATCAGTCTTACTATTTGTTGGTGACTTACCCTGATGCTTTCATTCTGTTACACTGTAGTTACTATTTTCTAATGATGTAAACTATTATTATAAGTACCAGAAAATGCTGAAGGCAGCTGCAGTTGTTAATGCCGAAGACATCAAAGTCTTGGTAGCATTCATGTAAGAGAGGCAAGTACCTAGTAATTCACAAAGAGAGGAAATAAAGAGCTAAGGGGTAGATGGCATTTTCCAGATCCTCTCTGTAAGAGAAGCTGATTCCCACTCCCACATATGAGCTGATTACTAAAGGAGGAAGCCTTATAAACAGTGTGACAGAGTAAATTGGATCACTTGTCTTCCCAGTTAAAATACACAGGAAGGAAGTGACACCTGTGCAGAGGACACGCTTTTAACAGCTTCTCTGTTTTATCTCAGGTGGCAGCATCTGGTTGGGGGGTTCATTCTTGCATGTTTCTGAGCTTCTGAGCCCTGCTTTTTTTCAGCCCACCTGACTTTCCCCTCTCACTCAGATGGGCTAGAGTCCTTTTTTTGCCATTCTCTCTTCTGTTCGAAGTATGGATTTGGGATTTTTTGGGGGAAAGGGATTGGATTTTCCTTTTCCCTAGTAAAGTCCGTAGGCTATGCCCATGTAATTCAGAAATTCCAGGAGCTGTAAAGTAAAAGACTGTTTGATTTTCTTCTGTGATACAAACAGCTAAAGATTTTTATTACCTTTAAGTCCCAAATAATCCTTTTGTTACACCAAATAGGTATATTTATATGACTAACACAAATTAAATGTGGATTTTCTCCAGAATGAGATCTACTCAGTGACAAATGTATTTCTCTGACAAAGGTCCTGCAATATCAAAAGAATGATCTAAATGGATGACTGTAGGTAGTCATTACTCAAGAAAAGTAGTGTTAAATGGCTTTCTGGTCGTAAACTTTATGTTCTGGATATATTTTTGTCTTACCACTAAATGAGGTATTTGAAACAGTCCACACTGTGGCTGGCAACCTTACCCTTTCATTAACAAAACTTTCAACTGTTTATTTCCTTGCTGATTTTGCTTTTAATTTGAAGGAAAAAAATTCATAATAGTAGTTAAGTTGGGCACTGTCATTGTTACCTTAACTTACTGTGTCTAAGAACAGGTAAAGGGTAACTTGTGACTAAATAACTCTTTTTCTTTATTCCTAATAAAAGGGCTTTATGGTCATTCATGTAAGTATGAGGAGTATTTTCTGATAGAGTGGATCAGAAAACAAACCACAGATGTGGACTGTATTTTAAATGCATGTTGGTTGTCTTAACATTAAACCATGAAGAAGACAGGCCTACTGTGTGCCATGCGATTGACCCTTTTCCTCTCCCCCATCCACAACCAAGCCCTTGTCTCTTTAAGGAAGCCACTGATATTTTAGAAGAGCTTTTTTAAAGCTAATGTGAATAACTGTCTTTTTGGTTACAAAAAAAGCAACAGAAAAGGAAGGATGTGTTAAGAAAACTACCGCAGATTAAGTAATTGTCATATTTTTATAAAATAATTCTGTAACTTGGGCTTGGTTCCTTCCTCTGCCTGAAAGGTATTTCCTCCTTGGGACGGTGCATTGACTGCAAGGCTATAGGATATTTAGATGTTTTTAAAGGCTAATTACAGATGGCAGTCCTCTTAATTTCTGCAGGTCAAACTGTTTCCTTTTGCACTTTTTGCAAAGGTTGCGGGGGGGGAGAAAACTGGAGTGGTTTTGGGTGTGCAAGTGGGAGGAGCAGTTGCAGGCATGTTTGGGCAGGTGTGTCTTGTCTCCTGTGATGGTGAGCGGAGACTAGATGTTCACAGCGAGCTGATTTTTATCCCTCTTTCCCGGTGTCAGCACCAGGGTTACAGCAGAGGTGGTCAGGGCCCTGGCAGGCAGCCCCTCTCTGGTTCCTTCCACCGCATGACCACACTGCATGGTCCCACTGCGTGACACCCTGTCACCCTCTCCCACTTTTACTGGAATTGTATTTTCCTAATCAGAGGGCTTCTTAGTTATAATTCTAGATTGGGTTATTTCAGCCAGACACTAAGTTCAGATTTTTGGTTGCTGATTTTTGGTTCCTGACAGCCCCTGGAATTGATAGGGCGGGCAGCATGCCTGTTCCCTGTCCTGTACGCACACCTCCAGGTGATCTCTGTGGCCTGGGGATCAGCCCTGCCCCTGCCTGAAGAAAGCCAGGGCTGTTCAGATCACAGGAGTTACACATGGAGTTTGCTTTAAAGGTGTTCAGAGGCAGGACTGCATTCCAAAGTTTATGCATTTTAAAGACATTAACTGGATGTCTGAATCTTAACAAATACCACGCATTGCAGGGCTATGATTTGGCAGTGAACAACCCCATGAGTGAAACACTGCAGTGCCCTTTTGCTCTGGTGAGGTAGGGACACTGCAGGGTGGCTAAATACTGTGGGATTTGGAGCACCTAAGAGTCCGGTGTTACTTATGACAGGCATTTGCTGAAAACCACATAGATTAATTCATCTTGCCTTCGAAGCTGAGAAAAATTATCCCTTGATGGCCATGTATGCTAAATTGTTTTTATTATTGTTACTATTATTAGTAGTAGTATTGTTGTTATTATTATATTTAAAGTAAATTAATACACATTCTCATTTCAAACCTGCACTTTCAGAATTATGGTGGCAATGTCACTGAAGTAGATAATGCCTAGGAAAAAAGGGCCCAAATGATTAAAGGCAAATGATTGTCAGAATCCTAGGGAGAAGGGAAGAGGGAAAAAAGGAAAAATGCTATTTAGACTACAGTAATATAAATTTGGACTGCAGTGTGTGGATACATTCCTTTAGACAGCTGGGACTGACACAATTTTAAATTCTGAGATACCACAGCCAAAAATGGGAACAGTTTCTTTTTTTCCCCCAGAAAATGAGAAATCCAGGGTTTTTTTGCCATCCTGGTCAAATTGTTTTCTTTTACTTACTTCAGAAATTGTTTTCTCTACTTACTTTATATTTTTAACATACAAATTATGCCAGAATTGGTAAAATATTTATGTATAATGCCAGAACTAATTATGTCATTATTAAGAATTATCAGTAGTAAGAGATGTGGGTGATAATCCAGCATGAATTTATGCATCTCTGCCATTCTCTTAAGGGTGAATGTGAAATTAGGTGCAGGTATGATAATGCATCTAACCATTTTTGGCTGTTATGATGCTGTGCAGACGTGAAAATGAAGTTAGGTCAGAAGTATTATGGTATTAGTAGAAACTGTGAGTTTAAGTCTGAGTGTAGACACGTTAATCATTTGCGGTTTCTTACTCTGTGCACGTTGCATATGAAGAGACTGGGCTTGAAGTTATGTTTCACCTACACTGTTTGTAATAATGTTATTAGCATTCTACTTGTCAGGGGACTTATTTCAGAAAATGTTAATTCTTAGATGTTCTTCCAAAGCAAGCATTCTTTGTTTTTCTTTGAAAATACAAATGGTTCAGGAAGCCGTACATGGTGCTTGTTTGCATTTTCCCTTAAAAGAAAGAAATTTTAACCACCCATAGAAATAAACACTAAGTATTAAAAGACACTGAAGCTGTTATTTAGAGTCTTAGCAGCTGCTGTGAATATCTTTTTGCCTTCCTTGTTTGTTTTTTTTTCTTCTCAGATGTGTGAAGTTTCCTACTCAGGAAGAGGGATAATGGCTATCTCATTTCACCCTAGGACCATCCAATATTGTCTTATCACTTTGAACTGTTTGCCACATTACTGTGTCCAAACAAACTTCAAAATTTTACTTTGAGTAGGGTTGTTTTTTTTTTTGTTTGGTCCCTGTCCTCTCCTCCTCTCCCCCCCTCCCTGCCATCAATGAAAACCAAAAAACAACCTACCACCAGATTGCCTGATGCCCAAACTCATTCCTGGCTCTGCTTTTCTAGTGCTTTAGAAGTGATGCTGAGGCTTGTACTTCAGGGGGAGAGGATGGGGGAGCATGTATACCCATTGTTAAACTTCTGGCAGGTGTGACAGTCACTTGCTCTGGCCACCAAGGAGACTGGAGTTTATACACTATCTGAGAAACCTACCTTGGAGAAAGTATTGTCGACATGGAAGCATTCTTGCTAAATATCTATGCCAAAAAATGGATAGTTCTGGTAAGAAAGACTTGGACTCCCTTATAATTCTATGTCTTAGAGCACTGTAGGAAGGTGTGGCACAATACTAAAAGGGGTTACTTTACCCTCTGTTTCCCTTCTATGATTACACTCAGTATCTGAGCACATAAATCTAGCAGAATTTTATTTGCAAGATGGGGCAATGTGTGAGGTAAGATGTAGACTATTGTGTGATACACTCTGTAAAACATATAATGTAATTTCAGTCTTACTATGCATCAACTTAATAATTTGCAAAAGTTTTTTTCTAGATATATTTCTGAAAGAAGTTTTTGCCTCAGCTGTATATATTTCCAAACTTTACTAAGTTATGTAATCATTTATTTAGATGATACTTAGTTCTGCCTAGATTTCTGTTACTTTCTTGTAAAATTTACCATCAACTTACCATTAACATTAATTTTTAAAATTAAATGATAAGGAAAAAAAGTTCTCTGAACAAGGTGATTTCCAAATTCAGTTTGGTACTTCTCCTTCAAATTCTAAGTTAAGACTCTCTGGTTTTTGTTTTAGTATGTTGCCTTTTTACTTTAGGAAGAGTGGCTTTCCTCCCTGCAATTTGCTAGCACACCTCTATGGACTGTGTAACTGTGAGCTATTTGAAAGAAGAATTGTGAGAAGTGGTTCCATGTGCTGAATTCAGATCAGTGAGCTCTGTCCTGTCTCCATCTGGAGAAGCAGCAGTCTGCTACCCAGTCACTGCCCATAAAGTGGCCGTCTCTCAGGGACATGGCCTGAAATCAGTTACCCACTACTCTCCTGGGAGCTGGGGAAGTGGGAAGGAGCTGCTGGCCTGGCAGCATTTCCTGCAAGAGTTCAAAACTTTCTGTTCCAGTACGCATAAAATGTAGTTGCCAGCCCTCTCCTGTGGAGCACAAACGTGTAAACAGTTATCCTGAAAATAGTACCTCTGCATAGTAGGGTTCTTTCAGTTTGTCTTAAGAAACTTTTTTCTTCTACTTTTGTTTTGTGCTTCTTTGTGTTTCTGTTCACAGCGATGTGTCTGCTCCAATCTATTTCCTTTATGTGTAATGCTTCATGAATTCAATCTCCTAGTGAAATTTCTTTCCAAGTATGACTTGAAAACACATTTCTTCTTTACCTTTCATGTCAAAACTTCTTCCTGGCTTTAATGTATTATTTAATGCTTTAATTTTATTATTTAGCACCTGAGATCATGCTGAAGAACAATTTCTGAGAAACTCACTGTATAGACATGCACACTGTTTAAAGCTGGTTAGAAATTTTGTGAAAGCAAACGACAAATATCTTTTGAAATTAGAAACTGACTAAGGCTAAATATGTTGTTTTAAATGTCTGAGTTGAGAGAATATGGCCAGTTTGAAGGTAGGAGTCTGACAAGAACCTGGCAGTATCAGGTGTGGCTTTGTTCAGAACAAAAAAAAGTAAAGTTATGGGAAAAAAAAAAAAGAATGGGGGGAAAAGCACATAATTTTATTATTGAATAGTTAATAATAACAAAGAGAAGGAAAAGTGCCATTTCTAGCTCCTTTCTCTTGGTTCTCCAGAAATACCATAAAACTGATGAGGAATCCACTCTATTTCTGATTTCACACACCTGGGTCCTTCACAGCAGATAGCCCAAGTCACTCAAAAAGTCTGATTTTGTATGTGCAAAGCAACTTGTGCATAAAAGAGAAGCGAACACTGTTAAATAAAGATTAGTACTTGGCTTTGAGCCCATACTCCTGAAAGCACCATTTGCCTGATCCCTCTGGGATCAATTGTTAATATTGTCCTAAAGCAGTGGCAAAATATCAATTTAGTCCTAGAATTCTCCAAACCACAGCAAGGTCTCCAGAAGGAGTTACAGCTGGCTGAATTTCATTCTTACAGTTTCTGTATATCAGAATAGATCAGTGTTCATCACAAATGAGTCCCCTGGTTCAGGAAAATGCCAGCAACTGGCATTTTTCCTATGTATATATTCATTCTGGATATCTGCTGACTTCATTGTCTCTTAAACATCAGGAGTAAGGAAAAGAGTAATTTACAATATCTGCTTAGAACATAGTTATAGGAAATGGCACCTGACTTTCTCAAAGGCAGGTAGTAAAAATACTGCTGTTGTGGTCCTCCGTGAGAGATGATTTTTGTGCAGCACTCGTGGTACTTCTATGTGCACTGTGTTCTGCCAAGTGAAAATAATTGCGCTAACTTGGAAAGCAGTGTCTTGTCAGATGTGAGTTCTGCTTGGGTTAAATGCTGCTTCTCAGCAGTGCTAATTGGAGTGTTCTGCTAATACTAACAAAACTGCCTTCTGCACATCAGTGACCTTGCACTTTTGATTCAACTCAGTTTCTCTGAGTTTCAGCCTTTGGATGTCCATTTAGTTCAGGATATTTTCTAGGTACTGTTCTGTTAGAAATAATTAAGCATTATGTTCTCTGCATTTTTTATGTCATTAGGAGCATGCACATATGCACGACTGGGTTTTTGAAAGATGCAACAGTATTGCACATCTGAAAGTAAAACAAACAAAAAAACCCCCCTTAGTAATGATACCTTTCCAAGTTTTCTTGTTTTGTATTTCTATCTACTTCAAATCCTGCTTTAAAATGTGTCTTTTTGACCAGTGTGGGAATCAGCTGAGGGGCTGTGAGTCTAATGAGATTTCTTCATCTGTTGGACATAAAAAGAGAGAGTTAAATTTATAGTTTTACATACTACATCTTTTGGAAGATGTGTTGTTATATATTTGACTGGATAGAGCTACAATATCTTTGATATTATGTGAAATTTTTAATATGTTTTGTTAATTCTGGATTTATGATATAGAACCTGAGCCAAGTGACCAAAACTATCCTCGTAAAGACGATTCACAACACTGTGAGAACATAACTTATATTTTGTGTGGCTTTGTGCCAACTTCCTTAGGAAAGTGGACTTAAAAGTGAGGGTTTTTTTCCTTTTAAATTCTGTATTTGTTTTCATGTTTCAGTAACTTGCTATAGCTGTAAGTATTCCTGTACAGATGCGAAATCAATTTTTTCAAGATTCTTATTTGTGCTTTAGGTACAATCAGATTTGCCTTGTAGCCATAATTTCAGAGGAGCGCCCATTTTTCCCTTCTCAAAATTTGCATTTCATTTTAGCCCTTAACATTTAGAAAAGTCACTAGACAGTTCCAGCCAGCAGGCTTTGATGTTGTGGTGCAGGAGTTACCTACCTGATAATCTGCTGTTAAAGTAGTGAAAAAGATCCCTTCTTATCTAAGCCATGTGTTAATGACATAAAGCGGCATCCTACACATGGTAATTAGCAGCATATCCCTCACAAATGGTTTGTGGCTGAGACAGTGTAGGTTGTCTAAAAATCACTTGTCAGCATGAGGGAATTATGATTACGTCCCATGATGATCTTCGTGAGTTGTTAAATTTCAGGGTCAGAGAACTCTTTTTCTCAGAATTTACTTCTCTGCCATGGTCCAAAGTTGTTCAGGGAAAGGCTCTTTGGAGGAGCAGAGGACATCTTCTGTATTACAACACTGTAGTGGGCAAAGGACGCCCTCTGAATGTGGTGTAAAACCACAGGTTAGGTAAATTGGAGGTTTTAGCAAAAGGTACCTTAGGTGTGTCTGATGTACTGAGGAGTGAGCGAGAGCCATATATTCTGGCTTGACAGCAACTAGAAGTAAAAGAGAGACTTAAGGCAAGATAATTAATTTCCTAAAAGTAGTAGAGAGGTGTGATCACACCTATGCTCCTATGAAACAATCCTTCATCCCAAAGGTTGTCTGGGAGAATCAATGATAACTAAGCTGTGCTATGTATGTAGGGGGAGCCCAATAACAATACTTGGTGTTCATCCTCTGTGAGGATACATGGTAAAAACCATAATAGCTTAAGCCAGACTGTAAAAGCGTGGTAGATCACAAGTCTGTCTTTCCAAATGCTGTATTAGTGGCACACTAATTTATGGCGTGTAGCATTATCTAATGGTTCTGCTGATAAATGCAAGTCTTTATTACAGTTTCAGTAGCTTAATCATTTTAGACACTAGCTTCTGCCTCTCTTTGATGCAGCCAGATAATTTGAATTATATCATTAGCGGGAGAAAATGTTTTCATGCCAAAGCGTCTTGCTGATCAGCATCTCTTATATCACCCTTCTACTTTACTGCTGTTCTGTGTGACATTTCTGTATGTATTTCTGCTGAATCTCACTGACTTTTTACCTTTGTAATGGTTTACCATTCAATTAAGCTGGTTGGCTGAGTATAAAAAGAATGAGCAATGACTTGGATGCTATCTACAAATAAGTTAAAAATATTTATATCTTAATTAATTGAAGCAGGTATTTAAGTTCATATTAAGAGTGAGGGTAGTGTGGATGGGAAGGGCTATGGAAACTGGATTGGCTTACACTAGGGAATAAAATTATTACCCCTCTTCAGAGAAGAACAGTTCCTGTAAAGACTACCATTTGGGCAACTCATGGATTTTTTTTTTTGTAATTTATGTCTTTTGGAGGGTGAGGGGAAAATTCTTGACATACTTTGTTTAGTGAAGATGCAAGTATATATTATTAAAAGGTCTAAATCTGCTGAAATGCTCAACTTGAGGAGAAAGCAATGTTTAAATTCAGGCTTGGCATTGCCTAGTGGATGTACTTTAACAGGCTTCACCTTCTTGAGTTCAGTTCTGGTGAAGTTAAGTGTAGCTTTAGTGCTGCCTTTGTCACATAATGCTTCCCTTGATCAATACAGCAAGGGCTGGGCCGGTGTGGGAATGTCTCTTCAAAATAAAATTTTCATAGAGATAGTCAAACTCTAAAGCTATTCAGTGTTAAAAAGTTTGGGTTGGCTTTTTTTTGTTGTGTTGTTTTATTTAGTTTTGGTTTAATATATGTTAACTAATATTTATCAGAGGAATGAAAACAAGGTTCTCTTATGAAAGATTCTTCAGTTACTGTGGCATGGTGGATAGCAGGATCTGTGTTATATGCCCACCTGAGAGACAATTGAAGAATCATAAGATGGTGGTAAAATTATTTTAATGAGAGGAGAAGGAAAAACAGGAAAAAATATTGCTTGTAATGTTTATATCAATTTTCCCAACAAAGCATACTTTTTTTTATTCCTACGTAACTACTTTAAAGAGGCTCTTCTGTGTTTAAAATAACATTTCTTTTTAAAAGAATGATAAGTATTAGACTTTGTTAACATATGCCATGTTTTCCATCTTTGTGATATAGTAAAATACTGTAGTATTACTGCTTGGTGTATAGCATTTACTTTGCTTGAATTAATATAGCTACTTTGTAAGGCTTGGTAATTACCCTTGCTTGCAAATGGCAGTTCAGACAAAGATGGTTCATAAATCTTAACCGTATCCTTAGAAGGACAGCAATTGTTCACGTGCCAGGGGAGTTAGGAATAATTTATTTTCCAAGAATTACCCTATGCATTCAGTTAAACCCATTCTCTATGAAATTTAAACTATAAAGCTTCTAGAAAATCTGTGTACCAAAATAACTCAATCCTTTAATTGCTGGAGAATGAACAAAGGTCATTGAGTCACAAACGTTGTGTTGTGGAGATTTACAGAAGAGTGCTTTGCTCTGGTTAATAAAGTGTAAGTTGAACACTGGGTACAATGTTATCAATTTCATAAAACAGCAATTACAGCAGGATGACAAAGCTAAAAGGGCTTAATAAAGTTAAAGGAAAACAAGTTGGAAGGATGGGGCAAACTCATCCACACACAACTTTGATGTTGAATACTATTTCCCAGTGGGAGTGTTCAAAGCCAGTAGCCTTGGTACTAGCTTGCTTAACCCTCACTCTGTGTCAGCTCTGCTTTTAATTGTTTTCCCCTCAAGGAACAATATTTGGGCTTTGCAAAATAAGTTGGCTTAAAAGAATTGGTTATATTTGAAAACATGTTTAGTAACCAGCAACTTTGCTGAGCATCAAGGGAGCCCAGTGTCTTAGAAATCTGGCTGCTTACGTGGATTGACCAATACTAATTTTAGATGCTGTGCTTTAGTTTTATCAGGCAGACTCCTTGTTCATATAATTCTACACTGATAAAATCTCGTAGCAGGTAAAAAGCTAGAAACTGTCTTTATCCAGGTAATACATATGTGAATTTTTTTTAATATGAATAAAATAAAAACTGAATGCTAATGACTCCTGGATATTTTTTTTTTTTTTTTGTCATTGAGAGATCTGCTTTTGGGCCCACACCTTTTCCTCTTCCACAAATATAGTCATGCAGCAGGATTTTTGTTATGGTATTTTCTGTTTTTCTCCTCTGCACAAAGAAGTGGTTTATGGTTTGAAAGCAGAGGACACAATTTCATGCCTCTAGCTCCTCTTCAAATGTAACTAAAAAAAATAAATAATAAAGCTAATTTAAGTTCTGAGTAAACCAATTTCTTTAAGGAACAAAAGTACGTCCCTTGCTGCTTCCATGGCTTTAGCTTTTGTCTTTTAATGAAAAAATAATTTTGTTGTGCTCTAGTATTTCAGTCCTTTTATCCATCACTAGTTGCATATGCATTAGTGTTTTTGTGATCAGTGGTGTAGTTATAATGCAAAGTCCCTGTGGGTCCCAACTTACTGCCTACTTACTGCATGTTGCTTCATTACCTGGTTTTGACAATCATGAACTGGCTTCTCAGAGGCAATTAAATCACAAATCCCCTTAGAGATCTGCACCGGTGGAGTTTATCCTGATCTCCTTTTACACAGGGAGATTCCATCGATTATGAAAATGTTTAAAATTTTATATCAAGCTTATCATCATTTGTAAGGCAGATAAAACAGAAAACATAGAGCCTTGTGCTTCATAATTTTCTTTTAAATTAATATTTAAATTAATTGGCTTTTTCCGGTTTGGTGGTTTTTTTTTGTTTTTTGTTTTGGTTTTTTTGGGTTTTTTTGTTGTTTTTTTTTTTTGTTGTTGTTTTTTTGGGTTTTTTTTTGTTTGTTTGGGTTTTTTTTTTGTTGTTGTTGTTGTTTGGGTGGCTGTTGGTTTTTTTGGTTTTTTTTTTGTTTTGGTTTTTTTTTTTGTTTGGTTGGTTTTTGGTTTTTTTTCTTTTGATTCTTAACATTTTCCCATTCTTAAGTTTTGCGGTAGTGCCTCTGTGGGAAGCACTTGTAAAGAGAATAAGGTTTCTTTAAAATTCACAGTGGTAAAAGCATCTTTTAATTTTTGAGCTTTTTAATCTTTAAAAAGGGTACATATATAGTTACTGGGTTGTTTAAAACTATTCTAAAGGAAAATTAATTTTTTTCTGCCTGTGTGTTTTGATAATTAGAAGCTAAGGTTTCAATTTATACTGGTTCAGAAACTACACATGTAATTTTTTTACTAGTATTTAATTAGTTAAAATGCATATGTAAACTTGAAAATTTATTGGTAGGGTAATTGTAGAAGTTAATGATAATACAGGCATAAAAGAAATCCTTTAAGAAAATAAGCATCTTTCATTTGATTTATGAAAGGAATTGAAATATGCTGCAGTATTATCCTCAACACTTATTATATCTAATGGACAATTAATTTAGGCTTATTTAAGAAAGTGCAGGGAAGAAACAAAAGGGTTGGGCTATCATTAGGAGAGGATGTGAATGTCAAGCATGGTGGATCAGAAATGAGTCAGCAATTCGCCTTTTAAAAGCAGATGTCTGATATGATCTACAGCTTTCAAATGCGTGGAGCTGACACTTGATGTTGTAATGGATTATTGCTAGTGCTTGTTGAAAACCAAAAGTACTGCTTTTTAGAAAGCACTTTGAAAATTGTGGTTTTGTTCCAATGAGGAAACAAAAATTGAAAAGTCTCTAATTTATCTTAATACAAGAGTAGATGGATGTACTTTCTCCTTTCTCCTTCCCCCGACATCTGTGCAGGGGGGTGCGGGGTGCTGGTTGGCATTCGCAGCTTCAGTTAAATCCTTTTTCTGGGCTTCTTGTGGTAGCTTCCTCTCTTTCCTGCTTTGCAAGTCTATGTACTTGATCTTTTGAGAAACATTTTTCACAAAAATATGAGCACAAGAAGGCTTTCCAGTGAAGAACGTAAGAGTTAAAAAATTTCCTCTTAGCCTTAGTATATTAAGTCATGTGCTTCCTGTCCTGGTCTGTGTTATGTTGGTGTAGTTGGTTTGTGGCTTATGTGAATTACATATTTCAGAGTCTTCTCAAAGTTCCTAGCAGAGAAGTGTCTATGTCAAGACAAGAAAATGTCATTATAAAGATGGTTCTGCTGGGAATTACTGGGCATGGGGATTTTTGTTTCTTTGTGGTTTTGGGGTTTTTTTTTTGGACTTAGGCCTTTCCTTGTCTTTTCTTCTATTCCTTACTGCACTTGGGGCAGAAGGAGCACTTAGAAGCCTTCTGCAGTTACTGAGGCAGGAGGGGCCATCACTTTAGCATATTTGACAGAGTGAGATGGTCTGGTAGTATAAAACATTCAAATTCAAGTGAATTTGGGAAGATTTGCACATATAACAAGCTCAATCAAAAGTAAAATAAAACCAGTTTTTCCACATAGATTGCAACTGTGTGTTGCACAGATGGTGTTGTACGTAAACAGATACATTACAGTTTGTTTGGGGAGGAGATGGGGAACATCCGTAGCAGTTCTTCAGAAAGGACATCTATTGTAAGGATCACCTTGCCACCAGAGCAGGTGGGCAGCCTCTCTGCAGCAGTGCTCTGTGCATGTGTTACCCTTCAGTTGCTGTAAACTGATGGTGAAATATCACCATCAAGAAGTTGTTCCAGTTCTGACCAGTCTGCTCTCTGTTGAGTGGTGGCATTTTCTAGCACATGAATAAGTCTTTGGGCAATGGCTGCTTTAATAGCTTACGCTTTTAGGGCTCTTGCCTGTTGTGGTGTATGCCAGAAGGGAAGCATCCTTTATTTCAATAAGGATCACATGCTTATCTCTCTTTCCTTCACGAATGTCTTTGCTTATGTCTCTAAGACTGATACCTTCTCTGGGTGATTTCTAACTGGCGGCTTTTTGTCTACAGCTTGTTGGTTCTGTTTTTCCCATAATGGACATGGTGTAGCAACGTGCTTTACTAAATGTATTTTGTGGCAGTATCCCCTCTGTATGGCCAGCTGGCCTTTCCTGTGTCACAGAGGCACCCTGTGGCTATTCCTAAAGCAGTCCCTTACTCAGGCTTCTTATGTGGCTTCTTCTGCTCTCCCTGTCAAGTGGCTTCTCCAGTTTTCTTTCAAAGTAGACCTAGTGTGAATATTTGTTACTAGCACAGACATAGCCTTACACTGTATGACCTGGGAGAAGTTGTTAGCTTTTGGGTCCATCTGTTACCCTAGTTGCATCCTCTCTCTTCATGCACTTCTCCTCCTCCCTAGGTGATCAGGCCTAAAGACAAAGTTTTCTGAGCAGTCCCTTGGCTGGGAGGTGAGGTGCCAGGGTGGCCAGGAATGAGGGCGGAAATGCCCTGCAGAGCTGGGATGACTAAGGCTGGCAGGCCTTCCTGTGTGGCTGTGGGCAGTTCGTCATTCTGGGGAAGACACTACAAAATAAATGATCCCTCTTTGGAGGTTTTTTTTGTGCTGGGTGCCTTGCTGTTGCCTGCAGAAGGGGCTCACCCTGCAATCTGCTGCTCCCATACCGCGGTGTATGTTCCCAAAGGCCGATGGAAGCCTGAAATGAATTGCATCTCAGAAGTCCAAGGTAGGCTCTTAGCTATGGAGGGAGCATGTACCCAGAGCCTTTGTCTGAAGACTTAGTTTGGGCAGGAGTGACATAGAGGGCTTTCCATTTCCATCAATCCCTCCACTAAAAGTAGTCCTGTTATACATGCCACTATCCTTCTGAATTAAAAACTAAATGTACCAGTTCTGAGTGGTAACAGTTAATCGTAGTAATCCTGAGGGTTCTGTTTTATGTGTAAGCTGCGTAGTGTGCTGTGACAGTGTCCTTTATTTAGCCTTGTGGTTGCTCCATGCCTCAGTAACATCTGCTATGACAAGAAAATACAAAGTGTGGAAGAATTAAAAAAAAACAGATTACTGTAGTCCAGGTGATAGGCACCATAGTGAGAGAAAAAACTATGTGTCCCTACCTCTGCCACAAGTTGGTAAGGTGATTTCAAGGAAGTTAATTGATACCTGTTCCTCATTCCCTGCTTGAGATTCACTCCTGAAGACTTTCAGGAAGTACAATGTAATTTACAGATCTCTTCTAAAGGGAGACCTTGCTTTCTGTTGTATGTGATATTGACGATGTCTCACTACTGAATGATTAGAGGTTTAAAAACAAGTTTTGGTGATTGTGGTGTAATTTGATTTATGCCTGTCAGTAATTATACAAATTCTGACAAGTTTCGATTCTTTTCCTGTTACTACCATTCTTATATTGCAGCACGGAGACAAGTCTACTGGCATATATGTGTGCAGAAAGAGTCATAATGTATTGCACATAATAGAAAAGGGGTTGGGGAATTGAATAAAAGAAAAGCTTCCTACAAACTTGACTAAAAATGAAATAGATATGAAATGCAGCTTTAAACAGTAAAAATACAGAAAGCTTCATCTGTTACCCTGTGATTGTAAGGCAGAACCCCCTGTGTTGTGTACTGACAATAACTGTATATCAAACATTATTGGTGCCTCTGGATGTTTTTAAGAATAAGTGAAAACTTGTTCACTGCATTTAATTGCTACTTTACAAATAACCGAGTACAAAGCAATAGTAAAAATACTGGTCTGATAATGCAGTAATGAATATGGTATGTGAGATTTGTTGCAAATGAGAAACACCTTTAAGGTTTTATTTTCCTTTGATAGTTGGGAACCATTCTGCTTTTTTTGATAAGCATTTAAAAAAAAAATTCCTCAAATGTCACATCACTTCCACTGGCACAAATCTGGACGAATATACATGCCTTGGAGCACCTCTCTGCCTTGGTAGACAGACACACAGATTCACTGAAGAATCTTTTTTGCAAACACTGCTTTTGATTGCAAATTAAGTGCTTTACTCTCAGTTTGAGCCTCTGAATTCTTGACTGTGACCACAGCTCCTCCAGTATAAATCACCATAGTTATGCAAAGGCACCTGGAGGCACCATAAGTTAATGCACTGGAATGGAGAGGAGTAGTTTTATGTTTTCGTAGCTTTCTGTTCCTGAGGTTGAGGCCTCCTCCCTGTGAATTTCTGACAAAAACATGAAAAGTTAATGATGATTCAATATGTAAAGGCTTTCTATAGCTCTAACAGACATAGGCATTTCTGAGATAAAAGTACTGGTTATCTTCACTCCCTTCATTTGGCCATCCTTTTTGGTTTGTTTCCTTCATTTTTTTCTGCTATCCTAAACCAAGTTTATTGCAGTTGGACATCAAAGTAATTAAGCAGAATTGAATAGTCCATGCATCTGATGAGATAAAGACATCTTAGCATGAAGTTTTATTTTAATTGCCTTTTATGGAGCACAAGAGGGTTGTAAATAGCCAAATGAGCTTTCTGTGATTAGTAAAACTGGCCATTCCCGGAAGATGACAAACCAGAGAAAACTTGCATTTTGACAATAGGAAAAGGAAAATTATAGAAATTAATTTTCATTTTTCATATTATTTGACTACATGCAAAAGCATTTAAAGTGCTTCAGAACTGCTTAACACACTCAAAGCAGGAAGCAATTAAAAATATATATTTCAATTTTCACCTTTTTCAGAAGCAAAAATACATGTTTAAAAAATGGGAATCCCTTTTAGGGGAGATTTGATTAATTTGAATCCAGGTACAACCAGATTAACCTGGGTTCTTGATATCATTTCTACAACTTGACTCATTTTTGAAGGTGGAGTGTGAAGTGGTTAAGAGACTTTCTCAAGGCATTGCAGGAATGGTATTTTGAAGCAAGGAATGGATCATGATCCTGGTGAAAGTCAGTCTGGTACCCTAATTACAACAGCATCTGCTGACACTGCTGTCTTTGAAAGCAGATCTCTTCCTGACACTCTCCCAGTATAAACAGGTGACTCCAAGGACGTGACATGTCCAGATTTAATTTAGGTATCTCTAGCCAAGCAATGAACTGAAAAATGAGTAAGTTTCCTGTGAGATGTTAGCAGATTTCATAGAAAATTGTACAATTACAGCTCTCTACCTGGCACAAGCTGTAAGAGAAATTTTGCCTTTTACTTCTTCATAGGGAAAAAATAGTCCTTTAAAATAACTATTTTCTCACATGACACTGACGGTGGCTTTGTATGTGGTAGGTCCTTTTAATGCCCTAAAATCAAAGTTTAAAGCATTTTATAGATCCTCTGATTCTTTGCCTTTAGGAAGCACAGATTACATTTTTTTAAAATTGTTGATGTATGGGTATATACAACTGGAGTTTTGTCCAGTCACAATAAATCTTTCTGTGATGTTCAGGTTCATTTAAATATCTTTATCTGGAAACCCACTAATTGAAGAAAGACATCCTGGATTTACAAGAGTACATACTTAGAGTGAGTCTTAGAGTGAGGAAGGCCATGAGCTTGATGAATGGGCTGGAGCACCTCTTCTATGGGGAAGAACTGAGACAGTTGAGGTTGTTCGGCCTGGAAACCAGGAGGCTCTGGCAAGAACTTACTTTGGACTTCAGTACTCAGAGGAGGCCTCTAAGGAAACTGGAGAGAGGGGGACATTTTAGCAGGGACTGTAGTGATACGACAAGGGTAATGGTTTTAAACTGAAAAGGGATCAATTTAGATTAAAGGCTTTTTCTTTTACTTTGACAGTGGTGAAAGACTGGAACAGGTTGCCCAGAGAGGTGGGGGATGCTCCGTCCCTGGAAACATCCAAGGTCACGTTAGACAGGACTCTGAGCAACCTGGGCTTGTTGAAGATGTTGCTTCTAATTGTAGGGATATTGGACTAGATGACCTCTAAAGGTTCCCTCCAGCACAAACTATTTTAAGATGGTCTTTTAGGCAAGAAATATTTTAAAATCTTTACAGTGGAGAAGATATGACATTGTTCATTGAGGCCCAAAAATGTTAAGCAATGAGAATCAGACTCTCATAAGAAGACATTAATCTTTTTTTCTGGAACCATGTCTTACATTTGTTTCTTTCTTCTCTTACCCTTTTCTTTACAATTTTTCATGTGTGATCTCCATGAGCAGCTGCTGCTGCTTTCTGTTCACCTGTGTCCTCTTCAGAACCAGCATTTCAGAGAAAAGAAATATACAAACTGTTTATCCATTCATTCATCCCTTTCCTGCCTCTTCCTCATTGGCAAAATGAGCCAGAAGCTATTTGTGTCCCGTGACTCACCACCAGATTTTACGAGGGCATTACTCTGAACCTCACTGATTCACACACACTCTAGGCTTTGTTGGAGGTCAATGCCTTGGCAGCATTCCCCTGTAAATACTACACAAGTACCAAGCTGTTGATACTGAGAGAGCTTTAAGTTGTTCCTGCCTTCCTTCTGCTGTGTGTTTTGTTCACAACAATTGCCAGCAGGGGGGCCAGGTGATGAATTCTGTCCCTTTATCAAATATAGAAATTGGACATTCAGTTGGTGTGCAGGTACCTGCTCAGCAGCAGCTGCTTCTCTGGAATGTGCACTGATTTTTACTTTCCTTAATTTACAGAGCTTTTGTGATGAGCCCCTAAGATATGATTAGACATTGTTCACGGCCTTTCACTTTGTAAGTTTTCCTCCCCTCTTAGCACAAGAATGTTTCTTGCCCCTTTATATCTATTCTTGCTCTATATTGTAAGATACATTCTTCAGGGTGCTTTAAGGGTCTTTAAGATCCTTTAGCTTAAGGAGGTGTCAGGTCTTTGAAATCAGGCAGATTTCCATGAATTTCAGAGTTATGCAACAGAATCCCAGCTGGGGATTTGGTATTTACTTCTTTGTATTTCTCTAAGACTTCCTGCATATTTATGGGCACACACACGAAGCAGCTGTAGTAAGCTGTGTATTCAGTAGCATTTGGGGAGGTCCAAGAAGCAAGTCCCAGTAACACAACTGCCTCATTAACTTTGTTTTCCTGAACCCTGCCAATGGCATATTACTTAATTTCTGGCAGAATGGGCCACTATACAGGTTGTACACAAGACCTTGAAAAGGTCAGTTGAAGGCTTACCAACAGTGGAAGAAAACAAGGTTTTAAGGTGTTCTTCTTTGTGTTGATGTAATTTTCTGATTTTTGAAAAGTTAGCTTGCTCTGAGAACCTTGGAATATTAAGGTAGAAGAAATGTGAAAGAAACTTACCAGATGTAAGTACAGGTTTTTGCCATCTGACACCCCCAGTGAATCCTACTTGTTCCCTTGTGTTTCTCTGCTCCTGCAGGACATTTCCTGGAGCCCTTCTGTCTTTCCTGGAAATAAAGACCTCCCCCAGATCTCACTAGGCAGGTGCAAAGTTCACCGGGCTTGGAAAGTCTTTTGTATAGACAAGCTCCTCTATCTACAGGCATGCCACTGGATGCTTTGTTTAACTTGTTGATGGAGACTGCCAGGATTCCTGTGGTGGGATAAGATGAAGAGCATTCTCCAAGTCATTCATCCAACCCCAGGCACACTTAGTTTTGGGCAGACTTCAGTGTAAACTCGCATCTCTGCCTCTTTCAGTATCTAATATCCAGTCAATAAACTCTCTGTCTATAGGAAAATAATAACAGACCATTCTTCACAGCAATGGGGCTTTCCGTTTGTGACATGTTTTCTTACAGGAGAATAAAAATGTGTTCTAAGCTCTATTGCTTTCTCTTTTCCTTTCTCACAGGCACAGGAAATTCTACCATTACCAGAATATTGCTCTTACTCTTTGCAGCTAAAACAGAATCTTTTTTTTTTTCCTAATATAGGGATGTTCAGTTAGATCTGGAATTTGAAACAATTTGTTCTATAAGCAACGAAAATAAGTAAGCTTTATTTTTTGTTAATTTGTTTTCTGTCTTATGTCATCTACTTTTTCCTATCATACTCTCCCTGGGTGGACCCGATTCAGAAAGGACAGATCTGCAGATGCTCCTGGTGCCAGCAGAAGGAATGGCTGCAAAGCAAAGCAGATTAATACTAGGTGTTTCTTGCCCATTTTTAATAGGTCTTCTTTCATTACTGCTGTCTGTTTCCACTACCTGTTCTTCCTGAAACTTGTAGAAACCTCACCAGTCAGAGACTAGACTCATATTTGCATTCCATTTTGGTAGAGGTTTTACTGAGAACTTAAAAACCAAACAAAAAGACCACATTGTAATGAAGATGTTTCTTCATCTCATATTACCATGATTTTATTGTAGCTGATACTATGAATATTGATTAACCTGACATAGAAAATGCTCGTTCAGGTGAACATATATTTAAGTGGAGACCAGCTGAATGGCAATGTTTGCTGATGGTGTAAACTTACTTGGGATAGTGAGGGAAACTGAAAGAATTGCAGAGGGATTTTAGGAGATGGAGATAATACCATACACAGAAGTCACCACCACATGTGGCTCAGTGATTCTGCCAAGTGTCTGGAAGCTGGGGAGTAGGTGTTGGATGCTTGTGGATCACTTACGTTACTGCCTGGGCATTTGCTTTTGGCCACTGTTGGAAGCGACAGTCTGAGCTCATTGGACTCCTTTCAGAGGCTGTACAATACTCCTATGTTCCTACAACCTTCTGAAAAAGAAAGTGTTTAAAAAGCCAGAAAAGCTGTTTCTAGCGTGACAAAGAGCTAAGCAAAGGAAAAACATGAAAGCAAATAAAAACAAACAAGACACTCATGCATAAGCTGAACTTGGGAAGAAACAACTTTAATATTGACAGTTTATGGATGTATTTCTTATTAGGAAGTCTTCGGCTGTCTCAGTTTGGTGGCTTACACTCCAATTTATAAAGAAAAATGTTAGCATCTTTGTGGGAATCAAACGTTTTCAGTTCACAGGGCACAAAAATCTTTAGTTTGGCTGGATGTACAAAGTGAACTTCAGCACAAATTCCTCAAGATGAGATTAAAATCATACATTTACAATTACTGTCTGTTAGAACCCTTTGGAGAAACAAACTCTGTTACAAAAATGATTTGTTTTGCCTGGAAAGAGATGGTCATTAATGTTTGGCTTATCGCAGTCACTATCTAAAATATAAACACAGTTCCCTGTCACCAGAGTGTCTGAGGAATTGCTGGTTAATTCTAGTTGGAGGGAAAAGACAGTGTGTTTTAGATCTCACCCTGTCATAATCATCATGTACTGTTGCAGATAGAAGTGCAGATAGTATTGATCTTTACTGATTTTATTGCAAAATGAATGGACACCAATCTCAATGGGTTTTCTGTGAAGAATGTCTAGAAATAGCATCATCTTTTTATTAAAAACAACAGCAGTAGCAAAATACTGATGCAAATGAAACAAGACAATTTTAGTTATCAGTTTTGTTTTTTTTTTTAACAAGGACTCCACTCTTTGTTAAAGACAAAACTAACCAAACACTAATCTAAATAAAAAACATTTCCGCCCATCCTCCATTATAACTTATGCTTTGAAAACAAACACACCAATTTTTTTGAGTGTGTTCAAAACGTGGACTAGTTTTCCAGAATCCTTTAATACTTTAAAAACTTACTTGAATTGATAAAACAATATGATTAATCATATTCCATAATCAATTCAATATGATTATTCATATTAAGAGAATAGGATATCTCTTAAGAGAAAAAAGAACCAACAAAGCATCACAATTTTGAGGATTTTTAAAGTTGCAGTTCCAGAATGCCACATGCTTTGGAATGTGCCTGAATGAAATTCAAATATCTTTTTACATGTAATCTGATTAAAAAAAATAAAGAGAGACAATAAACAGATTGTGATTGTTAAGTGGAATTAATTATACAGTTTCTAGTATTTTACCAGTGATAGCTGCTTTTTGTTTTCCCCCTTACCCTTTTGCTATCACTTGCAAAACTGTTTTGTACTCTTGTAGGATCACAGTTTTATACTCTTGTAGGGTTTGTCAAGTACAGAATTATCCTGTTATTTTGTATAAAGCAAAGATTGTATGATTCTGTGGGTTGTATGAATGATCATGCATAATAAGGTGATGCCTGGGTTAAATTGTGACCGAAGAAGAACCTTATGTTTAATGAAAGCATTTTTCTTTGTTGATGTTCTATTGAATTTTTCTGGGGATTTTTTTTATTATGGATTTTGAAATAGAATGGAGAAGAAACCCAATAACCTATCTTTTAAGCCTTTATCAGCCTTGAAATCATTCTCTTCTCTGATGAGTTAGCTTTTAAGTGATAGCAAGTGTTGGATTCTTATGTTCTCCCTCTTCAGCAGTTGCCTATTTCAGAGGTCATAGGGAAAAGTAGGATGGTATTGGTGAATACTTTTGGCAGTACATAGTGGTGCTTACTGATCAGACACTGTGGTGGAACAGTTTTCTTCACACACTGCCTGATCTCCTCAGTGGAGGTAGAAACTTGCTGGCCTGTCCCTAGCAAGAGGAGTGAGGCTTTGCTGCTGTGCTCACAGGGGTGTTTCTGAGCACGTGGGCCACACAATGAACACTTCAAGCCTGGTTACCAGACAAGGAAATAAAGTCAGCTTTTGGCCTGGTTATCCTGGAGTTTCCTGAAAGTATAATTTTGCAGTTACTAAAGTATTCTTTCTGGGTGTTTGAAAGAAGAAAAATTCCATTGGCATAGAAACCTATAGCCTGATTGGCTGAATTAACAAAGTTATAATCCATGGAGAAGGGAGGTTGAGTAGTTGGGGTTTTTGACTGCACAAATATGTCTGTCTCTTATGCACAAGCATTTGCACCTCTTCCATCTACAGAAAAGGTATGGATAGAGTAGTTTCAAAGGATGTGTTCTGTTGGGGTCTATCAAGGCTGAAAACTATGATTTCTCTTTCCATTTGTATTTTTAATTTCTGTTCTAATGAAGCAAAACAAGAGTGATATGGTTCTTCAGACATCTGCCTAAATTTATGAGGTAATTATCTTTCCATATATAGCATGTTCGTCTTTGCCTTTTGGAAGCTTTTCTTTAATATCTGAAGGTTAGCCTTTAGGTCATAGCTTTTATAAGTTTAGCATAAGCCTTTAATCTCTCTTGAATGATTTTTGTGTGTAACTTATTCTCATAATTATTACTAATAAAGCTACCACATAGGGAACAGTACGTCCTTGTAGTATCTGAATTCTTTATCTTACTTGTTTAGATCATGTTAGCAGAAAAAATATTCTCTGTCCCTTCTCATTTCCTAAAAAAAGGACCTTCCAAGACAATGTAACAGAGCAAGAGTAATGCAGAAAAAGAATATTAGGATTTGGCTAACAACATCTTGGTCAGGAAAGCACTAGAATTTTGAGGGAAGTTTGCTTATTCTCTTTCTTTCTCTCTGTGCCTGGGGTTAAGTTACAATAAGAATTATGCTAAAGCAGTAATAAAAATAGATTTTTAAATGTTGTGTTTTATCACCCATATAAAAATCAGTAATATAACTTGGTTATCTGGGATTTGTACAATATGTACTTAGCCGTAATAACAGAAGACATCCGAACTAATTTGCTCAGCGATTTAAAGAATATTGTGAACTGATTAATATCCTCTGCTACATCAAAATCTTTTGAATATTGTATGTCTTATTAATTATAAAAAAATTACTTGGTCCTTAGTGATTTTGAAATAGAGTATTTTCACAAAAAAAACCCCCAAAACCTATAACTCTGCTTTCTTCCCATCTTTTGTGATTTTACTCCTACTTTCAGGATGCTACTTCCAATACAGTTATTTTAGAAATGATAAAAAAATTTGTTGACTCTTTCTTACGTATTTCATTATTTCTTTGGTCCCTGTGAGGAAAAAAGTTCTGACAAATGGGCCAGCTGGCTCCCTTCCCCAAGAGACAAAGAGTAATTTTTTTGGTTCCTGTAATCCATGGTTTGAGGTTCTTACTTTCTCTCTTCCCAAAACTTGCACTCTAAACAGGTGGCCAGTGAATTGCTTAGAACATCACAGGCAAGCTTCAGGGTAAATCAACATTTCAGATGTTCAGTAACTCATCCACAAACAAAGTAGGTGAAGTGCAGTAGCAACATTTTTTAACTGCTTCCCAAACAGTTTTAAATTTTTTTTTCTCTCCAGTGCTGCCTGCTCTATCCTTTGAGAAACACCCCCATGTTTCTAGTCTGAACCTCTACCTGTAAGATCCTTGGGGGTTTTTGACTGCTTGCTTTTACACCACATCTTAAATCTTACCTTTGCTTCCAAGAAACCAGGATTGTTTCCAGATTTTGTAATCCCAGATAGTGTATATAGTAGGTATTTGTTGCACCAGCTTGGGTGCTCTTCATACTACGGTAGAGGAAGATGAATGACTTCTGAAGAGGTTAAAATCAGTCTTATCCCCTAACTTCTGAGTCCAAATCCACGCTGCTGCTTTTGATGTGCTTTAAGGAAGAGGTGCCATGAAGCTGTTGCAACCTGATTTCTCCAAGAGAAGTCTTATTACAATATAATTAATATATCATAGGGACTTTTTCAAGGTTGGGTTCTTTTGTTTGTTTTTTAACAAGTGATGATATGGATGGTCTGTTTAGAGGTTTATTGTTAACTAACACCGTTTTACTAAAGGATTGGTTTTGGGGGCACATGCTATGCACAACCTCATTGCTACTTCGTGGGAGTAAGATGATTCTACTTTCAAACTCCATCCACCATCAGTCCTGGATAATTTTTTTTTCCCTTTTTTTTCCGTTTTTTTTCCTTTTTTTTTTTTAATTTTAGTGAACTTTTGTTGCTAAATGCTAGAATATATGCTCAAGCCATCAATTCTGACTTTATTCTTTGTTCTTCTATTTTATTCATCTCTCACACAGGCAAAAGGTGCTAATTTTTTGTACAGAAATTTTTGTACAGAAATAACTGTACAGAAAAACTGCTCATTTAAGTGTTATGTAGCACAACAGGCCACATGGAAATTTTTCTAGTTCCTCAAAATATTTTTTGGCACATACAATGTGAGGATACAAATACTTGCTTTGCCAAACAATTTGTTACTAGAAATTTTAAAATAAATTACAATAAAATCATAAATAATTTTATATATCTCGCAGTGTTGAAGAGTTGAGGCAAATAGCCTTAAAGTCACTGCAAACATTGAATGAAAATCTAGTAGGGTGGGGGAATTTCTATGAGGAAAAAGCGAAGAAAGATGCAAGGGAAATGTAAATTATGTTTCATAGTTTCACTTGCTCTGCTACAAGCAGAATTCACTGTTCAGAAATCACAGGTAAATAGTCCTTTCTTCCTTTGAGTAAAAATCTGTTGTTTGGAAAGTTAATATCAGCCAATTCTTTGTGAAATTTGCTGATCTCTGGATACTTGTGTAGCTGCATAGGACATTCAGGAAATTGCCAATTTTTAGAAACGTCTTTGTGGCAATGACAGTGAGACACACATACAATCTAAAACTGTCTACACAGTGAAGTGAATCCAGGATAAAATTTTTACCTCACCGTCTGATACCATTTGAGTCTTTTTGCATTCAGTGTAGAACCTCTGCTCTTAGAGCAGGCTGCCCTTCGTGATGGAGGTGGACACTGGTGTCAATATTTTTTTAAAGGCATGCTGCCAGATGTGTTTTTAATTAACTGTGCTTCAAATGCAGCTTTGTTCCATTTCTTTTTTCTACATTTTTTCTTTTTGGAAAATAGCATTTTAATAGAAGAACATACTCTTTGTCCTCTGAGTAGTAGATTTTTTGTTGTAAGTGCAACCTGAATTGGTTAAACTTTGAAAATAGGTCAGTGGCAAGTACAGTTTGTTTAAAGACCAAAGGACTCACTATCATTATTATTTATCAGGACTCATTAGACATTGTGGTCAAGAGGTCTCACTCTTAAAACAAACTTGAAAGTTTCAAGCAATAACATGCTTCTCCACAGCTTAAAATGTTGCATATTCATAGCATCAAACAAAATTTGATTAAAAAAAGTTATATTAGTTGTTAGGGGCCAAAATTCTTGGTCATGTGGATACAATTCAGGTTTTTTTCATCTTAAGGGGGAAAATAAATGCATCCAGGTTGGTTTTTTGGTAAACAATTAATATATTGTTATCAAATATATCAATATATCAAATATATCAATATATCAAATATATTGTTATCAAATATATATCAAATACTCAAAAAATACAGTGGTGTTAGTCCTTTGAGGGAAAAAAAAAAGAATGTAAGATGTAAAGAATGGGTCCTCTAAAAGACCCCAAACAACTGTATCAATTCTGTTCCACATTTTTCTTATTTTATCTTAATTTAATTTTGTCTTTAGAAAGCCTAAAATTTTAAAAGCTTGTCCTGCATAATGCATTGGCATAGCAAAGCTGTTATGTTTCAGTGTGTTTGAGTAATCAACTGCCATTTAGCATGTCACTGATGGAAATTTTAGTATAACCAAACCTGATGCGAAGCTTTCATTTAAATAAGGAAAACTGTATAAGTAGCAATCAGTTTGAATATAGCCTATGACTTAAAACCATCTGTAGCTTACGTGTTTTGTCGTGAAAGCTCTTTAGCACTTGTGTGCGTTTACACAGTGTGTCCATCCTGCTTTGCACAGGGTGTAGCTGGCAGCACTGTTGGGTTTTTGTGTTTTCTTTTTGTTGTGTTGTACCAGGTAGTAACGACTGGTGTGACTAATTAAAAAAAAAAGAACGCTGAGCCAAGAATTATGCTTACAATTGGAGGTGCAGGTACAAAAAGTGTTCTCCTCTGTGTTACACTTTCAAGGAATGAAAATTAATGTATCCAGCATCTAAGCGTGTGTCCAGCATACATCGTGGCCCAGCGGGGTCTCTCTGGGAATGACCACATTCCACTCTGCCCGTTCAGATGAGCAGCACTGGGACAGGCCTGTGTAACCTGACAGTAAAGGGTGTTTGAGTGTCTTGTTAACTTTATGTGTACAAGCCCAGCCATTTGCAATTGGCTATTCAAGATTAGCCTTTCACTGAATGTGAAGTACAGCAAAATACCTATGGCTTCTAATTAGTTTTCAGTGCATGTTGCTTGTTAGGAAAAAAACCCTTTGCCTTTGTTGAAATGACAGTTTGGATTTCATTAGAGAACAATGCTTGCAAACTGCTTCTGTCAGTAATGTTCACTTCCTTCAAAGCAGCTTTTCTAATTAATGAAATCAGTTGCTAATTCGTGTTCCATCTGGGTGCTTGTGTAGCTGCATAGGACACTCAGGAAATTGCTGGTTTTTAGAAAGGCTTTTGTGGCAATGGCAGTGAGACGTGTACAGCCTAAAACTGTTTCCACATTTCTGAGACGTGAATCTAGGATAAAATTTTTACTTCATTCTCAGATACCAGCTTATTCTTTTTGTATTTTACAGACCTTAGAGGCTCTGCTCTTGAAGCAGACTGCCCTTGGTCCTGAGGTGGGTGCTTGTGCCAGTCCCTGTACCTGTGCTGGAGCACTACTGATCTTGCAGGGGCTGGCTGCAGGGACATGCAGTCCCAATATAATGCTGGTGCTCAGGGACTGCTGGTTTTTACGTAGTTACGAGACTGTAATTCAACTAGCTGTTTTGTGTCCAGCAGAGAAGTCACAAATAAATTCTTACTGTCCGCCTGTGACACTTAAGTGCTGGGAACAGATTAAGACTCTGGCTACAGTGAGCAGATTTTTAGTTGTTTGTATTTCAGGTGTTTTGTCACTTTTGTTAATATTTAGTAGCTTCCTTAAAAAGCCTCTTTGTAGTGAATAGTACCTTATTTGGTTTTGTGCATGCTCAAAAAATACAATGGTGTTAGACCTTGCAAAGTTTATTTTTTCTTTCATGTTCCTAAAGTATTTGAAAACATCAAAGTCTTTTTATGGCTTTTTATTTTATGGGCAGTCAGAATAGCACAGGACGGCCAAAACTTGTATTGTTTTGGCTTTGCAGACATCTTCTTGACGGATTAAGGCTGTCAGCAGAATGTGTAAACACCATTTCCAGCTTTTTACATTGGTCACTAAGGCATCCTTAAGTGCAGCTCAGTCCTCCAAGACAAAGCCCTCAATCATATGAATGAATGATGGTCAGGGGCTTCTGCTAAAATGTTTTAATAATTTTGCACTTCACAGCAGTAAATCAATCCTCCTGCATTTGAGTCGCAGTGATTGATCATCTCTATGTAGCTAGTCCACTGACACGTAAGAGTGCATTCACTTTAAACAGCATCTACCTCCAAGTTAAGACAGTGTAATTATTTAAACAAAAATGTAGTTCTTCAGAAATTATAATGCAACTGCAGCAGTTACCTTACCAGGCCCTGTTCATTGTGCATGTTGGTGGCTTTCTACATTCTACAGCTTCTCACACTGCAAAGAAGAATCTGCAGAGTTCCTGGAAATTTTGTGAATATAGGCTTTATAGAAAGGAAGTATGTGCTAATATAAACAAGATTCTTTGATTTGTCAGGTTAATTTTATATTTTTTAAAGGAAAGAACTAAGAGAGTGGGAAATTGTCTCCTCACTGTTTTCTTAAATGCTGAACTTTACAGCTTTTTGCTTAGTTTTAATGTTGTTGTTTGCAGTTATTTGGTTTGTTTTCATTTTTGTGGGGTTTTTTTTGTTTTTGTTCTTTTTGTCCTTTCATCCCCTGGAAGGAAGTCCTTCAGTGAATTCTAAGTGTGTTCCAAGTCTGTTCAAGGAAAAACTATTTATCTGGTTGCCCACCTTACTGTCTTGGCAGGGCTAGGCTGGTGCCTCATCATAGGTGCAGAGCTGGAAATGATGAATGAAATAACAAATAGATCACTTTATTTTAATAAGTTATGAAAAGAGCTTATGTTTAAAATATGGTTCTTGCAGACTTTGAGGGGGAAAAAAAAGAATGTCCTGTAAAAGACCCCAAACAACTGTGTCAATTCTGTTCCACATTTTACTTATTTTATATGAATTTAATTTTGTCTTTCGAAAGTCTAAAATTTTAAAAGCTTGTACTGCATAATGCATTGGCATAGCAAAGCTGTGAGCACAAAATACTGATTTAAAGTACAAATGTATTCATATAAATACTCTCTTTGCCAATAAAATATTTTTTCAAAATGAGGGTGCCTTTTGACATGCGTTTCAGTAGTAAGAGTTGCAGGTGAGGCAGTTTATCCTCTCCTCTTTATGCCTACCCTTGCATACCTCATCCATTACAGTAGTATTTGGGGTTCAGTATTACTCTAAGGGGAGAAAACAGACCTGCCTTTAAAAAAAAAGAACAAGTTTTTCATATCTCGTTTTTGGATTGGACCAATTCCTCACTCCTGTTCATTTGTGCTGAAAAGACAGAAGGGATATGAGAAGTAGCAGCAATAAGTAGCCTGTTGTAGGACCTGCTAAAAGTTGCTGGTTGTTTGAACAAAGCCTGAAAATACGTAATTTTGTCCTGTGAAAGAGCATTAGAAAATAAGTACAGAAAAGTATTTAGAAGAACACATACATCAAAAACTATTGTATGTCAGTAAAATGCCTTTTCCCAAGCGTATTTGTTTTGACTTCTATGCTGGTCTCCACCATGATAAAATACTCTCATGGTTAGGAAAATTAAGAACCCAATTCCCTTGTATAAAAAGTTTGGCTAAGAGTTGGTTGTTCTAAAGTTGTGTGATGATGTTTTCTACTTATGTACACTCAGTTGAACTCATCATTCAGAATTTCTTGTGGGCTTTTAGAGGAGAAAAGAAGACTAGAAAGGTTAAATGTTTGGAAGGGTCACGTTACTGTCCTTAAGTTATCAACAGAATTTAGATGTAAAATTGCAGAAGATGGGGTCAAAAGAAAAGTGTGATCGATGCAGACAAAAATAGTCTGTGGAAAAATGTCAGAAAATTATATTCATTTTACCTAAGTTGTTCTCATAAAAGGTGAAAAGAGAATCAATTTCTTAGCTTTTAAGTTCTTTGCAGTTCTATGGAAAATGTAAAACCACACTTCAGAGAGATCTCTGAAATCTCGTGAAATCTCATTCTCTCTCTGATAAAAAGCGTGTCTTGGAACTTCTGACTTTAAAAGCGTTCCATGAGTGAGAAACCACTGTGCTAGGGTCACATTTTCACTTTAATGTTAACTTTCTTTTAACCTAAGAGTTGACATTAAATACAATTAAAATTGAAAGCCTCTTCTGAGGGGAAATGTTTAAATCTGAAGCTATTGAAATGGGATCCATCAAGAGCGGTAGAAGCCTCCCATCCCTTTTTGCTTTGAGGAAACAAAATCCAAAAAACAGCCAACCAGACAACAACACTAACAAATAAACAACACACAAATAACTGACACCCGCTCCCCCACAAACAAACACAAACCACCAAACCAAGAACCCCAAATTTGTCAGGTTTTTGGTTTGAGCCAGTGTTTCAGTTCAGATTGTAGGACTTTCTGGGAATTTTCAGGAACCATGAAAAAATGGTTCTGTAAAAAAATTCTTTCAGGAAGGCATACTAAGGATTAATTTGGAGAAAACAAGATTGCTGAAAATTGCTGATATTAGAAGTTTTTCAGTGAAACTCCATTGGCTTTTGCTTCCATGCTATACAGCCACTTGGCCTGGAACCCACCTCTCTTGCCGTTCTGCCCATCATCAAGGTTTAAAAATGCACCTCTAGGATCAGATCCTCAAGCAGGCTTTGTAGCACACTGGCCTTTGTGCTTAGCAAAAGAGAAACAAGGAATTAATAGGAATATTGCTGCTGATGGGATGGTGGATGTCCCTTGTTCTGCATGTACCGTTAACCCAAGTTGAGCAGTGTATCTTGTGTTAGAGGTGTTGGCTTTGTCAGCTGCCTGCTCATTAGCAGTGCTCTTCCCCATCACCTAACCTGGTAGTGAATTTTGGCATGTGGATTTTGTGTTTTGGTAGAAAATGTGTGGTGGAGTCCTACATAAATGAAACAAGAAGGAAAATAAAATAGCACTTGAAAAATACTGTTTGGAGAAAATGCCAATGCATACAACTGTCATTATTAAACAACATTAAAAAAAAAGATAGGAATTTTGAAATCAGCTGAAAGTCAAAAAAATCTGCAGAATAACTGCAAATGAAGTGGCTGAGCAAAATTCATTGCAGTGGTTGTAGGAGAAATTCGTGCTGGATGGTGATGGTGTGAAACAGGCTCTTTTGTTACTGCCTTTTTAAAAAAAGTATTCTTTAAAGAGCAGTGAAACTATTTTAAATAAGGAGCCTTCAGTTTTAACTTCTTTAGTGTCTGATTATCTTCTTTTTTTTTTTTTTAATTTTTTTAAGGTCTTTATGGTTATGGCAAAATCTTTCATCAGCCTATGGTATAATGGACTACCAGTTGGATGATATACAGTCATCTGAAACATGATATATGCTTCTTCTCTTCCGTGTCCATGGTGAGTTTTGCTTCTGTACATATCTATTAAATACTTCAGAGAAGGAACTGAAAGTTTTCAGTGACCCACACTGGATATTGTTCCCTTTGTTTTCATGCGGATTAACCTAGAGTTATCAATTTACTGAATACATAAAACCCATTCCTTTTTTTTGTAAGATGTTTGAAAGTATTTTGAAAACTTAAGCTCAAAAAATAACTGTATAGAACTTTTCTCTTTTTGGATGATTTTAGAGCTGTGCAAAAATTCTGATACACAACTTGAAATGTTATCTTTCCCTTCAGCTTGAAAGCATCATCACCTTCATTTAGTGTGTCTTAGTTCAAATTAGATTCCAACCAAATGTTCTTTTTCATCAGACATGTACCACAGTGTATTTAAGAATAAAATAACTATAACTCTGTTACAAATACACTATAAAACACAGGTAAAAAAATTATTGGAGAAAATATTCGGAAATAATTTTTCAGTTTTAGTTTTGCACTGCTTCTCTGTTTTGTGCCTGCAATTAATCCGATTATAGTATCTGTGAGCACTCTTAAGTGCTGTATAATCAATAATATTGAAAGCAAGGCTCCTCATATTATAACTTAATTATTGCTTCTCTGTCCAGACATGCAATAATGAGATCCAAACCCCTTGTTTTTCATTTGGCTAAATGCATTGACAAACCAAATTTGGGTATCAAAATGTTCCGCTGACTACTCCTTAACACCAGAAATTGCAGCCCAGTCTCCTCTCCAAAAATCAGGTTAAGCAGTTGAGGTTAAAATCCTCACTCTCTCACTCTTCTCCTTTTCAAGGGTTTAGATATGGCTCTTATGCCAAGGTTTGGTTATGAATGATACTGAATTGCCTGAAATAGTTGCTTAGCCACTGTTAAAATTCGCTTGTAAATGTTTGTTACCCGAAGTTTCTGTCTAGTGTTCAGGTTAGAAAAGATATGATATGAAAGGTATCTTTCTTTTTCTGTTCCAGGTTCCAGAGTCCTTAGAAGCATGCAGAAGTAGTGAAAAAAGTAAAGAGAATAGAAAAGGCAAATATTAATTGGCCTAATGCCATAAGGCATTTAGTCAAGGCTCTTCTTATTATATGCCTAATTACTGGAGTGAACAAGACAGAAGCAATGCAGTTTCTAGAGGTGTGTTTGCACTTGAAAATAGAAAGATGTGTTTAAATATCCCATATAAGTGGATGGAGGTGTTTACCAAGAAAACTGGTTACTATTATTTTTGGTGAAAATGGGTGTTTGCACAGAGAAATGGACAGCCATACAGGACATTTTCTCATGCCGTGGAGGGCATTCTCTGCCTGCTTTCTGTTACCAATTTCAGCTGGCTTTGCATTTCCAATTATATGTCTCCCAGGTAGTAACCATACAATTCTGAAACCAGGGAGCCAGATAAATAGCAAAGAAAGCGTCACCTTGGTTGTTTCCACCTGCAAATTTTTGAGGGGAAAAACCTGATATTGTTCGATGGATTATCGAGCACCTGTTGGTTCTACAAGGCATAGCTCTGGGTATTTATTGAGTTCCGCATTGTTATCTAACCAGGCTTTGTATTTGCCAAATTAGCAGATTTGCTTCAAAGACTTGACTTTTCCTTTTCTCCTTTTCCTTATCAGCAATGTGCCATACATACTGAGCCTGTTTTTGCATCCTGAATGTGCACTGATTCATCATGAAATCAGGGCTTTTTGACAAGTCTGATGGAAGAACTAGCTTCTTTTAACAGAGGAGACTGTCTATCCCATTGATGCCATGATGATTTTTTGCCTTTTCTTTTATATACCTTTTATGTATCCTCAGTGCTTTTAGCATGCATACTTGTAATTTTTGAAGTCTGATAACTTAGCATAATCCTAGTATTTTTTAAGCCAGGAGACCAAACATCCTGGATGCCTCACAGCTGGAGGCCAGAAGGCCCTACATTATCCTGAGAAACCAAGGTCCTCTCTAGAACACACCCTGTAAATTAAGATAGGCCCATCCAGGGGGGTATTCATTGGGATGGGAGGATATCACCCTATTCATTCAAGCTCCTCATTGGGGAATCTTTGTAGATATGCTAATTTGCAAGGTCTATAAATTGTATACGTGATCTATCATGTGTGCGCGTTTCAGTGCATTCCACCTGGGCAAGTGGTGCACCATAAGGATCCTTATAAAACACTGAGGTAAAAACCCTTTTTCCCTTAGCAGTGTCTGGCTCTTAATTTTTGAGACCAGGAAAAGGCATCACCATATGTGTAAATACTGCAGGATTATGTCTCCTTTTGCAGAGGTCTGCTACACTACATTTTACTGCATTTATTCCCTGTGTGCACCAGCACGAGAACAAAATCCATTCCAATCCACAGTGTTTCCATTGAGGCCAGACATAAAAAAAAAAAAAGAAAAAAAAAAAAAGAGGTGTGATAACGCCTTAAATTTTTAAGAAATGTCATTATACATTTTCTTGACAATTAAAAAAACCACTTCTTTGGCATTCTTATTTGTTAGAGTTGTTCATCATTGCAGTCAAAATCTTCAAGCAAAGAGGAAGTCCCATGTGTAAGGGCATCCTCATCCTCCTCTCACTTTGGTATGCACTCAGGGCTCACTTAGGCTCTCAGATGACCAGTGAGTTACTCCACTGCTTCTTTCTTACCAGAGAAAGCTAAGGTGGGCATCAGAAAGTAAACTAATGCCATCACACAGGACACGAAACCTAGAGGATATTCTACCCTTCCCACAGTAGCTTGCAGACTGATATCTAGAGGTTAAGTAAGTTTTGCTCATCAAATTTAAATTCTACAAGAAAAGAAACAATATTCAAGCCGTAGTATATATTTAAAATCTGTAAAATAATATTGGTAATAATATTTCTAATTTGTTCTCAAATCCTATGCCCCATTAGATAGACCAGGGAAACCTATTACAGAAAGATATGTTTTCTTAATAAATAATAATAATTAATAATAATAAAGATAATTAAGTCAGGCTTTTAGAGGACATAATGGGATTTGAGAACTTGTGTGAAAATGAAGTAAAATTCTTCCTCTTACAAGGAAGTAGTACCGGAAATGCAAAATTGTACATCAGCCTGTAGCTGAGTGCTTTCTGATCTTCATTCTGCTTTGGACCAACTGATCTCAACTTAGGTAGGGGTTTTTTGGTTGCTCGAAAGCACTGAGATTTAAAAAAAAAGCTAGGAACCCAATCCCAAACAACAAAATGTAAACCAAAGCCAAACAGCAATGAAAAATGTAAGTCTTAATTGTCTGCTATATATTGAAAAAATGCATATGGTGTTTTAATATTGAAAGGATTTTTTTAAAAGATACTCAATGTGCAAAGTCAGCACAGGATGAAAAAGAAGCCTTAGAGAACAGAAGCCAGGTGCTGTTTGGGAAATGTTTATGGTAATTGAAAAGAGAATATATAAAACAAAGGTCAGGACATCTACAAACAAGGTAAGTGGTTCAGGCCGTAAGTTAAGTTACAAGAATAACAAAGGAATTTTTAGTATAGAATTCCCTTCACTTACTCGGAAGAATGAATAATTATAGCAAGCTCAATTAAAAAAAACACAGCAGGTATTCATAATATTTACCAACCGTATTTTCTGAGTGTTATATTTCATAGACAACCACTTGAAGAAACCACATCAGCAGCTGCTAAATAAGATTACCATTCTATTACCTGACTTAAAAAAAAAAAGAAAAGAAAAGAAAGAAAGAAGAAAAAAAAGGCAATGAGAAGAAAACATGGAAAAAGTCTAGCCCTGTATCTCAGTTTCTCAACCCAAAACAATCTGTCAAAAATCATGTACTGAAACCTGTACAACTGAACAATGTACCTTCCTGTACCAACACTGAACAATGGAAGCTTGCATTTTGTCTGGTTTTGCTTCTGAACTCATTTGAGTTTCTTTGTGCTAGAGGCTCCTCACAGTTTACAGATGGTGTTGTAACTGAAGTGCTCCATTTTAGCTGTAAAGCATCATTAATAAGTGTTAAAACCAATTTTTGTTATTTCCATTGCTTTCTGCCTATTGTGGAACTGTTCAGGGTTCTCTAGATTGCCATTGATTTTGCTTAGGGAATTGCTCCATCAGAGTTCACCCAGGTGGATTCAGTGGACCTGGGTCCATCTGTGCCACGTGCTAGTAGAGCTGTCCGAATACATCACAGGCTTCGTTTGGATGACAGAATAAATGGCTTGGCAGGTATACTGAAAGAATCAAAATGAAGTATATATTATTTATGAAAGTAATCACAGTCCTTCTGAGATATATCCTGACCTGAGGTTCTTGCAGCTAATAGAAACAAAGAAATAGTGTTAACATTTGTCTTGAAAACTTGTGGTTTGGGTGAATTTAAACTCATGTTACTTCAGTACATTCAAATAAAGTAAGAACTCCCTTTTGCCCTTTTACTTTTGTTTCCCTACACCTTTATGTACTTCATTTTCAAGCTGATGTTGTGATACTGAAGGACTGCACTATGTCAAGGGTCTTGAATAAATTATGTCATAGAAGCTTGGAAAGCTACTGAGAAATCAGCCTCAAGGTTAGGTATTGGTTTAAGAAAGGCCTAATAACTGAAGAGGCATTGCTGCTGATGTGCTTTGTTCTAATGATTTTCTCTTATTAGGGAGTCTTGATTAATGATTCTCTATCAGCATGTCCTGATAAATGTGCTTGTCAATGAATCAGTGTGTCATTTTATTTTCTCTTAAAGAGCGTCCTTCTAATGTGACAGGAATTGACTTTAAATGAACTGCTGCAAGCAATTTCATTATCTGAATGGAGAAAATATTTTCACTTTCTAAAGTTTTGAATTCCTGCATAATTTTCTTTTGAATTCATGAATTATTTGTACCAAGTAACTACTTCTGTGAGCTTTTTGGATTTAAAAAAAATAGTAACTTTTTAAAACTACTTAGAATCAGAAGAGGTTCTGTGGTAATGTTACTGTTATGTTTAAATTCTATAATATTTTAACTGCAGCAGGCTCTTAAAGAAAAAGCTGGGTTTAAAGCTTGAGCAAGCTTGCTTGAAAATACATTTGATTTATTAATATTTAATTTTTAGCTTTTCTACTGTGTTACCGTAAGAAAAGCAACAGCAGCCATTTTCTGCAAAAGACTAAGAGCTTGCCAGTTTTGTTAGGGTTAAAAAAAACCACAGGCAAACACTAGTAAACTGATGGTGGTTCTTTTTTGTCATTAGAATATTAATAGAGTTTGGTTTGGTTTGTTTTATGGTTTTTTCCTCTCATCAAAAATAATACAAGAATATACTGAGTGCTTAAGATCTGTTTGGGTTTGGTTTTTGTCTTTTTTTAATACTCCTGCTATGAAGGTAAGGTTTCCAGTGGGTAACCAAGATGTAGTACAGAATTTGCAGAACTATGCAACCCATTGTTAGTTTGACAGGGGAGGATCCTGGAAAGCTGGAAGTGTTTAAATGGTGTGTGATCAAGCAGAGCTGTACTGGCGATGAACTGCTTGTGGTGTCCAAGCAGCACCACCTCCTCTCCTCACAGTTAAGCTTTGTGGAGCTGCATGAAATTAGTGCAGCTAACTCAGTGAGATACCATTTTGAAGGGAGAGGTGGCTTATTTTAGATATCTGTAACTGAGTTCGCTAGGTCATGTTCTCACACTGGCATGCTCACAGCACTGAAATACATGTCCAGGTGATCTGGCCAGCATCAGTTTTGTCCAAGTCTGGAGGCCAGAAGATGCCAGCAGCTGCATCCTCATCACTTCTCTTGGGTTCTTCTTGGTGGCACCAGATGAGTTCTAGGGATTCACCAAAGAATTTTGGTTACTTCAGCCTCTCTAAGTGCTAGGCAAATCCACTGCCAGAAGGTCTCCTTTCATGTTTCTCAGGGTGGCTGGGCTGGCAGGAGGAGACACATGGCACCACTGCATGTTGTGACACCTCTCCCACCTGCTTGCACTTCTGACTTGCACAGCAGCCTAATTTACAGTGTAATCAAATACACAGTTTTGATTCTGGATACCTAGCTTGAGAAGATACACTAAATGCTTACTAGAAAATTGAGGACCTAAAAACTACCTAGGATTATTCACCTGAAAATACACCTAGAAAGTGGAACTTTGTTTCTTCTAAATAAAAACTAAATATATACATCTCCTGTATGGTGGACATTGACTGTTGGAATCGGGTGGTGCTTCCAATATCCCTGAGAAACCTGAGTTTGATAACTCCCAGGTTTGTCACAGAGGTGATTCAGTAGGGACTTCTGGGGGAAAAAAAAATATGCTGCTTAAAGCAATCCGTAATTTTTTCGTTGTTCTTTCATTTATAGCAGGTAGAGTTCCTTTCTGAAGGCTTATTATTTTGAAGCTTTGGAGGTTTATGTTATATAAATATAAATGTTGGAAATAGTTTTTTATATAAGCATAATTCTGAAATAAGTAATATGATGAGATATTTAAAACCGTGTGGCCCCAACTGAGGCAAGCCGTTAATAATGAGTAAAAAGACTGAAATGCCTTTTTTTTCCCCTTTATCATCTAAATAATTAGAATACTTAGGAGTATTTGTAAGGCCCAGGGACATGTTTGCTATAAGGCCCTCAGGAGGGCTCCTCCCACTCCTGGCAGGACCATTGCCCACCCAGATGAGGGCAGAGGTGGCTTCTGCCCTTGTCAGGGCTCCTGCCCCTCTCTTCCACACCTGTCCCTACTCATGCTGGGGGTTATTCTGTGACATGAACCCAGCTGGGGAAGGACATGAGGTTTTTGTTGGTTTAAACCTCAAGCGTGTAAATATCTTCCCAGCTAGAGACACTGCCATCAGCTATGTCAGCACTCCCCCTAATTTACTGTCAGTTGTTGCCTCTTGTGCAATCAGCAGGTCACCACTGAGACTATTGAAAAATATAGGCTGCTGAAATCTGCCTTTAAAAGGCGGTAAGAATTAATTTTTCATTTTATTTTTAATTATTGTCAATATACCAATGTTGTTGTATAGTTTACCTAATAGCAGAAAGTAGTTGTAAGTACATGTACCCAAATTAAACATAGTATCTTAAGACTAATGTGAAAAGTGACTTTGCAAGGCACAATGTGGAAAACAGGTAAGAATTGCTGTAGTTCTGTGATTTCCAACTGATCAAATACGTATGGTATCTATATCTCCTCTGTCTGGTTATTCCTGTAGCCAGCATCAGCAATAGCAAAAATGGTGGAAAGAGGAAACTGCTAGCAAAGATGGATCTTCTGATAAGCCATTTATATTTCTCAGCTCAGGGAAACAAAATCTAGGCATTTGAAAAACTAATTAAGTGCTTGAGAAGGGGAGGAATGAGATTCATAAGTTTAATTTATGCTGTTAAAACAGGCATCCACAGTTCAATTTTGCATTCATTGCTTTCAGATGAAGTTTGTATTAGATCTGAGCAAATTTATTCAGAAATTTATGTAAGGCTCAAGTTTTTCTTTTTCTTTTTTCTTTTATTATTGTCAATGAAAGCATCTAAATATTGGCAATTTGTTAGCTTGGATAGAACTGTCTAAACGAGATCAAAACTGTATCAGTGCAGATTTTCACCAGTATAGCGGTCGCACTTTCTGATAGAATTGCTAATGTTTGTAGATAATGTTCACCTTTTTAGACTCACTGGTTTCAGTGAAATGCTCTTTGATTTCCTTCTTTACCAGAAAATTACCAAAGGTGGAGTAAACCAGCTCAAATCCTGAAGGATTTCACTCCTTTAAGGAGTGTCTGTTGTGGTGTTGCTTTTGACAAAAGTATCTTTGGTATCCTTCTCTGCTTTTCATAAAACTATGTAATACTTTCTCTTATTAGCTTCCCTCTCATTTATTTTCCCTTTGTATTATACAGCCTTCTTGAGCTTTACATAAGTATGTCTTCTAATTGTATTTTATGTGAATTGATTGCATTTTACAGCAGTTTGTAGCTACTAATTTGGACGATATGTTTCTGTGTATAAGCATTTCTCGTGGGAAAAGTTTAATTTTTCTGCTACATCATTTGCTTAAATGATGCAGTAAATATATTTAGTATCAAAAGTAGTTCTTTTCCATGCTAATATGGAAACAATTTAGATAATTCAGAATACTGATTTTGAATGATTGGTACCAATGTCTTAGTGAGACATGATATTCATTATTCTAAGAATTAACATATGCTGTTATATCTTAATTTCATTTCCTTTATGCCATTGACTGATGTATGTTTTGGTATGGTGTGTGTGTATATATATAAATGTGCACATACATAAAAAGATGAAATAATAAAGTATACAGAGGCACTTTAAAAATGAGGTTGTTTGGGTGGAAAAAAATGGAGAAGAGCAAACTTGGAAAGTAATTTCCATTTAAAATTATGTTTGGTTTTTTTTTAATTGCATGCTTTATGTGAAATCTGAATCCATTACTGTGTATCTCTTTTTACTCACTTCTTTATAATAAAGGTAGGATTCACCTGGGGATTCTAAGTTGTCCATGGGGAGAGGCAGGCACCTTCAGAAAGCAATTCTTGTCTTACATCTGTCTTAGATACTTACCATAGAAGGGGATATATTACCCTCTGGGTGAGTGTCTGTGCATGCAAGATTGTTATTTCTTATTTTAAAAAACAAGGCCAAGATAAGCCTGAAGAACCCAATGCTTCCTATAGTTCATTTTATTTTGTTGGAGCTGCAGTAATTGCATCTCTGGAGCAACCACACTTGTTCAAATGGATTGTACATTCTAAGTACGCAAGAGGTGCCTCAAAATGATAGAACTCAATAGTCTGACATTCACAGAAATACCACACTTTCCATCTTGCATGCTACCTGATGCATTTTTTATATATAAACAGAATGTTAAATTTATTAAAACTAGGAGTTTGTTTAAATTAAAAAAAAAGATCGTGAGAAGCAAGACACTTTGAACATTTTCTACTTGTTACTGGAAAATGTTTACTCATATGTAGTAGACAGGCTTCATTTCCTCTTCTAGGTGAAATGGATGTTGTGGTGCTCTGTTAAATGGCCAGTGTTTTAGCAGAGCTCTGTGGGCATTTTAGTGGTGCAGAAATTATTTCCTATTGGAGAATATATAGCTCTTTTCAGGACTTAATACTTACAGCCCAAGTCTCACCTTCAGCCAAGTGAAGTTAATGGCCTGACTCCATTATACAAGACTTTCTTGTGTAGTTCTAACTAATCAATGCCATGCTTTAAAGCTGAAACATTTTGAGTGAGGGATAACACTAAGGTTTAACCATTTGTACTAATAAAACAAACTGTGTCAATTTGGGTTATCAACCAGATTTCAGCTTGTATTATACCTTTTGTTATAACTGTTTTATAATAATTTCAATTATGTAGTCTCTCATTCTCTAATTTTCCCTCTAAGCTGTTTTGTTGCTTGGCTCCGGTGAGCAGATGCTGTGTCTCCTCCTCCAGGTGGCTTTGCTTCAAATGCCTGGAAAAATTATTCCATTTAGAAATAGGTAACACCACAGGTATTTAAAACATCTCATGGTCCACCTTTTCCTGCCTGAAAGATTGTTGATATTTTGTCTTTGCAACATTGGAAAAAGGAAAGATCATTTTTTATGTCAGGAAAATAATTTTATTTCTTTATATGCTGCCCAGCTATACAGCTATGAAAGAGTGGCTGAAGGCTTTTGAGAAGACAGGATTTGTGGGTGTGATTATACTTAGGGGAGAGGAAGTGAAGGACCTGCCTCAAAGGGATAAATCCTGTGAGAATTGAGGCATCAAACTTTCCAACAACAGCTTGAAGCAACACATTAGCATCTACAGCAGGTGATGGCAATGAGTCTGAAAAGCTCAGATTAAGTGAATTCAGGTGTTGGTGTTAGAAAATCTGGCCTCTAAAGGATAGTGCTAGTTACTGTGGAAAGTTGTTCTTGCCAAAAGAGATTTGGAGGTAATTTAAATTGCAGAGCAAGTCAACTTTATGTTGACTCCAAGCAAGGCCATAAAATAATCATGTGCAGGATTTAGTTCTGAATGTGAGTCAGCTGTGGAGCAGGAGTACTCACAGAATTTCTTTTGTTTGGCAGATATACATACTTGAGCTGATTAAAACACAATTTACTATATTTTTTAAAGTTCTAGTACTAATTTTTAAAACAATAAGAACTAGAGCCTGCGCAGAAATTATTTACATGGGGTGACTTAATTTTTGTGTTTAGGATAGACAGGGTGACTGCACATGGAGTGACATCATTCAGTGCTCCCAGTCTTTGTGGGTGACACAGGTGGAAGAGAGAAGGAGCATGTAACTGCAGGGCTATCCATGGGAGGGCTGTGTCAATGTTATTTCAGAGGATAAATAAGGCTGTCGTATTATCATCTCAGTGAGTATTATGAGACTGCTAACACTGACTTCCCCCTCTATTTGGTTAAAAAAAGCTATAAACCTTGCTTGTGAGCTGTTTTATGCAGCTGCTTTGATACCACGTTTCTGTGAGCCATGTCATTGTTGACAGAGTTTTTGATTATGTTTGACTTTTATTTTTGCTCCCAGTGCTATGCATTTTGGATTGTATTCATGATTATACAGTGTGTGATTACTGATAAGCTTCTAACTATTTGAAGGACTGAAATAAAGCTCTTTTACTTTTCCTCTCCTTTTCCTCTCCCTTTACTTAAATTTGTCATGTAGGAGAAGAAAGGCAAAGCAAGACACCAATATTCATATGCAAACTTGTCATTATCTGGTTATTCTGCTGCAAGGAATGCTTTATTTTGAAGGTGTTGATGCAACACTCTTTAAAAGCTGCCTGTGCTTCATCTGGACTAAATTATTGGAAGAATTGATCACTTCTCAGACTTGATGAACTATAGAGCTATATTTTCTTCAAATTTTCTAATTTACCCTTAAGGTTTCATTTTCCTGATGAGATAGGTGAAAAATCAACTAAGAGGAGAAATGTTTTTGTGATCGACCATTCCAGCCAGGAACAGCATTGAATCACCAGACTTGAGAAGAGCTCATTCCATGCTGGAGCTAAATGTACTCCCCATTTCCCACCTCCCTGTCTGAGCCCCAGGCAGCACAGAGGTTACTATCTTTCAGCAATATTCTGTCCCATCCCTACCCATTCATTAGGAACTGTGAGTTTCCTGGAAGGTTTTGGAAACTGAGGTTTTTGTAAGTTTCCCATGTTCATGTTAATTTTTTGCAGTGTCCCAAAATAACCTTAAATTCTGTGAGTGCTTTTTTTCACCACAGTAACAAACTCCACACGGCTTTTCCAATACATTAAATGCAAAACTATCTTGTTTTTCCCAGAGAGGGTTTTTTTGTTATGTCAGTTAAAAAACCATAAATCATCACCTTTACCCCTCCTCTCCCATTGAGTATTTGTGGGGATTCCAGTGTAACGACCCCATTATCCATGATTAACTGATACATCTGGGTGAATCTTCATGTGTCACCCAGATCATGTGAGGAATTGTACTAAGCATAAAAAGCAAGAGCTTCAAAGTGCCTCTCTTTTGGTAAAAGTGTGTGGCTTCCAAATATGTGAGCACTTCTCTGTTGGCTGTAACCCACTTCATTTCAGAGATCATACTCCCCTGACTCCAGTGAGAGGATGGTAGTTGCTGTGCCCTGGCACAAACTTCATAGGAAAAGGCTTTCATAGTTTCAGAGGGTCTCAAGGTGCAGGAAAATGGAAGGAACAGGCATTTGAGGAAACAAAAGGCAAAGATAAAACTAGGCTAGTCATCATGAAACTGTAGCTTCCCAGCAGAAGCTGATATTGAGGTTCAAAAGGCAAGCCCCATGGCACAGTGTCATTTTATGACTTCAGGACTTGTAGCTGTTCGTATGTGAGAAAATGAAGTTAAGAAAATGACTTAACTGTTAGAGAAGCCACCTTTTTCAGGAGGTTACTTCACTTCTGTGATATCCACAGAAAGTTTGTCAGAGCTCTTTTGTAGTGTCTTAAAGTTTGGCAGATCCCTGAAATCTGGGGAAAACCAGTGTCTCACTGTGATAAATGATAAACTAGCATTCAGTCTATGTTTTCACTACAGTTGTGGGGCTTGCTCTCTGCTTATGGAGTATATGGATACCTTAAAATACATAATTCAGGAAAAGAATAGGTGAGATCAGTTTTAAACATCTGTGACACAGTGGAAAAACCATGCAAATCAGTTTAGTAGCTAGTTTGTGTGCTCTGGTACATCCTGGAGGTATAAATAGAGCAGAAACCAGGAATAATGGGAGGAGGGAGGAGTGTTTCTTTGAAAATCTCTTTCTTAGAAAGTAGGTCAAGCAGCTTCTGTCACTGTGATGTTTTGTTTATGAGGGAGGTGACAAAATGAAAATAATTTGCTACCAATGCTTGAGAACTGTCACCATCTACTCCTTGACGGAGTGCAAATAACAATAAGTGGTGTGTTAGGGTAGATGTTAAATTAGCAGTATTAATTAGCTATCCAAGCTCTCTATTGTTTTTCCTGCTGTGAGTCTTTTCTAGACACATTTTGTGGGTCATACAAAAAATGAACAAAGCAGTTGATTCGACTGTATATATATATTGCTTATCTCTGGCTTAGAAGTACTTGTTCAAATGTGCAAACTGTTCTGATTAACTCGGTTAATCTGGTGTAGAGTGGTGGTAGTTGTCTCAACTTCTTTGTACTTTAGTGTGGAGATTTCATAATTTACTTTAATTTGAAAAGGAGAAGTTAAAATATGTAGACTAGTATCACCTGGTAAGGAGTGATTTTCAGGACTTTGAACAGAGGAGAAACTGGCAGTGTATGAAATAGTCTGTAAATTCATCAAATTTAGATCAAGTGGAATGTGGTGATGTTTTTGAATTATGCTGCAATTCAGCTTTTCCTTTAGTAAATATGTTCTTTATAATTTTTTTTTGTAAACCGTGTCTAATCTGATCTGGTTTAATGATCTTTTAAAATCAGGTCAGAACAGTTACCAACCTTAGTAAGATGTTTTGGACTGTCTTGGTCAGCTGAAAATCAGTTTGGAAGTAACCTTTATTTGTAGAAATGAACTCTTCTCATATTGCTTCCAGAAGGAATTACAGCAAGGTGTAGTGGAAGGTATGATACAACATCTAGCATTTGCTTGTGTCCACACGTGATGAAATCTCTTCCTGTCCCAGCACTAGCAAAACGAAAGCAGTTGGTTTCATCAGCTATGATACTGACACGGTTAGTTTTCTTTCCTTAGCTCACCATCTCCTTTCTTCTCATCAGTGGTTGGGACCAGCTCTCTGCTGATGTGCCTGCCCAAAATCTGATCTCGCACTGCCCTGGTGGCTACTCAGCAGCTGTGTCACATAGCACACAGAAAGCCAGTCCTGAGCTGTGCCACGCTTGATCAGTGTAGCTGATGCAGTGCTACAACAAAAGCATTTAAATGGTGCCTAGAAGGCTTGATTTGTAACCTGACTTTCTGCATAGGAGCCTGGGCTGTGTCTCCCAGGCACTGGCAAGTGCAGTGCAGAGGGGATGTTGTCCAGACTTAGCACTGCTCTCCAGCGCTGCTCCTGTCCCCCTGTTTGCCAGTAAGGCCTGGCTGCTTGTGTCCCTCACTCCTGAGCTCATTCAGCAGTAACAGCATTTTTTGTAAGTCTGATTATGCTTGGGTATGTTTCCTGTTTGTAGTCAGTGATTTGACAAAATAAAGGTTAAATTGATGACCAAATGAGGTTTACAGTAGGCTTCAATCTGAATAGAAATTCACCCTTACTCTTTTTTTCTTACTTTAATGGACCTCTTCAGCATTTACTTAGTTCTGACTTGATCAAATCTTTGCTTTATCTTTGCCTCTGCTTTTATACAGAAAGAGATATCAGTCTGTGTTTTTTCACTTACTTATTTATGTATCTAAAGTGGTTATTGCTTAGTTTGTTTCTACTAGTCATTTTTCAGACTGTTTTGGCTTTTATTGAGGTGCTGATTTAGGGTGGGTTTGTTGGGTTTTTGGTTTGGTTTTTTTTCCTTAAAGAAGACCAACACTCATTAAATGAAGGAGTAATTTTATAAATTATGTATAAATGTAGTTTAGGAGTTAGAAGAGGAGCTTTTCATCATTAGCGCAATTGAACTATGCAGCAACCTCTGAAATATAAATAATGAATTTATTAAATGCATCATATGACCCTTTGCTGTAAAGCACCTCAGTATCTGAAGCTCACCTTGCTAGATCTGTGTATGTACCATCAGTGGTTCACAGGTGGCTTGTAGGAGTGTAGCTGCTTCAGTAATTTACCAGAGACCAGTGAGACATGATGGCATAGCAATGTAACAGAACTGATGCATTGTCAGCCAAGTCAAATCATGTCAGAAGAACAGCATTATTTATCCATATGGGATCCCCCTTAAAACAAGAAAATATAGAACTTCCCAGTTGCAGCTCTTTTACAGAGCAGCCTCTGGCATCTGGAAAAGTGGAATGGATAGTGTGGTGTCTCAAACTTGAGTCTTTTTCTACAGGCTGTCAGGATTTAGTAATCTAATCTGTTGCATTGATGAGAACTGATAGAGTTAAGCACTACAGGGTAAGGCAAGAAAAAAGTTATAAACAGAGGTCTCGCAGCACTGGGCAAGTCTATTGAAATCATTCTTCTGAACAGTGTGCATCACAGCTGCCACAGTGACAGAAATGGCTGGCAGTGTTTCAGCACCTGAAAGGCATTTCAAGTGTCTTGGCACAAAAAAAAGAAAAGAAAAAAACAAAACAAACCAGATATAGATGTTAAAAAGGAAGATGTTAAAATGTATTAAAATTTTCTTTTCTTACAGATTTGTAGTATTTTGCATCTGACAACCACCTTCACTGAAGGGTTGTTAAATATTGGAACAGGCTCCCCAGGGGAGTGGTGGAGTCATGAGTTCTGGAGGTATTTAAAAGAAATGTAGATATGGCACTTAGGGACCACAGAGGTCTTTTCCAAACTAAGCAATTCCTTAGAATCAGGGATGGTGGGTCTGTGTCCCTGGGCCTAGGTAGCTGAGAGACATCCTGTGTCCCAAGGGCTGGCATGAACTGTTACCTGGAGCCTGCGTCTCAAGATCCTGTCCCAACTTTTCCTTTCAGCTGCAAGATTTTGTACAGATAGCAGAGGTCTGTACAACCTGTGGCTCAGATGCATGTTGTTTGAACCTTTCATTAGGAAACCCAAGGCCTTCAACAAAGTTTCTCAACCACTGTTTCCCATCAAACCTGGTAAAACAAGTGATGATTTCATTGCGGGAAGAGGTGGGGATATTGTATATACCAGCAGTTACTGAAAATTTAAAGCTTTTGTAATTAGACTTTAAATTTTAAAATTTAATTTTATTTTTAATAAAATAAATTAAAAAAAATTTTAAAATGGTGTTGAAGAAACTAAGGTGCTCTCAGGTGCAGGGGTGGAAGCTTTTTTTATAAGCTTTTTTTATTACGCTTTTATGTGCTGCATAATAAAGAACAGAATGTTTTTAATCTCTTAGCTTAAAATTCCTGTTCTCTAGTTTTAAAATGTCATTGATACAACAATTTGCTAAGATGTGCTAGCACTGCTTTACAGAGCTGTGACATTTTGCATTATAAAATACTGCTTAAAGCATGGGGTTATTTATTGTCTCATCCCTCTAAGCTGATAAACAGTGCCGAGGTTGTCAGTCAAGGTTCAGATTACAATATGTAACAAAAATTATTTAAATTGTTTCTGATGTGTTTGAGCAAGAGATATAAAATATGCTAACATTAATTTGTGATCTCAAAATTAAAAGCAGATTTGTTTCCAAATAAAACTGATGCATTATGTAACATTCACATTTCAGAAAATATGATCATACTAGCATACAATAATAAGTTGGGGTTTTTTTTTTAGCTGAAAGATTAGTAAAGGTTTAGGTACACAGGTAAAAGTGGTCTTGATGCCTTATTTTTTTTAGTCCTATCCTCAAAGCACTGAGTGTACAGAAATTTTCTCTAGTCTGTAAATTCAACTTTTTTTTTTTTTTTTTTGTCTGCAGCTTGACAGAGTGTAATTTTAACACTGAAATGTTAGTAGCATTTTCAGGGAATAATTCATGCAGTTTTATTGCTTATGTCTGTGGTGAAAAGGAAAGAAATTTGCCAGACCTGGGTAGATGTTAAAGGGTGGTGTAAGCTTAAACAATTTTGTGAAGAGCACACACATCCTTCATGGCTCAGAACCCTGCAAGCTGGACAAGAATTGAGGTTTCAGTTTCTGTCTTTCTTTTTGGTTTTGGTGGCAGTGAATGATATTGCTGAACTTTGAATGCTCACAGTATTTTCTGCAAAACAGTTTTCTCATGCTTGTAGGATTTGGGAGCATACCTGAGCCATGAGTGGGGCTGAGAGACCTCTCTGACCCTATTAATGTGTTGTACAACATCTTGTCTACCAGGATAGATTTGCCTGATTCAGGGAAATAATTGTGTAAGTTTTAAACAGCTTTGCTCATTTTTAATAAGGCTCCACATTTGCAAGGCATAATCTGGTCCTTTCCATACTGTGACTTTCTCTCTGAATTTCAGCAGAACTGCTCATGTGTTTAAAACAAAACATGTGCCTAAGTGCTCTGGTGGCCAGGGGCCAGAGCACTCCACATGCTACAGGGCTGAGCCCTAAATGCATGGTGCTTTAATGTATAGTCTTCTCTAGCCCAGGAAATTCAGGATTAACTCTATAAGAAGTGTCACAGAAGTGTGAGGAAAATATCTTGCTACATGGAGGGTAGCTCGGGCTCCTGGCAATACAAGCTACAGAAGCAATGTCGATGCTTTTTTAAGTTGTATTCAAATGAGGTGCTTTTTGTGGCTAATGAATTGGTCAGTTAATTTTCTCATCACCACGTTTGAGCATGTTCCTGCCGCTGAACAGTCTCTTATTTTTTCACACATTGTTGAAGATGGCATTAATTTAGCCTTCTTTCCTGTTATAAAACTTTAAATGCCTTCACATTAATGTCTAATAAAGGTAATTTGTGGTTTAATCTGCGCATTATTGCTGCTGAAGGAGCAGAGGGAGGCAGGTGGGAGATCTCCATTCTCTGTCTTTTCTTCTCTTCTCATTTACACCAGAGACATTCCAGGATCCTTACCAGTAAAACAGTTTGTGTGGGTTTTTTCCCATAAAAATAGTAAGTAATTGTGACATAAAGCGGGCAATACTTTAAACGTGCATTTTGGCAAGTACTCTTTGGTAACTAAGTCTTCAATATTTAATTACATGCATATTCTGTTTTTCTATCAATATCTGTGAGGGAGATTTTCCTGTTTGGGCTATAGTTGAAAGATAACCTTTTAAATTATAATTAATAGTTTTCACTAGATTTGGATAAGATACTAAGAAGCAGAAGGGTGATGTTAAGTAGAGTGTAGTTAATTTTTTTTTATTGATCACTGAACTCTTGGTGGCTGATTCTGTTGCTTAGATGTCCAGTCTACTCTTGGTCAGCTTTCATTTTTCTTCTTTTCAGTCAGCTAGTTTTATATAAATTGTTACAGCATACTGAAGAGGTTCTTTTGAACTGTTGTTTTCCAGAGGATGTTTCTTTCCTCATGCTGGCGTGTTGAAACAGGGGTTTCAGCAATCCAGCTGGGCTGAACAGTTTAGCCCCAGTGCTCAGGAATCTCCAGGGGCACATTTAAAATGCTACACAAGGAAGATTCAGGAGTTGTGTTTACTGTCAGTAAAGCATGGGAAAGGAGCAAGTGGCTTTCCAGTCTCCTGGGGGGACTCTTCTGGCTTGTTGACAGAAGATGAAATTATGGGCATAGGACAAAAATAAAATGGAGTCTGTGGAACTAGTAAAGCTTAAAAATATAAAAGCCAAAATTTATAAATAAGGGGGTGGCAGTGGGGCATGCTTGGGGCTGAATGCAGCATGGAAGATGGCCACAGCTGAATTTCTATAGAGTTTGGTGGATTTTCTCAGAAAAACTCAACAAAAAACCAATCAACCAGAAATACTGCAGTCTCGACTGTGGTGATGAAGAGTTATAAATAATACTAAAAAAGACACTAGCAATTCAGAGTGATTTGCAAAGGGTTCTCTGTAAAGGATGTGCAACTGGTTTTTGTTCTATGTAGTGGACTAGTTCCCCCCCCACCTTAACAATTACTCTTCAGTCCTCAATTGAATTTTCATACAGTCAAACATTTTGGTTTCCTAAACTTCTGTTGGCTGCTGTGGCTGATTGTGCTGCTGCCTTCCAGGTAGTGTCAAGTGGCTCAGCATGTCTTTATTCCCCCACCTGTTGGTTATTTCCAAGCAAGTTTGATTGTGTGTTTCTAGTCAAAACATATGCTGGCATGTGCTAACTGCAGAGTGCTTATGGTGAATGAAAATAAACAGAGCATACAGTTGCTTCTTCAGATATTGTAGGTAGTGAAATAACAACTGTTTAGGCAGCTTTTGTGTGGTTTTTTGTGCTCTCTGCAACATTCTGTACTTTCCAAACATGCCTATTTCTCCACAGTAATTCTGAAGCCTATTGATTTCCTTTTCCTTCCTCTGCTCCCTTTTTCAGCAGAGATCAAATCCCTTCTTTCTACAATTTTTTACTTATTATTTTTATTTTCACTGAAATAATGGGGAAAAAGTAATGTACGTGAACTCCAGGCATCTTGTGACAAGATTTTTATCCAAGTGCAAATAAAAATATAGGATGAAGAAAAGTTGTCAAAATGAAAAGCAGGAGAAGGGTTCAAGAAGGTAGTTATTAAATGTTAAGCTGTTTTATGGATATATATGACTCATGCTTGCCAAAATCTATAGGTTAGGAGGTAAGAAAGAAACATTCCTGTGTCTAGGGAGATAGGGAGATATCCTTTGCAGATATTATTCTCAGCATGAGTAAAAGCTGACACAGAGGTATGCAGAAAACAGTAAGAGCTAATGTTGTTATGCTCAGACCTTTGCACTTCTCAGGGGCGGAAAAAAAAGGAAGCGAAGGCAGCTTTATAGTGCAAAGGATCTCTGGAGGTACCTTCTTCAGTCCACTGCTCTAGTCAGGGTTAACTTCATAGTTTGACTGGGCCACCCCAAGCCTTGGCCACTCAGGTTTTGAAAACATCCAAAGGTGTTTTCACAAGGCCTCTCACTCTTCAGGCTTCTGGCATTGCCTCTGCTCAGCCTTCTGGTCCCAGCGTGGTGTTGCATCTCCAGGAGGAAGACAGACAAGTCAGATTCTGGCTGTGGAGGACCATATGAAGCCTGTGAGATGGAGAGAAAGGACAGTACACCTCAGAGCTGACAGAAAAAAATGTTACTTTAAGATTTGAAAGCAAAATAGTAGGTGAAATAGGCAGATTTATTCCAACAGCATGTGCTGTTTGCTTTCATTAAAATTTGGAATGAGTGCACTGATACCTTACTAGAAAGCAATGCTGGCATCTTTTGAACGGGAAAAAAAGTTTCATCCTCCAAAATGATGATGAAGATTAAGAGCTTTCTAACCAGCAAAATTTTAGCAGAATACCATTAACTGTGATAAGGGCTGTTTTTCACGGCTGCAATAAAATATGCCTGTGTAGAGCATAACTCAATCTTAACTAGTTGCATGTCTCTGCTAAGTGGGTTATCACTGTCACTAGTCAAAAATTGCTCTGTTTCACAAGCCTTTGTAACTCACTGTAGTAGGGTGGTTCTAGATTATATTTATTTCTCACTCAAATACCCTCAAACGCCCTACCCTACAAGATACTGTAGTATACATAGTACTGCAGTAGTGGGTTTACATAACATAAGGAAATAATAAGCTTTTTTATGGTTTATTGATATTTATTATTTGAATAGTCAGTATTTATTACCATTAAAGAATATATTATTTAGAAAGATTAAGGTGATGTTTGTGATGTAAATAATCCTACAAAAGAATGATTAGGAGCATTGCCAGTTGCCTTCTTTTTATGGAGCATAATGACAGGTTTCAAATGCATTTTTGCTGGACTCCCTCTGAAGAAGCTCAGCATCCACAGAATAATGATGTCAGAAAGAAGTTTGTGTTTCCACTTGATTAGCTTATTTCACTTTTATCTTTTTTCTGACTTTGCTGTAAAATCCTGCTAAATCCTTCCATAGTTCCGTATATGCCTCAACCCATTCTGTCAAATCACAGGGGATGATGCTTATGAAAGCATCTTGCTGAATCATCTGGAGCATCTCTGGAGTTTTTCTGGCTATAGCATGGAAGCATGCTAAGCCCCAGGATGGGGCTGATGACAAGGAAAGGCCTGTCCCTTGGAGGGAAGGGGGATACTTGATATCCCTCTTGCTGGTCACTGGGCAAAGCCTCTAGTTATATAGGAGGAGATTATGATAGTTGTGTGGCCACCTAAGTGCGTGTTCATAACCATGGTCCCCTTTTGCTGGTCCTGGAAAGATTGCTCCGAGACTGGTTGTGTCTCCTGGTGCTCTGGGAAGGGCATTTGGTTTCCTCTTTTCAGCAAATTGCACAATGAACTTTCTCCTGTACTTAGAACAATTTATTCTGAAATGGTATGAGCAGGTGTTTCTCTGATAGCCACCCATCCATCAGCACTAGCAGAAACCGGTTGTAGTAGCCTGACTTTGCAATGAAAGTTGCAGAAATTTGTAAAGGGGCCTCATCATTGTTGCTTTGTATCAGAACACTTCAGTCAGTTACAGTCATTGTATGTCCTGCAATGGCTATAGGCCTGTTGCTTTTTCTTTATGGTAATTCTGGGTGATCTGTTCCCCTCCAGAGGGAGAAGAGGTATGGGTATGTGACAGAAAAGAAAAATCTTGTTTGTTTTGGAGTGATGCAGTTGTGAGGAGATATTTCCATGAAGTTTGAGAGTCTGACTGAATGCTAACCTTTGAGCAAGTGACTTTCTATTTGGTCAAGTCCTTGTGCTGCACTTATTTTACAGAGCTTTAATTCTTTTTACTTTTGTTCAATGAAACAGCACTAAAAATCAAAATCAAGAGTAACCTCTGTCCCAGTCCCCCATAAATAAATAAATTTACCCTTTATAATATTGTTCCAGCAGTACAAGAGGGACAGATAACATTAAGTAGTGGTATTCAAAATTTCCTGTGTTTTCTACAGGCTTCTGTGTTTTTATATCTCTGATTGCTACTTCTCTCTGAAAATAAGCATAAATGTTTTCTAACAATGTATCAGCAGCTTATTCTAATTTCTGAATTCTTGGGATGTGTCCTTTACCAAGTGTTTGGGGGGAAGAAGTAATTTTAATTGGCTATGTAATATTTCTCATATTATATCACTTCTAAGAGAGGCAAAATCTCCACTACAGAGATAGCTCTAATACCAGTTAGAGTTTCATAACATCTAGAATGAAACTCTCTTATCCTTTTGATAAGTTACCTGTAAATGTTCTATATCCTAATTTGTCATTTTCTGCTGCAGAAGAATAAGTATTGATGAAGTGGTGAGTCCTTATAAAGCCTTTTCATGGCATGCTATCTTTAATGAGAATCTTGCAGTCTGCAGCTGGGATCAGGATAATATATTGTCTGTGACTAAGCATTATGGAAACTTCATATTTGCTTAAGATCTTTGAATTCAAAGCTTTTAATTCTGTGTATGATTGTTACCTTAGTTGATTATAGACATGTGTGCACATTCAAATTCCACAGAGCTGAGTTCATACATCACGCTTAAATTAGGTACTGAGCAGAACTTGGGCATCCAGCACAAAAATGTCCCAACTCCTTGGTGAAGGATAGCTGAGAAATGGAGAGCTGAGACAGTCCAAGTCTGCAAAGAGGCATGGCAGAACTCCAGCCTCCTGCCTGAACTTTCCATTTGTGACAAGCAATGAAGAAAGTTGCTCAGGCCTCTTAACAGCTCAGAGTGTTACTGCAGAGAGGCTGTATAAGAAACTTTGGGAATCTGGGCACTAATTACAGGAACACTTCTGCAGTCTCTTCTGGGAAAAAAAGTGAAGGAGGAGAGGTTCCATTATGCTTAGGTGCAAGTGAAAAGGAGAGGGAAGGATGGAATGTTCAGCTCATTGAAACTCCTACAGATGGAAAGTTCCTGTCCTTGTAAACTGATTTGGATATTAAAAAACACTCCATAATAATTCTCAAAAGAAAAGTTGCAGAAACTTGATAGACCGTATCTATATAAAGCAAGAGAAAAAACTATCAGGGAGATGCAAAATTGTCATCCCAGGACAGAGAGGAAATCTCAATACAAACTCTGTCTCAAAATCCACTCTGAGACACATTGGGCCAGACATGGTTTGCTGCCCATCCATGGGTCCCTTCACCTCCTGAGGCTCTGCAGCTGCCTCCTTCAGGCAACCCCACACTAGCCCAGGCTGCCTGCTGCCTCTTTTCCCCAAAGCCCTGGGAATGCCCTCACTCAGCAGCTCAGCACAGCTGCTCGGTGTGATGTGCTGAAGGTATCCAGGAGAGGTCAAGGGAGCTACAGCCAATAAAGGGAACCCTGGAGTCTGCTCTTCACATGCTCACAGCAGGAAACAATAGCTTCTTGCCTCTCCTATCTCTGAAGACTTGATCTGGTGGGTACAAATGGTGCTCTCTTTCATCCTTTTCCCGTTCCTCACCTCTGCTCCAGTCCTTTTCATCAGCCAAATCTTGCAACCATGCACTTAAAAAGAAAAAATTTGTCATTTAACTCCTGTTCAGTCTTCCTGCTCCGTATTTTTTAGATTATATTAGAAAGCAAATAGTCTTTTCCATGCCAGATTTTCCTTTCCTTTTTTTTTTTTTTTTTTGTGTGTGTATATGTGTGTAACTTTGCTTCCAAGCCTAGCTGTGATCTTTAGCAGGCGCTCTCTGGAATCCCAGAGATGAAAAGCCTATGCCAGGCAGCCAAGCACCGTATCTGTCTTTCAGAAACAACTTCCCTTGAAAAGGGGCAGTGGCTTTACTCCTGTAGCCTGTGTATCAACTCTTACACCCCTTCCTCCTCGAGACCTTTGCCTTTGGTGTCACTGAGATCATTAATTGATTTCTGGTGTCTATTTGATTAATCCATGAACTTTGTCACTACTGCAGTGACATCCAAGCTGACTTTCAGCTGGACGCTGTCCCTGACTTTCATTTTTCTCTCCGTATAGTTGTAGAGCTGTGCCAGACAGCTTGGATATTTTTGTTGTCACGTAAGTACAGAGGGGAGTATTCTGGTAGGATAGATCTAGAACAATCTTTGTGACAATTTATTCAGGCATCCAGACACATTGGTCCCAGATCTTTCTTTAAATTTTTTTTTTTACTTAGTTCTTAAAATAAATTTAAAAAAAATTAATTTAAAACATTGGCTATTGTATTATCATGGATTTTAAAAATTGCTTTCTAGGCAGTTAAGTACTAGACTTTGTGCTGACTTTGTTTTCCATCATAACAGTATTTTACTGGGTATATTGGGGTTTCACTAATTACATATGCAATTAGGTTTGTTAGTGTAACAAGCTTTGACATTAGTATACAGAAGATAATTTGTAATATTTGCCCTTACAATTACTTGACTTGACTGTGATTATAAATATGTAATACAGTGCATGTAATAGCAAGGAACCCCATTCAGCAGCTCAGGAGGTACTTTCTGACCCTGCAAAGTTAATGACTGAAACTCAGTAATATTTTGTGCCTTGCACTGATAATATGCACTTGGATTCTTTCTACAAAAAGAAAAATGTGTTGATTTGTTGTGTGGCAAAGCGAATCACAGAGGTATCTAAGCATATTCATCTTTTCTCCTGAGGTTTCTCCCCAGCCTCCTAGGTGTGGATGTCACAAGAAATAATTCACTCAAACCTTCTCTTTAGGCAATGACAATGAATTACAGCATTGCACTGTTCTAAGTATTACATCTCTGATCCTGAAATGAGTGTACAGATGAGTCAGTAAAATGCTGGATCATATTAATAATTTATCATAGGGATAATTATACAGGAAATAAAAGGGACAGAGAGGGCCGTAGTTTACTTGCATTGTTTCTGAATATTAGGAGATGTATTACATGTCTGATGTGAGTTCTTAATGCGGCTTAGAAACACTGGTCTGCAACTGTGCAGAACACCTTAGAGAACTATTAACACAGCCCATAAAATACCGAGAGACCAGTTACTTATTAAAGGTCTGAGCATCAGAGAGAAATAGTGCAGCTTTAAAAGTTTTAGTTGGGCTGAACACTGAAGTTTTAATTAAAAAAACCGAATAATTGTTAAAGTCATTTTATTTTAGCAATCAGCCTTGTCAATAGCTTGTGTACTTTTTCACCAGTACATTTCTTATTCCCAAAAATCACTTTTGGAGGATCAGAATAATGAGCACAGAATAATATTCTTTTTTCTAGCAAGGTGGGACAGGCTTTCTGCTAGCTTCCACAGATTTCATTCTGGCGTCTTTGTGCAGACTGAAGAATAATGTATTACTCAATAAAAAGTCCTGTTTTGTATATAAAATATCCTTACTTGCATTTGAAGTGAGCATGAGGACCATTCATAGATTGAAGACAGCAGGGAAGGATGAAATTATACAAATCTTCTGGCTGTGGCAGCATCCTCAGCTGATTTCAGCTGAACAAGAGATATTTTCCCCACCCCCACTAGACAACATTTTAGACTTCCCTTACACCCTGTTGTAACTAATTTTGGTTTTTAAACTCGGTGGTGGTGAATCTTAGTGTGAATACTAGTGAAGCGTCATATTGTCCAACTTGTTTGGGAGCAGAGCACCTCACACATCATGTCAGTGCTAAATGCTGTCCCTGAGATGACAGGACTGTTTTGGTCGTGATGATTTTTTGGGGGTTTGGTTTTTTTTTTCTCGAGGAGAAACTGAACAAACCAACCACTTTGCCCCTAATTTTTTTTTTTTTTTGACTTAGAAGAGTAGGTTGACCAAGGCAGATGATGATGTATTGTTAATGATTTAATTTTAGATAGTTGTTCTTTTTTGAGCCTATATAGTGAAAATACACTACGTAGGGAAATTACCAACTATACCAAAATTAAGCTTAGTGGCAAGTCCCAGTCACTGGGTCTCGTCTCTCTCATTTCAGGTCAAAAAGCAGGTGGGTTAGTATCACTCATGTTTTCATTTTAGCTCTTGTTTCCCAGTGTTCTATGTCATGTTTTAAAATCAGTCACTGGAAGCAATGTGCCCTAATTTCTTCAAGCATTGCTGAAGCCTTGAGACTGAACTTACGTTTTTCTTGCATGGAATTGAACTTGATACAACAGCAAGAGACAACAGGCTCTCTAGGCACATTTTTCTTACAAGATCTCACCAGAGACCTGGTAAGGAATTACTGGGGCAACTCTCCATCCCGCATGCAAAAGAGAGCAAGGAGGCATAATTACCTTCAGCTGTTTCCCATACACACACCTCCACCTTCCTTTTGTCTAGGGTCCCTTACCCTCTCCTGGACATTTCAGCACATCTCACCAAGCAGCTGTGCTGGGCTGCTCCAGAGGCTGGTAGCTGCAGAGCATCAGGAAGGGAAGTGCTGATAGCTGGGCTGTAAATCGTGACTGTCCTGTGCACCTCGGGGATGAAAGGTGAATTTTGAACCAGGGTTTGTATCCAGACATTTCCTGTCTCCTGGACAGTGATTTTTAATATCCCTTGTAGTTTTCCTTACACCATAATAGAAATTCTCTATTAGTTTGCTTAGAACTTGCTTGTGGGAATTGATGCTTATCGAATGTTGTTAAATTTGTAAAGTAGTACAAGACAAAGCTTTCTCTTAATTCCATTGCATGCCATCTCTAGCCTTTTAATAGGTAATATAAACCATTTTCGTTTGAGTGGTTTTTGTTTGTTTGAGGAGGAAGTTTACTGTATCTCCCTGAAGAGGTTGGGAAATTAGGGTTATTGTCTCCAAGTTTTTTTCAAATTTTGGGTTTAAAGGATAAAAGCTTTATCTGATACAGAGATCCTTTAAGGCAGATAAGCACTTTTGAAGTATAATAGGCATTTAAACTGAGATTTTAAAAATATTTACCATTATAAAGAGCTTCTCTGATAGAACCATGGAAATACGGGGCAGGGGAATCCCTCCTCTTGCATAAAATATCCCTAATCTGAGTTATTTACATGTATTTTGTAAGGAATAATAGAATTTTCACTGTAGAGAATGTTCCCTTAGACATGTAATAAAGCAGTCTCTTTGAAGAGCAGGAATCAAAGCAGTTGGTTTGAATCATTGGAGTCTTTGTGCTCAGGGACATAAATGCTGACTTATGCCTTGTTTAGGTTAGGCTGCATGGCCTCTTCTTAGCCAGTCAGCGTGATGTGTGCTGGCTAGGGAAGAGTTTCTTTTCCCTTTAAAATCCCTTAAAACCAAACTTTTTCCCAGGTGGACATCCCTTACTGTCTGTGTTCATGGCTGAGTTTTTTGTTTATACAGACATGGTTCATCCCTATTCACAGGCCTAAAAAAAGCTTTTTCTTAGGCCTTGAAACATGTGATGTTTTCAAAGACCTGCTCCCTCTTAGGATCTATTTCAGAGGTCTTTGCGGGGATAGCCAGCAGCACATGCTCTTCTGAGTGAGAGCGGAGGCTTCTGGGCTGGCTGCTCTCTGGGCTCCTGCAAGCCACGCCCTGGGTGGGGAGGTTTGGTCAGGAGGGGCTGGGAGGGAGCAGAAATCCCACGGTGCACGTCACACGCTGCTCACAGCGCTGGCTGCTCCACTGCGTTGCACCAGCTGTTGTGTGCCACACCACTGACTGGTATCTCTCTCTGGGGACAGATGTGTCCAAACCCCAGGAGACAAAGAACATTTTGATGGATATTCCTCTCCTTCCCTTTTTTTTTTTGTTTGCTTCACACTGTGAGTATGAAGCACTTTTGATAGAATTCTGCTGGATGGAAGCCAAAGGTATTACACAGCACAAGCTTCTGAAGAAATGAGAGCTTTCCTAATGTGTTTGGTAGTCAATGGTAGTTTAAGGGAGTGACAGTTCCCTTTGATGTCCTGGGCTCCAAATATCTAAGGACAGTGTTGTAGAAAAGGAATAGAAGGCCAGTAATATACTACTTCATTCTGAAATCATAAGCTGTGTAAAGAAAACCTCGAAAGTGTAAGATTTAGGAAAGATAAATGTTCACGCCTCAGAAGACAGATTTTAAGTTGCTGAAAAGAAGCTGAAAAATCATAATTCTGTGGTTTGATGTTTTGAACTGCATATCATAGAATATTTTTGGTTGGAAAGGATCTTAAAGATCACCTAGTTCCACCCCTGGCTGTGAGCAGGGACACCTTCTATAGGTTGCACAGAGCTCCATGCAGCATAGCCTTGAACACTTCCAGGGATGGGGCATCCACCATTTTTCTGGGCAACCGGTTCCTGTGCCTCATCACTCCCACAGTGAAGACTTCCTTCCTAATATCTAATCTAAACCTACTCTCTTTCTGTTAAAAGCCCTTGTTCTGTCACTCCAGGCTCTTTAAAATGTCCCTTCCAACTCTCTTGCAGGCTCCCTTTAGGTACTGGAAGGCTGCTCTAAGGTCTCAATGGAGCCTTCACTTCTTCAGGCTGAACAGTCCTAACTCTCTCAGCCTTTTCTCATAGGAGAGGTGCTCCAGCCCTCTGATCATCTTTGTGACCCTCCTTTGGACTTGCTCCAGCAGGTCAATGTCTTTCTTGTGTTAGGAATCCCAGAGCTGGACACAGTACTCAAGGTGAGGTCTCACAGGAGCAGAGTAGAGGGGTAGAATCCCCTCTCTCAGCCTGATGGTCACTTTTCTCTTGGTGCAGCCCAGGATTCAATTGGCTTTCTGGGCTGCGAGTGCATGTTACCAGGCCAGGTTGTGCTCCTCATGCACCAATAGCTCCGAGTCATTTTACCTTTTGTCCTAATTCACTCAAGGACACGTGGTCTTTGGTTTTTTGGGAAGTTTTCAATTAGAAACATGTTCAATTGATTAACAGTAGTTGAAAATATTTGGAAACTAGATTTTTGCAGTGATTTCTAAAGAAGGCAAGACATTTACTTCTATGGTCCCTCTCCATCTTCCCTGTCCTTTACAATTGGTGTTTTGAATGCTGGAAAGTTAATGTCTGACAGCATTTAAAGTCTAGTTGTGTGCACTTCATGGCAACAACTAGGAAACTTTTAATAGTTTCGTAGTGGCTAATTTAGGAAGAACTGAGTTGAACAGAGATGATGATTTCATCTCAGGTCTGCCTGTTCCAAGCTGTGTTGCCAGGAAAAGAAATACTATGACTCCTGATTTGATACCAAAACTATAGCCATTTTCACATTGTCCATTTATGTAATAGTATCATAGCTGATTTCTGTCACTTTAGCTGCCAAGAGGAAGAACTCTAACTAAAGCATGATCTTTGAAGTAATTGATATTTTATTACTTCCTCTTTTTTAAGAAGCCCTAATTTTGTGTGTTAAGATCATTAATACTTTTGTCATTTCAGAAAAAGTGATCTGTGCTTCATTGGAAGGGCTGAGGAAGTGGCTTATAATATTTCAGAAGAACCAGCAGCTTTTCCAGACCTCTCAGTCTGACACTGCTGATAAGTGTGCGTTCCCAGTGAAATGCTCTTTTCAACAGTGACGGCATAGGGCATGCAAGCCACAGAGGTCCCATTAAACTATCAAAATGAGTCTTAGTATGACTGAGATAATATTTCTGCTGCCTTAATGAGAAAGAAAGAATTTTCATCTTAGATCACCTACCAGTAGCTCCATAAAAGAAATACAGGGTGACAAGGCTAGCTGAGTGTTGAGGTAACCATCTTTGTCCCTACTCTGTTTAACATACTCTTCATTTCAGTGAGGTCCTACCAGTGTAAGTCTGGGGTAGTGGAGAATCTGTCCACAAGCACATTTGGTTGTTCAAGCAGTTCTCTGCCTTCTCTTTTGTTACAATTGTACTATAATATCTTCTTGGTGATGATGCTAATTAGAGAATTTATTGGCTCCTTTCATGGGCTCTGTGAATTTTTCTGCCATAGGAAAGGCGGAAATCTTTGTAAGCACAGGCAACATATGGGCATAGGTAGGATTTCCTTGCAACCTGCCCCAGCATTTCACATGGATCATAGAATCACAGAGTGCTTTGGATTGAAGTGAATCTTCAAAGACCGCCTTTGAAGCCCAAGGCCCTGCCATGTGCAGGGTCATCTTTCAATAGATCAGATTGCTCAGAGCTCTAGTGAACCTGACTGAGCATTTCCAGTGATGTCTGATTCAAGAGTCTCGTAGGGCAGCAGGAGCTGGAAGGATGCATTTGCCCGATGGACTTCTTTGGGATGGGCAGAAAAGAGAAAGGTAAATGTAAAAGGATGTACTGAAATCGAAACACCTCACCGTGGTACTACTGTTAGTTCATCAGGCTACAGGCTATTCTGAGGTGCCTCCCTATTGTTTTGACTTGTAATTTGATTTGGGAGAGTGTCTGATTAAGAACTTTGTACTGATCCAGGAGCTGCCTTCATTCATCGTAATGGTACCCACGAGATGTAGCTGAGTCACCAACCTGGGTTAATTTTTCTAACGTACATCTGTATTTTATTTAATTACAAAGTCCAGATCCTCCTGCTTTCTGTTACAGGCTTTTTATCTTACTCTGGTCATGTCAAAATCAATTTGTAATTCTGTGGTGTACACATGAAATTAGTTTTAATTTGCTATGTGTTTCCAAGGGTGACTGACATTTAATATTTTGTTCTGAGGGTCTCATTAGCACTGTGTACCCATAATCTATTCTATGGCTGTAATGACAGAGGGTAAGTGAGCTATTGAATAGCATCCATCTGTCCCCGTAGTGAATGGCCAGAGGGAAATACAGGGGGAAAAATAAATGGATAATTATCAACATCTCTGTATTTTGCAGCTTAGAAAAGTCAAATGTAGTAATGTGAGTCTGCTCTGAGCCTCAAGGATTTTAGCCCTCCATGACCCAGAAGATGCTTCTTAGTAGTGATTTGTACATGCCAAGGGAAGGGCTACCACCTTCATTACGTGTATTTATATTTCACTGTACAGGGGTAGCGCCACTAGTAACTTAGCACATTGTGTTAAATTGGGAGAGTATTCACTTTGCTAAAACATATCAGATGGGACTATATACTTATTATTTTTCAGTGCTTCTTATTAATTCTTTATTAATAAGTTATAATAATTAAAAATTTTAAATTATTTATTGTAAATAATTGCTTAATTAAATTAAGTAAATTGCTTTATATTTTTAGTGTCTGAAAATTACTTCATTGAGATGTTTTGAAAGTCTGTGCTTCTCATTGTAGTGACCAATATTGTCTGGTGATTTTTCCCTGGAAGGAAATCATCTTATATTTTTATTAAAAATAGAGTATTTGGTTTTCTTTCATCTGGAAAATTAATGTCTGTTCACTAGAAGAACAGTGATTTCTATTAAATATAAGGATACAGTTGATGAGAAAAAGCCTTTCATTGTATCAACATAAACATTTGCTTTAAAACGCGTTGGGATTGTTTTCAATAATGGATCTTTCAGCTGCGGAGTAGTCAGTACAATCAGCATAAATACTGAGAAAGAAACATGTACTGGAAAAGAAGCAAAGAAAAATGCAATTAAATGATTATGAGATAACAGAAACCTGTGTGAAAGCAGGTAAAGAGAATGATGACTTATTTATCAAACAAAGTATTTCAAACCTCATTATCCTGGCGAATTCTTGAGGTTAATTATTTCAGGATATTCACTTTTATCACATTTTGGCATAATTCACATGAATTGTCTTGGTGATTTTGGTTTTGTGTGTTTCTTTAGAGAAAAAAACAAATAAACAACACGCAGGGTTTCTTTCCTCTGGCCTTTCATTAGATTCCTTTCGAAAATCTGTTTTGCTTTTTATATTGTTCTCCATGTCTGTCTGATAAAATTCCCGTACTCGCTGATTATTGCTGAGGTGCCTATCATGGTGATGCAAGAGCAGGACAGATGGTAAGGGCAGAAGAAAGAGCAGATTGTACTGTTCGATTGCACAGTTATTTATGCCAGGGCAAAGGACAAGCAGGATTGCTTTACCAGAACAACTGCTCTTATCTAGACATTTCACAGTGCTTTTGAAGTTGCATCTGCTGCTTGTAGTGAGTGTTGTCACAGAGCCTTTGGCTTTCATCAGTCCATGTGACCCGCAGTAGTACATTTTCTCATTTGCAGAAATGCTGCTCTGCACTGCAGAGGGCTTGCTTCAGTTTTCCTGACATTTGATCCTGCTATGACTTCTTGCTTTTGTTGTGAGCATTTCCACATCCTATTTACAGAGGTGATTTTTAGGTGATTTTTTCTTTTTTTTTTTTTTTTTAACACTAAATTCATGTAGAGCTTGAACTTAAAGAAATTGTAAAATTATATTAGAATTTATATTTGTGTATATGTATTCACTTACATATTCTATAGAAAATATATTTGGATACATAGTAAATAACTAGTAATTGTTGCAGGCACTATTTACCCCCGAATCTTTTTATAATATTGTAATAATTACCCAGTGGTAGCCATTACTTGTATCCATACAAATCTTAAACCAACCCAAAAAACCTGCCCAGATTTTCATCTGAAATTTTTTAGCAATCATTGGAAACTGCAAGAATTTGCCATAAATACATGCATCTCACCATTAACTTTCTCCAATATGCTTTCAATTTTTACTTACTTTGTGTAGATATTAGTTTTACCTCATATATAAATAGAAGGTTTATATTTTTATATACATATATATAGAGCTTTATACTTTTAATAAATATTATTTACATTGTTATACATATATGATTTATAATCTTTGTATTAAGAAGTGACTTTTTGATAGGAGATAATTAAAAGGAGGGTGAAAGAAAAATTAAAAGTACATGTCTTGCATTTCAGTTCAGGTTGTCTGTAAAAGAAAAATATGGACTTAGGTCTCTTTCTTATCTTAAAGAATAGGCTAGGCTTTTTGACCTATCTCATTTGCTAATCAGTCTCACTGAACTCGTCTCGTGCCCCATACAAGAAAATTGTATGGAGCTAGAAGGTTCAGTTTTGTATTAGAATCGTCTTTGTATATGAGAAATCACATCCCTGTTTATCATGAAGGTTGTTTGATTGCATATGGGAATTGGCCATCTTTATATGCAGCTACCCCTCATCGATCTTAATGGGGTATGAAAATAGAAAAGAAAAAAAGTAAAAATATATTCTTGACATTCAAAAGTTAAACTTTTCCTTTCCTTATTTACTGTAGTAACTTTATTAGAATGTATTGTCTCTCGAAGACAAGAAATGCCAATGTTGATATCAGCTTATTTTCCTTTTGGTGTCTGTAATGGCTCTTCTAAATTATTCTCCCAAATGTCCTAATCATTTGGAAAAACATGTGAAGGGATGAGAGAAAAGAATGGAGGGGTTTGATTTCAAAGTTTTCTTTTCAAACAGATGAGTGGAATGTGGTGGGCAGTATTACAGAAACTGGACTTCCTGGCCTGAAGCAAGGCTGCTGACTGCATTTTGGCCTATCACAGCAATTACATCACTCCAGAGTTCTGTTAAGCTTGTCAAGCTTGTCTTCGCAATTTAAGCAGAAGACAAGAAGGACAGGAGAGAAGAATATGGGAATTGGGACCGATTGCTGCATGAAAAGGAAAAGAAAAAAGAGCAGAGATTTAAGACTCTTTAAACATATGTTTAACATATAGACCCTCTTTATCTGTATTGAACATGTTAAGCATTGGCATCCTGACTGGGGTATTGGGCTATTTTAGAGCCACCTTCTTTGGACTCCAGAGACAAATTCAGTGGATCTTGCCACTTGATAAATGGGTAGCGCTGGTGGATGTAAGTCTGCAACGTGTGCTTGCATCCCAGAGAGCCAGCCATATCCTGGGCTGCATCAAAAGGAGCATGGCCAGGATGTAAAGAGAGGTGATCTTCCCCCCCTACTCCACTGTGGTGAGACCCCACCTGGAGTGCTGTGTCCCGCTCTGGGGCCCCCAGCACAGGAAGGACATTATCCCATTGGAGTCCAGAGGAGGGCCACTAAATAGAGTAGAGAGGTGGAGCACCTCTCCTATGAGGAAGGGCTGAGAGAATTGGGATTGTTCAGCCTGGAAGAGAGGAGGCTTTGGGGTGTCCTAATTGAAATTTTCCAGTACCCGGGGGGAGCCTACAAGAGAGCTGGAGAGAGACTTTTAATAAGGGGATGGAATGACAATACAAAGGGAAATGGCTTCAGACTGAAAGAGGGTAGGTTTAGATAAGATGTAGGACAGAAACTCTTTGCTATGAGGATGGTGAGGCATTGGAACAGGTTGCCCAGAAAAGCTGTGGATTCTTCATCCTTGGAAATGCTCAAGGCCAGGTTGGATGGATCTCTGACCAGCCTGATCACATGGAAGGTGTCCCTGCCTAAGTGCACAACCATTTTTTGATCAGAGAATGCACACCACAAGGAAAGACATGGAGATGCTGGCTTTTTTAGCTTGAAATACTTTCTTCAGATTTGGTTCCACGTTTTAGAACGAAGTAAAGAAGACATAGAATGTAAATTGCTGTCTTGCCAAAAAGGAAATCCTGTTTCAGTTGCACTGTTAAAGTGGGTATTGGTCTTTTCTCATTGTTCCTCAAGTAGGTTTCAGTGGACATTTATACACATGTAAACTATATATTTATACACATAGAAACTGTATTCTTACAGTCACGTAACAGCAAGAATTTTGACTGCAGTTCAGCAGAGTTAAAAGCAAATACTAAATGTCACACAGTCTATTATAGTAACTGTCTAATGTGACTATACATACAGATATCTTGTTTACAGTTTCGTACAGAAGAATAATTGTACGAGTAAGCTGGTTGACAGAAAGGAGCTGTGACCTTTCAATTGCTTCTGAACTACTGAGAGTTTTAGTTTAGTTCAGTAGTGCACCTTTGCAGCAAATCTCCTCATCTGCAGTTTTCTTGATATTGCAAAGCCATCTTCTTGCGTGCAAAGTAGACATATGTGGTGAAACTAAACTGCAAGAAAAGTAGTTTAGAAGACAAAATTATAAGTACTTTGTAGATTCCGTATATTTAATGTGTTTTAATTCACTGTAACCTCTTTCTCAAAAGGTTTCACTTGTGACTTTGAATGTTTCCACTGAGTGATGAAGCAGAAAACACTTGCATTTGCATTCTTTAATTTTGGCCTGAAATAAATCCAGTGTCATATGCAGCACATTTGCAGTGTTTCTAGGTGGTTATCAGCATATGAAATAAAGATTAAAAACCAAAACAAACAAGAGAAAAATATGAACCCAACAAGCGTTAGTATTAATCTAGGCTTACTTTCCTTTGGTTTGTGAGGGTTTTTTTTAATAATGCTCCACAATTTTTTCTTTTATGCCAATGTAGCAGAAAGGAAAATCAGCTTTTTTTCTGTCTCAAACCCTTCTAGTCTTCCATTAATGACTTCAGAATTGACTTTGATATGAAAAACAAAAGGGCTCTTACGTAATTTTTTGATTGATTAATTAATTTCATGTTAATATTAAGAATGTCCCATTATGAAGCCTTTCACTTTGGAAATATTCTGAAACTATAAAAATTTGTGAGATTCTCAGTCTTTATTTCTGGGGCTTCAATGTAGTGTTTTCTGGAAACCAACAAAAATTATGAGACAATTTGAAATCTTAAATGATCTGTTTTTCTCTTTATTCACTGTCGCTACCTTGAATTTATAGATTTATTTAATCTGAAAACTGATTATGGGAGCAATTGTTTCAAGCCTTTTTGAAAGAGAAATAAAAATTGTAATCAGTCTCTAAGTATCTATATCTACTTGGAAACAAAAAAAAACCTCCGAGGTAAGTTTTGATATATGCAGGATTAAAGACTATAAAGCCTCTGAGTGGAGTTTTGCTATACTCTAGGTAGGATTAGAAATATTTATTGCCATGTTTTGTGGCCTGTTTATCAGCATTTCCTAAGGATGCATTATTGGGATACAACTCCACACTGGGCTTCTTTTCAGGCTCCAGATTTAAAATGCAAGACGGTAAATCCTGCAGTGTTTAAACATATTAAATGTAAATAAAATTACTTGACAAGGCAGATAAAATTCACCAAATCACTTACTCCTGTGATTGGGCTACGATTTGGCTGTATTTGGAAAAAAAATGCTACGTATTTAGGAAAGAAAGAAAGCTAAATACTTGAAGGATATATGTAGAAGCTGTGGCAACATCTTTTTTTTTTCTCTTTTCTGATGCAAAGGTTACTGAGTAAGTAGGAGAGTGCATATGGAGTATAAACTCAGGGCTTTTTACTTTTCAAAAATTTAGTTGGAATAATGTCTATCTTGCCACTGAGGACTGTCAGGTACACACATCTGCATTAAACATTGTCTCAGGGTTACCTTATCTACATTAGTTACCAAAGATAAAATTCTCTGTCAGATATTTTGCAGAATAACTCTAAGCAGGGACAGAGAGAATATATGTATTTCTGCTTATCAGTTCTGACCTTTCTGAAATTTTAAGGCTGATGTAATTTCAGAAAAAGCATTTATATGAACTAATTAGGTGACATTTATATGAACTAAAGGTGACATTTAGATATGACATGATAAATGATGATATTTCCAAAACCCCCTTAATTTATGTTGCAAACCTGTTAGTATTTTCATTTGTGTCTCTCTATAGGCAGTGTGAGAAGATCCTGAAATAGGTTCCAGTTTGTGTTAGGTTGATATATATATTTATTCAGTGGGCTTCTGCAGAATTTACATTGGTCTGACATTAGCCAGAGCAAATTTGAGCCTCAGAAAGGTCCCAGGCAGGACTCCAGACTCCTTTTTTGAACTCTTGAGATGATGTAAACTTACTGACTTCCCTGAAGTTGATACAAATTTATATTCCATTTTTTTGCCTTCTGAGTGAAGATTTTTTTTTTTAATATGTAAGAGTATGTGTCATGTCTAGCTGTTAGATGTTAAGTATGAGCGTATAATGAAGGGCCTTTCATGTTAATTCTGTGTAGCCAGTAGTGGGTGTGACAATGAGGTGTTACTGATGTAAAGAGATCAAAAAACAAACTGTACCAGTCACCGTGTGATTCATTTGCTCTGGTGTGGCAGCAGCGGTGATGGGAACTGCTCTGGCATCTCGGGGCTCCTCATTTGCTGTTTCTTACCCAGCACCCTCCTTACCCCACTGGCTCACTGCACAGGCTCCTACTGGCTTTGCTAAAAGTTGGACTGAACATGTTGGCTAAGTTTTATTAGGGTGCACTTCCTAGCCAATAGCAATAAAACTAAAGTGAGTGAAACTGGGAAAAAAGAGGAAGGCACAAAGTATGTGAAAGTCATACCATAAGGGAATATCACCTGTCATTCTTAAGCAGTTTATTCTGTTTTGGAGAAACAATGCTAAGATTAAAGATGACAGATGATGGCAACTGATTTATACTGCAACTTCTATGGTATCTTACATCCTATGTGTGTACTTTTAAGAAGAGATGTGAAATATATGGATTCTCTGCTTTGGTTCATCTAAAGTTCAAAAAGGTAGAAAGAGCTGTCATTTCAAAGAAATATTTCGGTCCAGAGATGTGCTGAGAGCACAGTGTATATCCTGTCAAAAGGGTAATCTCACATGCTATTGTCCGTGTATCTCAAGTGTTTTCAAATACATAATTGACTTTTGCAGCCATTCCCCCAAACTCAGCTCTTCTGATCTTGTCTGATTTTCCTGTTGTGCAACCAAACCAGAGCACTGAGGAGATACAGAGGGGCTTGCAACATTCCAGGGGTAATTGATCAGGTGCCTTCTTTCAGAGTTTGGGGAAGGAAGTAAATGGCAAAACAACATCAAGGTGAAGAATGATGCTTTTGAGTCTTACTTGTTTTTACAGCTTCAGGATTTTCCCAGCTCTAACAAAATTGAAAATTGGTCCTAGGGACCCTTTTGAATAGCAACGATTTTTGCATAATTCTCTTTTACTGACTTTCCTGAGATTACTGTTGAGAAATTTTTCATGTTTTAGAGCAGTCTCATCACTAATAGGAATTTGCATGTTGTCAGAGATACGTACCCTTGAAGTACAATTACACGTGAAGAAACATGAGAGCAGCAGTAAGAGCTTGAAATATAACCATCACTACATGGAAAGTCAGAGATAAGTGTGAAGAATAGAGTTGGTAAATTCTTTACCCATAGGGAAATGTCTAAATAATGAGGTGTTTTCAAACTGAACCTTCAGGTTCTGTTAAATATGAGAATTCCACTGTCTGTCAAGTTTTAAGGAATTATTTTCTGTCACCTCTTGCTCAGAGCCCTCTGCCCCCACACCCTCCTGCCAGCAAACTGAAAATGGACTATTCAGATTGGTTTGAGTTTTTGTTTTTTCCTTACAGAGAATTTCTGTCCTATTATCCGCTGCTGGCGCAGCGAGCAAATAACCAGTCAAGATTGCAAAGACAATAAAAAAAAAAGGCTTAGCTATTCTCCAAAACTTTATCTAATTGAAATGATACATGGCACAACTTAAAGAATGGCTGACACACAAATGTTTAATGGAGTAGATTTTGTTTGTCAGAAATGCATCTCTTGCTCCAGCAAAAGGCTCAAAGGATTTTGCCAGGATGTAGCCATGTGACTAAATGTTGTTCTCAGTTTAATACCTAAGCGATTCTCAGTGCCTTTTTTGTTTTGTCTTGTTTTCAATCCACTTTCAGCTTGTGTATTCTTGCCAAAACAGAAGTTGCCAGCAACTCTGAATGTCCAAATTTTAATTTAGTTCAAGTGCAAAGTAGCTGTTAATAACGACTTTTGGATTTGAGGAATTTAGCAGATTGTTTCAATGATCTGTGCTTATTTACTGAGTTTGAAAATTAATGTTTCATTTTGAAAAACCTTAAAGAAGGCAGTAAAGTTAATTGTAAGCATGTTATATTTTCATGTATACCCCCCGTTTTTTTAAATGCATCAGAAATTGGAAATGAGAATAAATAGATTTCTTATTACAAAATATTTCTATGATCTGACAATCTTTTAAATAATTAATAAATGGTGTTTAATAATCCTGGTGAAATACATCTATATCTTATGAATGTAGAGTTCTCTTCCTACTGATGTTGCTTCTAGCTCAACCTGTAACTCTTAATTGGATTCTCTTCTGTATTTAATCATGAACAATAATTAGGCAATTGTTATCTATTTCCTAGATCCATCTTAGGAGGATTTGATGATTCTGCAGTGTCAATATGAGTTATTAGCAATAGTTAATAACTGTGCCAATAGTAAAGTTGCTTCAGCAGTAAAAAAGGGGGTAGATCTTTTGAGCGAGCAGATTCTGCTTTATTTCCTAATTGTGCAGTCTCAGTTCTGGAGAGGTAGATGGTGAACTTTAAGAAATCTAAATAATTAATTTGTCTCCAGTAACGTCATGTAAAGGCAAGGATACTCTGTGGTCTCAGCAGCACCAACACCTTCAGAGCAGGATTAGTCTTGGGCTTCACAATACAGGTATTCAGCTATGCTGAAGTCTGGTATTTTTTGCCTGTCACCCATCGCTGTTACCACAAAACTGTCTGTGCAGCTATGTGCTGAAACAGATTGGAAAAGTGATTCATCTTCTTTTCTTGTGAGAGGTAGAAAAAGGAGGAAAGGAAATTACCAAGAGATGGTCTAATGTTTTATATCATAAACCATAGTTCAAATTTTTCTGTAGGCATCCAGAGAGATTGCTTGCTGGTTATAACCTCCATTTGACAGAATTGATATAAGTTATAATTTTTAAAGCATCATTCAGAAGCATTTTGCAATTAGGTCTAGAATTGACGGTGTGAAGTTAAAAACTGGTTAAATGCTATGAACACATTTCTCCTGATACAGAAATGTACTTTTCACATTGTGAATAACTCTGCTGCAGCCATTTAATACTAAAGCTGCTGTTAACTAAAACTGACAGAAAACTGTTTTCAGACATGGAACAGTACCAGCAAAAGTAAAAGTCATTTAAACCCTTTGAAGCTTTGTAGTGCTCATAAAAAATGTTAATACCTTATGTACCACCAATTAGCACTTTCTTTTTTAAGGAGAAAAAAGAAATCCATTATTAAATAGAGATCTTTCTAAGTTCAGTATCTCAGGCTGTATTTTTGTAGGAAATAGTAACTGATCTGTTCCCATAAATACAGGATTACCCATAAATACCATTCTGCACCAAGAAGAGGCAAAACTCTGTTGTTTGTTTCTGTTCAAATTTTTCGACCCGTGTCACAAGGAGTTTCTACCACTTTTATCATTGTGTACATCAGAACAGTGCAGTCAGCATGTAGGAGAAAACAGAAACACATGGAATTGAAAGCGGGAGGTTAAACATACCTAGCCTAAGGCATGTCTAGCCCAGAAATGAGCATCTCACAGTTTGCAGTCAGAGGCTTTGCAAAAGTCAACATCAAACAGGGAGCTCTGAGAGTGCTGTATGAAGTGTGTGAGAGAGAAACAGTTTATGGCTGCTGCTGGGGAGTACAGGCTGGCTGTGAAGGCAAGCTCTGTTGGTGCTTGCCCATGTATTTCTCAGTTTCATTTCAATAGTCTGCCGTGACCTGTTGTATGTATTTGTCTGTTGATCCCACTTCAGAAAGCAAGTTGCAGTCATGCCTTTTTCCTGCAAATTCCACTGATACTGATATTCTGTGAAAAAGAGAGAAGCTGCTACCTGTAGTCATGTACTCTCCATCCTGGAGAACTGGAAGAGACCAAATGACGCACTCTGTGTCTGTAACAGAGCAGGCAATTCAGCTCTACAAAATCTGTAGAAAGTAAAGATAGTATTTTTCTAACATGCTCCTTGATATGCACAGTGCTGTGGAACAAAAAGAGATTTAGCATGAGGCATTCAGGCATAGGGGGAATATATCTTTTTTTCTGCAATATTTGAAATGGATTGAAAATCTGATAAAGGAATTAAAAATCAATTAATTTATATAAAATCCATCACAGCAGTAGTATCAACTGATACTATTCAAATGATCAACAATGGTAAACCAATTTTCAGTTGATACTAGTAACTTTTTAGTAGTTACTAGTATCTTTTTTTTAAGTGCCTTAATCTTCTTTGGATGCAAAAAATTCAGTCAATTGTATCAGAAGTGGACTTGCTTATGTAAAAAAAAAATTCTCACACATACTTCTTGTATTCTTGAAGTGTGTTAATTTAAAATTAGTAAGAAATATCAAAGTTTGGATGTCAATTTTTTCCTGAAATTAGTATTGGAGATAGATGTGAACAAGCATTTTTCATGGATTTGCCTTGCTGCTTACAGTAGATGTGGTTGGGAAGAGTTGTTTTGATTTCCTAAAAGAGATTTAATTGCATGCAATGGATGACATGGACTGAAACAGGAAGAGAAATGTGAGAAGACTCTCAAAAAAAAGATGATCAGCTGGGTGATTGGCTTGTTCACAGCTTTCTACTGTTTTCTGATTCTTCAGCAAATTCTTTTCTCAGACCAACTCATCTGATTTTTATGACTTCCTTTAGAAAAAGTCTCCTCAGGCATTTTAGTGACTAGTAGACTTTCTGATCCACTTTGGTGTTTTGCTTTTATTCCAGAGCCTTTCCTTGGCGAGGTATACTAATTCCTATATCTCAGTTTTTCTGTGAATATATGAGAACTCGTGCAAATTTAAATATCATGTCAGGATTTATCAAATTATCATCTGAGGAAGCAGATGTATTCCCTATAACTCAGATTATATCCTCTTGCCTTTATTATTAATTTTCCAAGATTGTTTTTTTTTTCTTTCTTCATTGTTTTTTGTAACAGGTCTGTGAAAGCAAATAGTGTATCTAGTTCTCTATTCAAGTATTATGAAACAATAGTAATCTCTAAATGTCCTTGACTAAATTTATTAATTCTTGGGCTTTCTTTTCTCTTTCCTATGCTTATATCAACACTGATTCCCAGGGTTTTTCTCTACAGGCTTTCACAGTCATAGTTCACAATTTACAGTGTGCCTCATCACCTGGTTTGTGTCCTCCTTATCATACTTTATAAGAGACATATGAAGAAGTAAGTAACTAGCATCTATACTGAAAAAGTAAATTAGAACAGAGGTAATGCATTACCTCATCTCTCTCTCCATAGCACTGTTAGGGCAATTTTGAAATATGTCTAAATCCTAAGTGTCCTTTCTCCTCCCTACTTGAAGGCAAAGGAAGGCTTAGCTCCGCCCTTGTTCTGACAGGAGCAATCGTGGTGGATCTTCATGACCTGATTGAGTTACAAACTACTTCTTGGCCTTCTAAGGGCACCTGGCAGTGAAAAGTGTCTGGGGATAAAAGCAATAGGTTAAGTTTTCCCTTGTTTTGAGATTGCTGTTTGCAAACCATCTTCAGCACTTTCATGTTTACATCCCTCTCTTCCACCTTTCAAAATCTGCTTTCTTTCAAAATCCCTGTGAAAAGTACCATTGAAATGCAAAAGTTAAAAGAAAAAATAATAATAAAATAGTGTGTGATGGAAGAATTTCTAACACACCTTTTAAGCATGTTTAACTTCCAAACTGCTGTGGCACTGATGCAGCAGTTCAGATGATCCTTGTGGCTGAAAAAAAGATCATCAAGAAATTGCTAAAGGAGAGAAATGACTTAGAGAACTGAGATCTAGTGAGAAGAAGGAAGGGAAAAGAGAACATCTCAGTAACAGGGGAAGACAGAGGGGAAGGACATGAAAATGAATAATAAATTATTTAGAGGCTGAAGGAGCAGCACCCACAGAAAACATAATGCTGCAGATCAAGAAAAAGTATGTTAAGAGACTGAATTTTTGTTTACAGAAGTGGAAGGGAAAGTAAGTCAAAGACTGAAAGAAGTATGAAAGAACACATAGACTTCATTATTGCAGGTATTTATATACATTATAATCTAGTTTCTTCTTTTCAAATGTGGCCTGAAATTTGTTATAGTCAGATTCAGACCAAGAGCTGCTGGGTTTTTTCTTTAAAGTGTTCTTTGACTATTATATCCTACCTAGTTTTGTGAGGAAAAAAGGAGTGTTGTTGCTACTGTGCCTTACAACGGTGGGCCAGGCAGCAACCGGGTTGGTCACGGGTTTGCTGTGAGCATCCTCATGGGAGAAACTCAGTTTATCAAGTGTGCTAAAAATCATAACCAGAGGGAAGAAAAGGCAGAGTTGGACAAAGAAAATGTTGGCTCTGAAATCAAATTACATCAATTACAATGCATGTAGAAGTAACCTATGTTTTGCATTGACTCTTGTACAGAAATAAGAGAGTTGTGAGGTTTTTTCCCTCCCATGCATTTTAAAATACTCCTTTACTTTATATAGCTACTGGACTACTTCAGCTGTCTCTTTAGAAAACACTGTTGTTTTCCATTAACTTGCATTGTTTTACGACTTCCTATCCTACTTTAGAAAAAAGAAAACTCAAACCAAAAACCAAACAACTGACCGAAAAAACCAAATCTACAAAAAACAAACAAAAAAATAACTCCCTTGAAATCCTATTCTAAAAAAAATTCTGTCATCGAGAAAAGTGCTCTGCATTTTAGACTGCCATAACTCTTGACCCTGGCTAGTAACACTATTCTTTTATCTTATCTTGTCAGAACTGGAGTAAGATTTGGTAAATACAGAGAGGTAATCTTTAAGCTGCCAGTATTTAATGATGATCCCAAGGTTGCTTGGAACAAGAAAGATTCCAAAGAAATTGTCATCCTTTGTAGAAAAATACTTTTAAAATAGTCTCGTACACTATTTTTATTATATTAAGTATGTAATCAGAAAACTTTTTTAGATCCAAAACTTTGAGTGCTTTGAAGTCACAATTCAAAGGGAAAGTTATCTGATTGTTTTAGAAATGAGTAGTAAAATATTGATGGAAATGCTGGTTCAAGGACAGAGCATGGGTTATGGACTGTCTCTTCATCTGAGCTCTGTGTATATCTCTAGGAACTTGTAACAAGACAAATTCCCCGAGGCGACATTCTTCTTTTGTTAATGAACTTAAAGTAAGGTTACACAAACTGCTTATTTTGGATCTATGAACTGTAGAATTCAGTTGCAGTTCCCTAGAAAGAATACATACTTTTTTTTTAGGTTTTGTCAAATTCTTATAAAGTATGCAAAAGCTGAAGACAGTAGAGCTTAAGAAGTCTCTTTTAAAATATATCTACACATTTATAGGTGTTATCTCTGATAGTTTAGAAAGAAATCGTCTAGAACTTTCAAAATATGTTGTTAATCTGTCCATTTCACTACTTATTAACTGCTTCTAAACCCAATACTGATCTTGTTCACAATATAAGTCCCCAGGCTCAAGTGAAAGAAAAAAACCCTATTAATTTTGAACATGAAAACACAAAACTAATGCAAAGAAAGCTAAATCACTCCCACCACATTTACCATTCCAGGTATTCATAATGTCCAAAATTTAGCTGTGGTAATAAGCAAGTTAGGTTTACATTATTGCAAAAATTGCAATATTCTAACTAATTGGCAAGATTAAAAAAAAAAAAAAAGAACAACAAAACAAACATGTATTTTATTTGCTAATATATGTTTAGGTTTAGATGCAAATATGCTGCCCATCATTACTTATCCATTAATTTTCATCTCTTATTTCAAGCAGTCTTGTAAGTCTTTTGATCAGGATACAACTCTGCAAGGATTGCCAGCTATCCTGTCCCATCAGATGGTTCGTCCACCTTTTTTCCTTCTTGAGTGGCAATCACAGTATGCAAATGGCAAGTTCTTGAAAGATGGTTTCTGACATCTGGCTCTTGATGGTCTCCTTAGGCAGCTGGGTTTGACATGCTGGAAGAACTTCTGAGCTATTCTCATAATGAAGTGACTTCTTGGCCTTTTAAATGTGTTCTCTCCAAGTGGCCTTTGGAAGTGAAAAGATCTGCATGTTATATATTGCCAGAGAGCCCAAAGATGCACATTGTTTTACAGCTGGAAGCTGCAAATGTGCGGTGTAAATTGAATATTCTGCACATCCACAAGGCATGTGGACAGTGGGGTCGTTGTTATGATGGCTGCTCTGTTTCACATCAGCATGTGAAAACCTCAAACACACAACTTGTAGCAAATAAGTTCACAAATTATTGGAAGAACATGGCTCAAAGTAGAGGGCAAAGGAAGAGAAGGCTTAGACACTTGGACTTTAAATTGGAAATGAATATTTGCTTTATATGTGAGTTTCGTCTGTATGTTAATTTTTCTTTTTTAGGTATGCATTCTTGGGCTGTAGTTCTGTATTACAAGTAGATGACTAGGGGTGCTGTATAACCTAGCAGGATTTCAGGCACCCTGAATGAGAAAGTTTGTCAGTAAGTACAACTCAACTACCTTTTTTTTTATGGCATGGAGTTTCAGCTTCCAGTAAATGTCATGCTTACTATTCAAGACTGCAAAACGTGCCAGCCTAGTATTAAATCACAGGTCACAGAATATTTTGTGTTCAAAGGGATCCACAAGGATCATCAGGTCCAATTCTTTAGAGAATGGTCCATATGAAGCCACAATCTTTTTGTTACTAACACCGGGGTCTAACCAGCTGAGCCAGTCTCAGGGGCTGTCATATTAACATTGGTAGCACCCTAAAAATAGAAAGCATCTTTTTTTTGTCAATTAAATATAATTGTTGTTGCCTTACCACAAGTAGTCTTGACAGTTACTTGTAAATAATTGCTTTCTGGTTTTTGTCACTGATCATTGTCTTAGATAATCAAGATTGTTGTCTTGATAAGTATTTGACAGGAAAAAAAAGAGAAAAACTAAAGATAAAACTTGAAGAAGTTTAGCTATCACATTTAAAACAAAAAACTGAAAAAAATGGGGATAAACCCCAAACCACATCTCACTTGAACAACTTTTTTCTAAGATGCTTTTCATTTTTTTTTTCAAAATGCAACACTATTCTGCATAAATCAAACCTGATTATAGCTAAAACCTAGAAAGCTCAAAAACTAATTTCACTTTCAATAAGCATAAAGAACTGGAATATTTTAATATCTGCTTGAGCTCTATTTGAAAAAATAACCTGAATTGAAAAGACTGCATATGGATGGATTATTTGAATTCCTTCAGCAATAAAAAATAAATTTAAGTAATCTTCCAAACAGTAACAGTACAATGACGTTAGAATGCCTTCTTGTAAAGAAGAACGTGTTTTTTATTTATGCAAGTGAAAAAGATGAAACCCAAGAATACATTAGGAGGAGTGAGATCATTTTCTAATTGTCATTTTTCCTTTTCTTGCTATAATGTTAGTATTTAAAGGATGTGTAAACCTGAGGTAGGAATTTGCTATTTTTGTCATTTTTAAACAAGTAAAAGAGCTTCTGTTTTATAACAAATAAGATTTCTCATTATTAAAATTTGTAAAGGATTTCAGTTGGATATTTCTCTAGTCAAATAGATAAAACACTCCTCCAAATCAGCTGACATATGTAGAGATTAAATTTCTTTCTTTTCTTTGTTTGGATTTATTACTTTATTTGTATCTATATTTTACTCTTGATATTATATATTTGCTTAAAAGGGGTTTTTCAGACTTTTTTGGTTTTTGACTTGTGTCTTTACAGATACAGAGTTCCCAAGTAGCTGATCTTCTCATCCTGTGTCTGCAAAATTAAAGTTAGTAGATACAATTAATCTGGACATAAGAAACTTTAGTGGTTCCCTGACAGAAGAAAAATTTAATTTCCTTGTAGTGAATGAGTTACAGTTCGACATATTTTCAGATATGACTTGCAGGGCAGTGTTCTGGAATATGCCACTTAAAACATGTAGCAATCTTGCCATATTCCCACTCAACTACCGAGAAAGGGATCAACTTAGCAAAAATTAGCAAAATTTAGCAATTTCTTAAAGCAAGAGATAGAGATAGATTGAAGAGTGTGTAAATCATGCACTGTAAGCTAGGGGAAAATGTTTCTATGTTGAAGAAAGGCAAAAAAAGGGAAATAAATAAAAGAGTAGCTGGAAATTTCTCTGTGAGACGTTGTTTTGGAGCATATGTGTGGTTCCTCTGTTTACTCTGGAACTAATCCTGGTTTGAGACTCGCTGGTCTGTGAGGAGCCCACCAGAACTGCTATGCCACACAAACAGGTTTGCATTAAGGCTTGCAGGGTGTTTGGTGCACCAGAATTACTGCAGCAAAGCCAAAAAATTCCTTTCAATGCTGTAATACAAATCACTTAAGCTTTCTGCTTGTGCAGTATTTGGTTGGGTTTTTGGTGAATTGTTTAGGTTTTTTCTTTCCCTAAAAACTATTGTGTCTAGGAGTGAATAATCATGAATTTCATCAAAATAATCTTTTTAGAAACAGTGACCTTCATTCTTCAGCTTGAGCACAGTGCATTTAGAAGTGTAAAAGAGAGACTCCTTTCCTTGTGCCTCATTCTTTTGAGGTGAGCTTTGGCTTGAGTAGAGTATTTGGGTTGCAGCAGTTTAGTAACTGGGATTACTGTGAGGTGAGGATTTGGGCAACAACTTACCACACCAGAGCAGCAGAGTATGTTGATGGTGAGCTTCTTTTCTGTAATCTAATGTGGATTATGGAGTTTTTAATAATCTCAAATTTGTGAGAAGAAAACTACATTGAAGCCCAGCAAGTCTGCTCTACCCTTTGGTAAGTACTGTTACACTGTTAAAATGACCAGAAACAAGCTGTGGAATGTGTTTGCTCAGAGTGGAGCTTCCCTCCTTCCCCCAAACAAGGTGCGTGCTTCTTCACTGAAGTATGAAATCCTAGGGAAAAGGTTGTGTCTAAACTGGCACAGATTGATTCCACATCAGTTTGCTGGAGAGACTATCATGAGTTTACCAAGTCGTTTGAATACTAGAGCATTGTAAAAAAGGATTCTTTTAAGTAAAAGTAATTGTCAAAGTCATGTCCACTATAAAATTCTGTTCTTTGCACAAGAACAAATCTCTTTCTGATCTAACTTTGCTTTGAAATTCACCTCACTTATCTTTGCAAGTAAACAACCAACAGCCGCTCTCCCTCTGCCTGGAATAAGATGATTCCACCTGGTTGAAGGTTTATAAGCCCCACCTGGGACCTTGCAATGCTGGATCCTTACTATTACCCATCATGGATTTCCTTACACTGCTTTCTTCTCTTTCAGAGTGTTAGGCTTTTAAATAGATGGCATTTTTACGTCTAAAGCATATGTAACAGTGTTTGAGGCATCAATACAATTTTTATAATTTCATACTGCTTTTTGAATTTACAGTCTTATTAAAATGTTCCCAGTTGATCCTTTTGTTTGCTGGGCTGAGAAGGAGCTGTTTTCCTACTGTGTAACCATACAAATAGCAGGATCTTGAAAAGTTGACTTGTTTGATGTTATATGGTAGGGTAAAAATGTTTTGTAGATGGAATGTATTTATTTGCTGCAAGGTATAAAGACTGTCCTTGAAAATTACTACCTATTAAAGAACCACCCTGTGATTTGAACTGATATTGCCATTACATTAGCTCCCCATAAGAAAGCTGTACTACTTAAAGGAATAAATGGCACCAAAAGCAGTTTTCAGCAGTGCTTTGCCAAGCAGTCTTCCAGAACGGTACCAATATTGAGCAATTAGGATCGCTTGCTTGTTTTTGCATCATGGGTGTTGACACTGGATTTCTTTCATTGTTTTAATGTAGAACAAGATTATTCCTGGTCTGTAAAAAAGGATAAAGGGATTTTTTTTTCCTTCATTAAAAAAAAAAAAAAATATATATATATAGTAATAATATAAAATTCAGAGTTGAAGCAGCTGCTGTTCCTGTCTGTAACCAATATATTTGCTTGGCTGGCAGCACTGTTTTAAAAAGATAGGAAGGCATGAAGCACTTCCTTAATGCCTGTTGAAGCTAAGGTATGCTTTACCAAGGTTTACAGAGGAAGATATCTGCAGGTCAGAGAACCTGTGCTAAAAGAAAGGTGGCGTGAGTGGTGCCTGCGGGGTGATATTGTAGTTCCATGTTCTCGGAATAATCCCGTCAATGCAAGGACAATCTCTTTCCTGTAGAAAAGGATGGTTAAGGGATGCATTATATTTGGAACAGACATGCAGAGTAACACCTTGCTCTCCTCCCTGCTTCAGGGCTTAGTTCGACAACATGCTATCATTGGTAGAGTTCTTATGAAAACCAAAGTGTAGCTTTGAATCCTGAGGCCAACTGATTTCTCCATTGACATATATTTACAAAGGTTGGTGGTGTTATGATTTCCTTTCTATCTAACATTAACTATTACTTAGTTATACACATCAGACTCATTTCCTCATTCCACATTCTTAATGCTTAGATTTCCGTTCATAAATGCTGCTAATTAAACAACAGCCAAACAAATCACATAGAAATACAGGAATTAATGAGTGAGTTTAGTTACTTTGGTGACTTAGAAGTTTAACAATCAATGGATTTCAGACCATTTTCAGATGGCTGGGAAGAGGGTGATATTTTCTGGCTTGAAAAATCCTCAGACCTTGAGTGTATTACTGCTTTATAAGAAGGAAAGGGATAGATTTTTACTCAGACTCTTGACTTAGTTTTGGGTAGAATCCAGCTTGCCTAAAGTTACTTGTCTGGGTGTTGGATGTTTAATGTAAATTAGCCAGTGGGCTTTTTTCCTATGACCCAGGGATAAGCTTCTGCAAGGAATGATTCACATCAGAATAAAATAAATAGTTAAACTACATGGTATCAACACCCCTCTTCATGGCATTTCTTATATGTCTGGGAAATTAAGTCAAAGGGATATTGCTGATGGAAAAAATGGAGCATTTTTTAGAATTGATGCAGTTATTATTTTTGTATCATTGGAGTGGTATTATTCCTCCTGAATGCAGTTAATTCAGAAGTTACCCATACTGACACATTTTTGGCAAGGAAAAGACAAGGCACAGTGAGTTCTGTTGGTTATTCTGCATTGGTATTTTTTTATACTGATGTAAGACTGAGTTTAGCCTTGAGGGTTTTCACTCTCTCTTTGACATTTTTTCCTTTTGCTGCATTTAGAAAAATAGCTGAGCTTTCTGTCTCATTTTCTGTAATGTCAGCAAGATGCATAGTTTCTGTAATTACATTGTTAGCTTGTAATAAATCAGGACCTTACTTGACTTACGAACCCCGTGAAGATGATCGCAGAATTTTTGTCTGTGAAGTCTTTATTAAGTAATTTAAAATCTTATCCCAGTGAGAGCCCTTGCGTGGGATGATGGTGTGCTAATATTATGTTCCGTTCCAGAGGCAGAAAATATCATAAGATAATGCTGCTAAAGATCTTAATTGTCTCAATACATCCTGGTGTTCTTTAATGCTTCTAAATTAATTACGCAATTTATTTTTGTTATTAAGTCTTGAATTGTATTACTTCAGCAGAAACATAAAGCTAATGTGATTGTGTGCCATAGGAATGGAAGTACCTTTGTTTTTAAGGATTGTTCCCCAACATTGCAATTGTTCAGTAAATTTCTAGTTTAGAAGGTTCATAAAGCATTTTACTGGTATGTTCCTGGTGGCCGCTGAATATGTAACTTAAAAGGTCAAAAGCCACAGTTACAGGATCCTTCAGAAAAAGAGTATAAGAAATTAAGGATATTGCCAATAGTTTAAGTGCCTGTAGAAGTGGAAAATATGTTAAATAAAACATATTTGTAGGAAAAACACTGCTTCTCATAGTCCAGGGAAAGGCAATAATAAACAAAGCCAAACACAGAAGTCCCTGCCAATCTAACAAGACTACTTTTTTTCTTACCTTCAGATTTTGCTATTGGCTTAAAGATAGTTTAGTTTAGTTTTTACAGAATCTATCTAGGTACCTGAAAATTTTAGTATTGCTGGTAGATAGCATTGGTTCACATCACTTTGGGATTGGTCTGGTATGGTTAAGATTTCCTTGAGGACTAAAATGGTTTTCTAGTATACTTCCACCTCTTCCTCTAACAGGAAAGAAAACATATATGAGTCCTCTCCCTGGTTTCTAAGGCATCTAATCTTTCTGAAATATTTAAAAATCCAAGTCACCTCCAGTCGTATCATCTATCAGAAAAAGCCCATCATTTTCTTTGCCTCCCAAAGCATCACTGTGAAAACTGTATATACAGGAAAAACAGTCATTGTTCTTTAGGGAACCACACTTCTACTGTGAATGTATAGAAACAACACTATCTCTTTGATTAAATTGATACACAGAAGGAGATGAAATTGAAATACAGAAGGAAACATGCATGGGCAAAACCCATGTTTATTCCATCTAGAAAATGTGGCTGGGGTTGCTATCAGTTCTCGAGAGAAATGTGTACTTTTACATTTTGTCTAGGTGACAGCGCTTCCATTACTATAATGACCTGTGAAATCACCGAACAGCGCAGCAGTGCTGCATGGCAGGAGTGATTACAGTGAATCAGTCAGAAGTGCCTGCTCTTACCATCCTGATTGTGGGAGTCAAAGCCTACGTACAGCACACAGACCTTCTGGTCTGCACTGATCCTCTGTCCCCTGGTTAGGGTATAGGTCATTCTACTGCTTTCGTAGATATATCCCATTAGAGCTTAATCTCGTGTATCACCGAGTTTATATACTTCTGGAGTCATTTACAGTGTTTTACTCATACTAACTCATCTGAGTAAATGTATATCAACAACAGATGTTGATTACTACTGCCCTTGGTAGTAATCAGTTCCAAGCTTTTCCTAATTCTCAGAATTAAATAAATCCTGAGCAAAGCCAAACCTGTATTATCTGCGCAGCAGAGTTAAACCGTGGGAGCAAAGCCACTGGCTTATTTTCCCTGGGCTGTCTAGTTTTAGTAAAGCATTGGGATGATACAGTATAGTTTGTAAGTTTGGGGATCTGATATGTTGATTAAGTTGTGAATTTAATGATGGAATGTGGCATGACACAAGACTCTCATGTCATGGTTTTTATCTTCCTGTATATCATTCCTTTCTTTTTATTTTTTCTTCCTCATCCCTTCTCCCCACTAGGCAAAAGCTGTTTAGCTTTTTACTTTGTATAAACAAACAAAACAAAGAAAAATTCAATACACTGATAAAGAAATGGCTGAGCTGCTTTTTCCAGTATTGAAGTGCTATATGCTAATTCAATACAAAATTTATAACAGATCTTTAAGATCAGCTGCACAGAGAACCGTTCTGCAAGTGATCTTAAGAGCTTAACAGGTTTTCAGACACGAGCAAAGGCATGTTACAGTCCCAAAATGTGCTTAGAGTCTTCTCCCGTAGAGGGTCAGGACTGTTTCCCCACAGTGAACCTTTCTCTTTGTTTTTGCTCCTCCAGGTAGCACAGGGGGACGGGGACAGGGGCTGTGGTCAGTTGATGGTAGCTCCTTTTTGCCTCTCCTTCTTTCTCATGCTGCTCCCTGTTCCAGCCTTAGGCATCCACAGGCTGCCTTCAGGCCAAACCTGCCTGGGCTCTCCATGGGCCACACATCCCACAGAGCACTGCTGGTGCAGCTGCAGGGCTCATCCATTCCCTTTGGAGCCAGATGGAACAGGCTGCACCTGGCCTGGGGCATCCCCTGCCCCTCTTCACAGAAAGCCCTGCAGCATGGACTGGGAAGCCCAGAGCAGAGGTAAATCCAAGGCTTCTGAGCAGATTTTATTTCCCTGTTTCAAGTGACATTCACACCACAGGATGTGTCAGTGCTGCAATGTTTGCTGCTGTCCCTGGGGCATGCAGGAATATCTTCCTTACCTTCCCAGGGACCCTCTAGGTGCCTGGGAGTAGCCCCGGGAGACGGCGTGGACACCTCTGTCAGAGTGTCCCAGGGTCCTGCCCCTAGGTAGGGGAAGGCGCCTGCTCCCCAAGAACTGCAATTGAGGCTGGAGGTGGGCAGGTGGCCCCATGCCAGCCCCCATGTTAGCTGCACCGTGGATGTGAAAGAGTGGATTTTGGTAGGTGAGTATAGGAGATTATTGCACCTCTTGCCAATAGCTTATCTCTTCTCTGTGCTTATAAACATCATTAATGCCATAAATTGTCTTCAGATGTTTCTTTAAAACATTTGTTGGGTAGTTTTGTGTATCCTTGATACAAAATGGAGTTTAGAGAGAAATTCATGATTACTTGGATTTTCCTGTACTGCCTGGCAGGCACAGTTAGGAAAGGCCAAATATGGGACATTTCCTACCTGGGTATCCCAGTGAACAAGCTGCACATTTCCATTAACAGACTTACAATCCCTTTTCAGGAAAGTCCATCTGCTTCCAACTGATAAAGCAGCATATTACTCACTGCACATTCAGCTGCCTCATGATAATTCAAAATTTTACTTAGCTTTCCCACTTTGTCAGATTTAACACACCAGACATGTATCTTGTGTACATAAGTTGCACCCAAATATTTCCTCAAATGTTGAAAAGTCTGATTTTTTCTGAGACGTATTTTTTTCTGTTTAAAGTAATCAGTTACAGTAAAAAACACAGTAGGGGGGCTTATTAATCACAGAGATGGGTGGAGAAAAGGCTATCAATACGGGGTTCATGAATATCTTGAAATTTTTGAGTAACTGTTGAAGGGAAACTCTGAGTGAAAGAAATGGAGCAGTATGTTTGCTCATACTGTAATAGATGATAAGGCTGTCTTCTATGAGAAGGGGTATGTTTTTTCTCCCATGCATGTAGTGGAGCCTAATCTCACTCTAAGTGTCTGGATGGATCAGAATATTTATAGACTAAACAGTGGATGGAAGGGATTGGTAAAAACAGTTTTTAAGGATACCAATGTGTGATCATGAGAAATGAACACTTGGAAATGGATTCATCAAAACAGATTTAGATGTGCTGCGTGAACATAAGATACTCATAAGTGGTGAACATAAGATACTCATAAAGCTTACTTCATCTTGTCCTAGGGCCAACAACTAAAACACATCAGCTCTATTGAATGGTTCTTTGGTGTGGTAGCTTTGCTTGTGCTGACTGTGCAGCCTGTACAGCTCAGGGGCAGATGCCTGTAACTGCAAAGATACCAAAAGTTAAGTCGGACTGCTTCCTAAATCATTAATGCTGATAACTGTATACCAGCTAGGGAGTTTCCTGTCTTGGTCTGTTTAACCATTATTATCTTCTGGTGTCATATAAAACTATACATGACATTTAAAAAATTTCAGTGTAAAATAGTAATTTTTGTCAGAGACACTAGTGGGCACATATCACTAAGCACCTGAGGGAGTAACAGTCTAAAAGAGAGTCTAATCACTTTACAAATTTTAAACAGCTTTTGTGGTTATATGCCAGATATGTTGAAAACATAAGTAATAGAGCAATTAGGTTGAAGTACTCTTCTAGTGTTCTTTTCCTGATGTTTTCCTTTTTCCTAGCTGCTTGTTCTACTGATTATTCAGACACTGTATTGCACTTCTGAGATGCTTTGTATATGAACTGAACTGAGTTGAACACCTTTATGCTGAGCAGTCCTAACTGCCTATTTCCATAATAGGCCCTCAGCTTTGTCAATAAAACACTGAAGTCCCTCTTCTAGAGTGAAACAAATGTGATATGTCTAAACTGAACAATTTTTGAGCTGTGAGACTACCCAACTAAAATAGTATCTGAAATGTTTGGATTTTGTTTTACCATACTCCTCAGAACTTCAAAAAAGAAAAAAAATAAAGGCAGCTTGTTCTCCAGCAGCTGAAACAGAGTTGGCTAAGACAGTGTTATGAATTGACATGTCTTCACCAGGAACACTGTCTTAATTCAGAATGTTAATCATTAGTTTTTACCTCTGTTAAACTGGATGGAAGCAGCATAAAATGACTGGTTTTAGTCATCCTGAATAAATAAAAGTAGAGCGAGTTGGATGAACTTGTGTGATATTATATTTGTCTTAGCGAAGACATTCTGTTTTGACCTACATGTTGCATGTTTTCGTGTCATATCAGTGGGGAGGCTCTTTTCAAGTGTACAAACATGGCAGTTGCCATCTCTTACCATCCATTTTTGATATTGTCTTGGTCCAGAATGATCCTAACCTCTTTCTAATGAGATCCACTGGAAGAAGTGCAAGGCAGAGATGCTTCTTCCAGCTTACAGTCTTTTTTATGTCTGAAGCTTAAGTATCAAAGTATTTTCTTAAAGTCCATTGGAAATAGAAGCTGCCTTTTTTTCTGATTTTTTTTTATCATCAGGATATATTCATTACTGTTTATGTTCATTCAACTGTTAAAATATCTTCTATCTATTTAGGTACCTCTGTAGGCATTTCTGAGGTTGATAAATGTGATGTGTAGGAGTGTTGGTTTTAATACATTATTTCAGCAAGAAAATAAAAATATTTAACTAAGTCAAATTTTCAAGACCTTTTTTTGTCCTCACAGCAAGGCAAGAATTGCACTTCATTCGTTTAAAAGATCCCAACACATCAGATCACCTTTAACTCTTTTGATACACACTCACATGAAATACCTTATTATTTATAAAGTTTTACCAATCTGCGAACTTCATTTTTCATCGAGAGGAACCTACTTGGTGAAACATAGGAATTAATTTTCTCAGTGCAAAGTCAATGCATGCAAATTTATCTTCTCAAGTAAACAGGTTAGAAATTACTGTATCCATAGTTTTGCTTTCCACAAAAGTAGTTCTCTTATTTAAAGGCCTTTCTGACACTCTAGTCTCAAGTGAGGTTTTATCAAAAATAAAAAAATCTAAAGGCAGCACACAGGGTCTCTTCTTCTTTTAAGCAGTGATTCTCATGAATATAGGAAAGGAATCATGCAAGTCATAAAATGTGATTTTCAGTTCTGTACCTGGCACATCGAGTGCCTGCCTGTGCAGACCACAAGTTGTTTTTCTTTTGACAGTATTGAAATCACAGCTGCGATTGTGGTGCCACAAATTTCAGTCCTCTCCTCTTCACAGTGTGTCCATGTGTGCAGGGCCTAGCTCAGATTCCTTGTCTGTGTTGCTTCCCAAACCACACCAGGCTAAAATCCTGCTAGGACCAGTCTCACATTTTTATGGCAGAGATTGAGTGCCAATGCCTAGAAGCATTCCTCAAATTAAATTTTCTAGGGCAGACATGTTAAAGGAGGTTAGAGGTGGCTGATGATGGCTTAAATTTAAGGTCCAGGGTTCGTGCTGATAGCTGAAATGGGGTTTTGTGGGGTTTGTTGACAGCGTTGTTCAACTGGAGCTTGATGTTCTGCACAAGCTGAATTGTCAGCTGGCTTTGGTTACTAGTCATAAAGAGTAGAGTATATTAGCTTTGTAGCTGAATATACAAACAGCACAAGCTTATTTGAGGAGACTTAGTTTATTGTAAATAAAGGCAATGAATTCCAAAGCTCTGAGTCATGACCTGCATTATTAGGAGGATAAAACTGGATTCTTGGTAGTAATGGCATAAAACTAAAATACAGTAGAAAATTACAGGGAAGAAGTTTTTTGTTAAATTCAGAATAGCTTGAAAAGCTAATTTAATAATAAATTAGCCTTTTGCTAACTAAAAGCCTAATAACTTGATAAGAGGGAAATTATTAAAATTCCAGTTTTAATTGCCAGAAACTTCAATTCCTCAACTAAAAGGAAGCCTCACTAACTAAAAAACGCTTCTCTTTTCAGTTGTTTTGCAGACTTAAAAGCTTGCAAGTCATTTAAAACCGACTTTGATTGTGTAGCAGAGTTTTTAAAGTTATTTTTCTGCATTGATAGTGTAAATGAGACATCTTTTTCAACCTTTATACTTTCTGAATAAAAAAAGGATCACTTAGTTTTTAAACATTCAAGTTTTTTTAAGTGTAATTCATGTTGTTGTTTCATGTTGTTGACACTATGTAAGCATTCCACTAAGGGCCTCTAGGGACCTCAATTAAACTAAAATTGGTACATGCTGTGCAAATTGTAGTTTCACTACGTGAGTGAATTATTAGTGCGTCGATTCAGTGCTGCATCACTGGAATGAAGTACTAAAGTCAGAGCTGCTGTCTTGAAAAGTCTGGAACCATCCTTCCTGAGCCAAAAAAGATCGAGCTTTACCGCCACAGGCTCCATGAAATCCTTACAGATCTTCCATGTCACTTTACAGAGTGAAAACCCTTTCCAGGTGAGAGGGGGTTAATGATGCACACGATCTCCCTGCTGCTCTTTGCCTCTTTCTGAGGGTTTTGCCTTCTTTGGCACATGACCCTCAAGCAGACACGCTTCCTTGTTTTGTTCTTCCTGTGCATTGTCAGTCTGGGAGCAGTGGTGGGAACAGAGCATTGGAGTGGTGTAATGGCTAGGCCGAGAAATGCCTAGCAAAGTGAGTTTGGTGTGACAGTCACTCATCTAAACATAGATCCTGGGCTGAGAGGGTCAGTCTCAAAGCCTGTTCTTGAAAAGGTTTAACACACTGACATCACCAGCTAAGAATTGCTTTGCACTGCTTGTAGGACAAATAATACCAATTCTGGCCATATTTAATCTGATTTGCTTCCTTTCTGTTCATCCATTCAAATACGGCCTCTCTTGTGTTTATTTGGGTTAAGGGGCTGTTCAGATTGGCTTCCACTCTGACTCACTGCACTTCTTGACTATGCAGGGTTAGTGAAAGGAACAGGTGTCTTCCAGGAGAGTGTTTTACCAATGAGGGAGAGACCTTCATGGTTAAAAGGATATCAGAGATGTGTTACAAGTGCTGGGCTGGCATGCAGCAATGTACATGGGTAGTAAATGTGTATTTTCTTCCCTTCTGAAAATTAACTGGAATATAGTCTCACCTTTGTTACAACCTCAGCCTTGTTGCTGCTGTTGGGTTTTGATGGTGGTTTTTTTTTCTTTCCTGAGAAACTGAACATTCAGCACAGTGAATATATTCCCTCTCTGGTCTGTTGCCTCCTTCTTCTAACACCTGGGAATAAAATCCCTTGGCATTCTGGTAAAGGCTGAGACACTAAGAAAACCTGTGAAACATCTTGATTAGATTCACTCTTCTGTGTTTAAGTTATTCAAAGGAGTCTGGAAGCCTTAGGCTGCGATGGCATGCAATAAATGGGATAATAATGGCACATGGTTCTACTTGGCTCCAATTTTATGTAATGAAATGGAATATGGTGGTCAGTCATTAATCTTTCCCCTAAACTTCTGAATTCAGAAATTTACAACTTCTGCAGAGGAAAGTGTTTTGTTTAGGTTTTTAATTATTAATATTTTTGCTTCCTCTGTTAAATTTTTAACATGAAAAACAGTATTCCAGACAAACTTTCTAAATTGACTATCTTGAAAGACTGTATAAATTGGAAGAAAAGGAGACACCAGTTCTTAATTCTACCTTTGTCTGAATGGGCTCAGCATCCCATCTCCCTCTCTGCTGGAGGTGTCCGTTTTCAGACACAGGCTACACAAGTTTGCTTGCTGGCTCAGCTGCAGACGTCTAACAATAATCTCCCCAGGAAATGGTGGATCCCCCAACGTTGAACAGTTTTAAGATCTGGCTGGAGAGTTTGCTGGGCTATCTTGTCAAGACTGTGATTTTGCCAGGAAAGGTCCAACCCAGTATTCTGTGATTCAGTAACTGTTTGTACAATATTGGAGGAACTGTTATCTTCAGTACAGTTTGGTCACCAGGTTTGAAAAAAATGATATGAAAATACTGTGATCATACAGAGCCCTTTGGAGGTAGGTGTGAGCAGCCCAAAGGCTTGTCAGTACCATGTTATTACCACTGCTCCAGATCTCTGTGTGATAAATACATTCTTCAGTTCTATTTTCAACTAGGCCTCTCAGATTAAAAAAAAAAAAAAAAAGAAAAAGAAAAACCAGGATTATTTGGCAATAAAAAGTATTAAAATCTTTTGTATTGTCTTGCTCCAAATGAGGCCTTTTGGCTTATATATCTGTGCTTTCCCCATGTTTCTATAATCTATTTTAATAATTGTTCTATCTTTTGTTTTGTTTGCAGCCTACATGCTGACACAGTACCAGTTTTGTTTCCAAAAGAGGAGTTCACAGAATTACAGTGTCTGATCCAAATAGCTGCTCTGATGATCCTCACTGGACCATGTAGGTAAAATTCAAAAAACCCTATATATATCTCCACACGATATCCTTGAAAGTATGCAACATATTGGGAAACAGCTGATTTTTGGCAACAGCGCTCGCTTTGTGGAGTCAGGGTCTTTTGGAATTTATGGAGTATAATATAATTAAGACCCTTTATTATCAATAGAAGCACAAAAGTAGACGGTCATATGTCACAATGTGCTTGGTCTTCTTGCCACATCTATTTTAAGTAGTTGTGGGAGCTGGCAACAGTGTGATGCCCATCATTCCTGTAGGCGTACCTGAGCTAACTTTAGTAGCAGCTGCAGTGGTGAAAATTTCAGCATAGGCAAAAAACCCAGCAGAGAAATTGAGTAAATTCTGAAGCAGCAAGTAAACCTTGAGCTTCTTGTTGTTACAGCCACATAGCTAGCAGAGTAACAGCTGGCCAGGAAAGAGTTAGGCTGGACAGATTTACATGCGTGAACCTCTATGGTTGTCTGTAAGAAGAGTAGAAGAGCATCATAGTACTAGTAATCAGAAGATGCCTTCTTTCTATTTCTGTTGATGATCTGGAGCTTCTGCACAAATCTTCAAGTTTTCTATGAGTTTCAGACAAAATATAAGATGTAGCCAATATTCTATCTCCAGGCTTTCCCTGCGGAATAATTTAGTTTTGCTATAAAAGAGGTGTGAATCCAACAATTTAGATTCAGTTTTCTGAAAAGTGTATTTTTCCTTTTTGTTTTGATATGCTAGCTTCATTTAGTTTCAACAAGTCACCTCCCTCTGAGCTAGCAGACCTAGGCAAAGGACTAAATTGTTCTGATTAAATTGCCAGCATTTATTGTCTTTTGACTGCTTTCTCCGTTGTATGCTATGCTGTTTTATGTCTCAGTTGCAGTGGCACTTAAAATAATTCACATGAATGGGTAAGCTGCAGAGTTTATGTCTACATTATAATTGGTGTTCTTTTACATTCCTTGCACTGTAAAAGCTCCACCTTGGTTTGCATTTCTAATTTTGTGGAAATGAACTGTAAACTTGGATGTGTAGCAGTGGTTTAGGTGGCCTGTATTTACCCATGCTGGCACAGTCTCTGCATATAACAAACAGCTCTCCTCCCATTCTCTGTTGGGACTGTGACACCGACAGTTTATTGTGATTGTTTCTGGAGTGTCTTGAGATTTAAGTCATTCAGTTCTGTCTGGAGAAGTTTCTAAGTAAGTCATCTCAGCAAAGCATTTTCAGAGTGTACTGGCTGAATTTTTTATGGCTTCAGTTTTAACAACAGGTGCCTCAGATGAATCCTGTAACAATGCTTATCCCTGCTTTTGTATCCTGAAATTATGACAAGGTATATTACATGCTGTTACATACACAGCTGACTTTCATGTTGTGTTGGCTATATTCCAGATTTAATTAGATGTTTTTCAGATACTTTGCAAAAAGTGAAAGGTTGTTGATTGGGATTCTTTTTTTATTTTCTCTTTTTTTTTTTTTTTTTCCCTAAGATGTCAGTTTTTCTATTAATAAATAAGAAAAACTTTTTTTTTTTCTGGTTTGGTGGTTAAAACTAAATTTAAGTTATCAAAATTGCTAAATGAGTTGCTATCCCCAGTATGGAGAAGAGATTCATATTTTCTGTTGTGAGTATCCAAAGTCTTTCCCAGTTGTGACTGATGAGTAGGAAAGCAATCCCAAAAGACATTCATTATGCTGGAGAGGATATCGAATCTGAGGAGAGTGGGAGAATGTCTTTTTTTGTAGGTATCAGTGGCACAACTATTCCTTTGCAGAAAATTTTATCCTTGATGCTGAATTTCAGGGTACCGGAAAAGAACTGGAACTGTGCTCAGTTTTAGTGTGAAAGGAAAGTAATAAAGAAAATACCTAAATTCATATACTTAACTTCTGTACATTTTGTTACTGTCCACACCTCTCTCCCTGTATAGACGTGCAATATTTGTCACTCGAGACACTGATGTGACCGTGGGGAAACAGTGAGCAAAAAATGAAGGGTTAAAGCACCAACCCATATAATCCATTTTCAGAAAAGCCAGAGATTAGTATCTGTTGTTTGGTTTTTTTCCGTGGTAATAAAATAATGGCAGTAAAGCCATTCATGCAAATAAATCAATGGTTTACTTTAGATTTATACTACACTGTCATGCTACCTCTTAGGGGATTATATCTATAAAGAAATAATAAAATAATGTTCTTTATTACCCACAAATGTGCAGAGCACTAAACAGAATTTGTCGGTTATTCTGAACATGTTACATTCATCAAGAGGAACAGCATTATCTTGCTTAGCACAGGTACATTAGCTTGACTGGGCTGCCAGGATCTTAAAATCTCGCCTCAAATGCAAGGATAATGGTCATTATGATGTGCATTTGTCATGTAATGCAAGTAATACTTGTGCTTGAGTAGCTTTTAGCAAAATATAGATGTTTGCAAAGGTTGTGATACATCTTGGATCTCTAAAACCAAGTGCAATTTCTAACACAATCGGTGTCACTTTCAAGGGTGAACTGGATGATGTCTGATCTAAGAAGGGCCAGAGGTAATGTCTTTTCTTAAAAGGTTTGTACAGTAGCATATGGAAAAAAATTATTTTAAAAAATTTTTAAAAATTAATTTATATTTGTTCATATAGTCATAAATTTGATGTAAATATTTTAATTTATTTAAATGTCTACCTGAAACTTTGTGATGTTGATAAAATCTACCAACTCAATCAGAAATTTAACACCAGAGTTTTATAGAGGAGCTACAAAGAAACATTTGCTCCTATACATTATCCCTTGAAAAATGATTCAAGCTCTTAATCCAAGACTGATAAGAACTTGTATTTTAATTTATTTCTCTATTTATTTATCAACTTTGGTAGTAGGTTAGAGCAGAAAAGCAGGTTTAACAAAAGGAAGGGTCATTTCAAAGCATATGCAATCTGTGACCGTGGCTATCATGAGATCATGCTGTAAGCAGTTGCAGAGTCAGCCAAATCTTACAGTGCCTACTTGCCTATTCCCTTTGAAGTGACTTGGGGTGACATTATTTCAGGAGAAGCATCACAGCTTAGACTCTTGTATGTCTGTGCTGGTGTGTTAAGCTAACAGTTCATCCGTGAGGGTAAGGTACTATTATGCTTTATAAAGATGATTAACGGCCAAAATTAATTTTCTAGAAACAATTTCCTCTTTGTCTCTAGTTATTTAACCAACTGATGCAGTAGCTGTTGATGGTGAGGAGAGCACATAGACTGGGGTTCCATTGATTCATTCATAGCTGCTTATTTATTTGCAAATAGATAATTTTGATTACTTGGAAGAAAAAAGGTGACACAAACTAGGCATTTGTAATTTGCCTCCTGAAAGAAAATCTGCTCTTTAGACTAGAATTAAATTTTTAAGGATTTTTGATTTAAATGAAAGATGGAAATATTTATGTATTTAAATATAAGTGTACAGAATATAAATTTTCCCAGCTGAAACTCTCTCTATGTTATCATATAAACAATTATTCTTTCATTATGTCCATTAAAAACTCAAGTGAAGTGATTATGGCTGAGTTCCATTCCCTCTGAAAAAACATAACGTTCATCAACGAAGATCTTTTAATAACTTTTTTTGAAAGGAAGACTATTAGTTTGCAGAATTTAAAATTTTTATTTCCTCTGGCATTAAAAAAAAAAATCTCAGGTTTTCTTGTAATGCACTTCACCAGACAGATTATATTTAACTTGTGAGAACTGACTAGTTTGCAGCTGTAGGTGGTATGTGAAATACAGACTTCAGGAAGAGCATGATTTCCATAACCACTTCAAAGGAAATACATTATAAATAAAGTTCATTTCTCTGGGGGCTTACAAAACCATTATGTTTATAATTTAAATTACATTAAGCTAAATAAAATAGTACAGCAAAACCCTCAAGAGAAAAATACTTCATTTAAGTTTGAACATTACATTACTTCCATTAATTGGAATTATTTTCTTCTCTCTCTAATAGTTTATTTTTCATTGACTATATATAATTAAAAGTATTTTCATTGCAACAGAAGTAATTCTTTCCCATCTTGTGTTCCAAGCCCTTGTGTTCAGCAGATCACTATGGTTTGATTTGCCTGCCTTCCTTCATTTCTCAGGGCTTTATTACGGGTGACTAACGCTCTGAGCATCAGGCTGTGACAGAAGATTACCATCGCTGTGTCACGCATGTTCAACTTTATCAAACTCCTGCTGTAACTGAGTCTCTCAACTCAGCCTGAAGTTCTGTATCAGGAAGATGGTGGGGGATGAAGCTTTCTTCTGTGGGAATATTTTAGAGTCTGCTCATGCAAACTATGCTGCTTGGCCTTTCCAGGGTGCTTGCGGGGGTGACTGCTGAGCAGGGACCGCAACACAAGCAACAGAATCCATCAGTCTCCCTACTCTATAAAGATAACTTGGAGGCAAGGGAGCCTGATACGATGTGAAGACAATATGTCTTCTGGGAGAGGATGACTGGGAAACTATTGAAAAACCTTAGTGAACTATCTAATTGTAAGAGTGATTTATTCTACCTCCCTTTTTCACCCTGTGATGAGACTTTACAGGCTGAACTTAATCAGGCTATCATTCCTAAGAGCAAGGAGGGCAGTAAATCTGTACTGCCAAGCTCCTCTAATATTGACACCTTTGCAATAGGGGTTTCTGTAGAGGTAGTCTAAGCACATATAAGCTTACAGGAGCTGAAATATAGGTTGTATAATAAGAGTATAATATAGGTTGTATAATAAAAGCAGGCCAATCCTGTGCACAACACTTATATCCACTCTAGAGTAAACTTTAAAACAGCCATTAACTTCGAATTAATCTGTATTTAAGTCTAAAACGTGCTTTTTGTTTCATATAATTTAATTTCAAGTTATTAAAACTATTTTTACCTGGGAAAATAATGGTTTGCAGCTAGATATGAACACTGTTGAAATATATAAAAAAGAAAGAGGCCATGCACATATTTTTCCCTAATTTATAGAATGTTCTCCTTTTCTTTTTTTAAGTGCTTTCAAAAAGCAATAGTAATTGACACTAATGCTGGATTGAATAAAAACTGTTGACCTGAGAGTTCCAAGTAGACTAGGTAAACCTTGGGAAAAAAAAGTAGTACAAAATATCAAAGCTTAGACATGTTTTCTATTGATGCAGAACCTAAAAGTTTTATGAAAAACGTGAAGAGACTTAGTCACAGAAGTCTAAAGAAAAAAATTTTTCAGTAAAATTTCTATGCTTTTTCATTAACATTTAAATAAGGTTACTGTTTCATTGTATATACTAAGGAAATATTACTTTTTCCTTTCTTCTTTACAGGATTTTTTTCCCTCCAAAGTTATTTGTTTGCATTTCAAAACTAGCTTCTGTTCCTACTGTAAATGGTTGCCAGGTGGTTAAACAATAGAGGCAGTGAATGCTGATGAAATACCAATGTTACTGTACTGTGGCAAGTAGGAGCTTTTCTGTATTGTTTTTAACTTTCTCCAAAATTGGGCATACTGGTGGATGGAAAGCTGGATGTGGCCCAGCAATGTGCTCTTGCATCTTGCAGAGAGCCAGCTGTATCCTGGGCTGCACCAAAGCAGCGTGGCCAGCAGGGCGAGGAAGGGGATTTTGCTCCTCTCCTCCACTCTGGTGAGACCCCACCTGGAGTGTTGTGTCCAGCCCTGCAGACCTCAGTACAGGGGAGACATGAACCTGAAAATAATCAGAGGGCTGTAGCACCTTTTCCGTGTGGAAAGGCTGAGAGAGCTGGGTTTGTTCAGCCTGGAGAAAACTCCAGGGAGACATTATTGCAGCCTTTCATGACATATGAGGGACCTGCAAGAAAGGTGGGGATAGACTTTTTATCAGGGCCTTGTGATAGGACAAGGGTTAATGGTTTTAAACTGAAAGGGGGTAGATTCAGACTGCATATAAGGAAGAATTTTTTTTTGCTGGGGGTAGTGAAACACTGGAACGCATTGCCAAGGGAAACTGTGCATGCTGCATCCCTAGAAGTAGTCAAGACCAGACTGGATGAGACTCTCAGCAACCTGATCAATTGAAAGATGTGTGTGCTGCTTTCAGGATTAGATGACTTTTAAAGGTTCCTTCCAACACTTTATTCTATGATTCTATGAAAGATATTAAAAAAATAATTTTCATTAGGCAATTAAATTTCACCATAATTATTTTTTCCCTTTGTTTTTTCCTATCCCTTTTGACCAAGTTTAAAGTTAATAGATAATATTTTATATTTTAATAAATGTATATTTTTATTATTTTAGTAAGTTTAAGATGCATTTAAGATGCATATATCACCACATATTTAGTTTAGCTCTCTGGTTGGGATGGTTTGTGGTAGGCAGAATAAAAAGGTAGTTCCTTACTAAAAATCAGAGATTTTTGTGCAATGGGGTCCATATTTCTGTAGGTAAATGTATGTTTGAATCTCGAATAAATTCAGCAGGCTGAGATGGCTCATGTCCTACTTTAAGGGCTGATAATAAAGAAACAAGAGTCTTCGCTGAAATTTAGCTTGATAGCAAACACTGGAAACATGGGGTGGGAAGGCAGCAGTCCCTTTGTCCCTTTTCCCAGCTCTCATTGCAGCTGTGTTCCCCTTGCATTGCCTCCTCCTCTCCAGGCCCATGCTGCACAAGGTGACAGTCAAGTTCTCCTTGGAAACCTTCACGTGCAAGGACTCAGGGAGGAATTTACAGTGGTTATCCCAGTGATATAACCTTAGGATTTCACTGAAATACTTATATTGTTGTCATAGAGGTGCATAGCCAAAGCAGTGAGGTAACTGGAATGCCTTTAATGAGGAACTTTGAAGCGAGGATTTGTTTTGAATTTGTAACTTTGTCCTCTTGACTAGTTGTGTGCTTAATCATGCACTCTGTCTTCGTATGCACTGCCACCCAGCCACCCAGCCATGCTCTGAATGACAGCAAGGAAGTAGACTGACATGTTTTATTCAGAATACGAGTCATAGGCAAACAAAGATGAAAGTCCACTGAATCTGTTGTTTCACTGTAATTTAAAGTAAAGTCAGCTTTCAAATGGACAGTTAATGTGGAAAGAAAATATTTTAATTCCAAAACATATAAAAGTTTATTAACAAAATATTTTCAATCTTCTGTACATATGATAACACATTGCCTGGTCCGTTTTTCTAGTTACATTGTTCTGAATGACTGTTCTCATCTCATGTTTGTGCCTGTCATATCGTGTCTCATGATTTTATAGCACTGTCTTGAAATATCCCCTCAAATCATACTCTTTTTTAATCATTATTTTGAACACTGTGGTGAGCAACTGAAAATGAAATATTGCAGTATTAAAGTCAGGTATACTTCAGGGTGGATTAAGTTACCTAAATGTGTAATGATGTAATGTAAAACATGCTACATTTTGCATAGATGCTAGCCATCTCTCTGTCGTTTTCTTATTTTTTCCTATGAGTTGTGTGGGGAATGCATTGTTTGTGATGTGTTGGTGGCTGCTATCAAAATATAAATATTAGCAGATATCATATTGGGCATGTCAGTCCAGCTGCAGTTAATAATCAGTGTTGCTTTGAAGCACAGAATGCAGGAAGAAAGGGAAAGGTCCAGACAAAGAAGCTACATTTGTACTGTTTCCCTGGGATTTTTCAGGCTTTTTTCCATGGTAGACATCATTAGAAAACTGAGATTTATACTCTGTTCTTGGGCACAGTTCATCACTTGTGTTGCAAGGTTCACAGTCGTCTCTAGCATGATGGTCACTGCTGATTTGCCTGGTGCTGTGGGAATTACAAAGCTTATGCTTTCATGCCAGTGCATATCTTCTGAAAAAATGCCTGAATTTCATTGGGATCCCCTTGCAGAAATAATCATACCCTAAGGTATAGTGACTCTCTACATCTATACCTGTATTGACTTAAATCTAACTTAATACAATTGTTTGCATAGGGAAAAAAAACCAAAACCAAAACCATAAAGCCAAAAAAGATTCCTCAATGTTCAAATGTTTAATGAGGATTTTGAGTAGGTGACTATGACTGAAGTTTATTGTTTGAGAACAAATTAAGCAAGTGCTGACTTAGACATGCAGTGGTACACTGTGAGTGACAGAAGACTTAGACTCACATTCGCTGTAACTACTTTGTTGGAGGTAAAAGTTACCCTAGTGATTGATAGAAAAGAAGAAATTAATAGAGTGCCTGTACATTTTTTTTTTAGTTGTGGATATTCCATCTCCTACATTAATTTATATTAACAGGTTGACTGTGTTGACAGACTGACATGAATTAGCAGAACTTAGGAATGATTGTGTTCTAGGTGTAATATAGTTGATTCATGATGATTCTTCAATTTGGAAACTTTCTCAGATCTAATCAATAAATTATTCATTTAATTAATTAAAAGAATTGTTGTTGCTTTGGTGCTTATCTTATTTTATTCACCTAAAGTGAAGTGAAAAGTATTTTCAAGAACAGCACAACAGATTTGCAATTTCACATAGTGGCCCAGAATATGCCCAAGACAAGGTTTTGCAGCACTTGGGAAAGATCAATAGAGAACTTGTTCAATGGAGGGCAGGGCTTTCTGTGGCAAGGTGACAAGAACTCGGACTTGGTAACCCAAATGCTCCCTGCTTCTATTTGTAAATGGCAATCTGCCAAAGCATTCTCAAGATTTGTTTCAGTTTTTCTTTGTGCTCACTTTTTAGCATTTGCCTCATAGTTAGAGCTTCTTTACACTGAGGGTGGCAGAGCACTGGACCTCCCAGGGAAGTCATGGAGTTTCCCTCTCTGGGGACATTTAAAGCCAACCTGGATGCATTCCTGTGTCACCTCCTCTGGATGACCCTGCCATGGCAGTGGCATGGGACTAGATGATCTCCACAGGTCCCTTCCAACCCTGTTCTGTGGTTCTGTGATTTTTCCACTGCTCTGTGACTTCTACGCCATTCTTCTGATGACCAGGGTCTCGGAGTCTTGTGTGTAATTGTGGACCATTCCCTATGCAATCTCTGGGTGACAGAGCTGCAGGCAACACAGCTTGCAAGAGAGAACTTCTTCCTGATTTTAAGGTGTGCTTTAGGCACCACCACTTAATTTAAGGTCCTTGCAGCCCTGGTGGGATTGTGCGAAAGGATTTGAACAGCTGGAGGCTTGAAAGAGCTGACAAACATGTACTGGGCTGTTCGTTGGCTGGCATTTACCAGCTTGAAAGACTTGTAAAACAAAGCTTGAGAAGTAACATTTTGACACAGAATTTGTCAGTGACATTTGTAGTACTGATCCAGATCTTCAGGCTGTGTTGCTCTGAATTTATAAGTGTATCTTCTTCCCTTCTGAAATATTAGCAGACATTGCATGGTTAATAAGAGCTAGGTGTACTGAAAGGACCCTGAGAAAAGAAACAACAGGTGTTTCACATCAGTCTTCTTTTTTTAATGTGGGAACTCCAAGACTGGCTGTGGTATACTATATTTTATTTCTCTCTAGACAGAAAATAGGTTGCATTGTATACCAAAGTATTCCATACGGCTTCTTGGGGAGAGAATATAGACTCTTAAGTTTCTGGTCTTATTTGTGCATGCATCCACTCCCATGCATCCACTCCTAGGATTCCTTTTTCCACAGAGAGCAGCCAAGATTGTCCAATCATTATTATCCATTTTCTTTAGGCATCTTTCTTTTGGGGACTGTTTGGATTATATGCCTAAACCCCAGTCAGGATTAAGAAAGATTTAAAGTACAGATAAATTCATTTTCTTATTACTCTTTTTATTTAATTGGGAAAAAATCAAAAACCTAAGGACTGCAAATCCACGGATCCCACTCTTGCCAAGATATTTTGCATCATCACAGGTTCTATTAGCAATTTTTTGGTTCTTTGTAATTTCTGAAGAAGCCTTTGGGACAAACTGTACCAAGTATCTACCAAAATAGTTAAGGTTGTGTAATGCATTACTTGTCATTAAATGCTTAAATTAGGTCCCTAGTGCACACATGTACGATCACTGATGCTTGTATTATGTATCAACAGTTTTAGCTCTAAAAATTTCAGCTCAATTTCAGCCACTGACATTAATTTCCTCAGACTGTTTCTCAGTACACATAGGGATTTGTAGGAGACAGTCAGTTGTTATTGGGATATTTGCTGAGGTTTCTTCCTCTTTCCAAAGATAGTTTGAAATTTTATTTCAGTGTTTTCAGTGTGTCTGATTAGCTTTTTACAATTTGAAGAAATTAAAAGAGCGCTTCTTGAACTGGGAAGAAATATTTGTATTCCTTTGGGCCCTGATTCTGCTAGTGCTGCCAGTGGAATTGAACAATGCTATAGAAGAGGGTCTGTTAGACTAAAATAAAGAATCAAGGAAATAAAGCTGCAGACCTTCAAGACAAGAAGGTAGGGAGCCATCTGTAAAAGAGAAATGTATTTAGAAAAATGCTTTCAAGTTCTAGGATTTATTTCTAAGGGGGGAAAAAAAGAGAAAAGATGTTATATTTAGCAACACTTAGAGGAGATAGGACTTCATCTTTTAAAGTCCTGTGGAGGACCCCTATATGCTAAGCTACATGGAATTTAATCTACCTTTGAAAGATGAAAGGATGAGATGAGCCAGCCAGAATTTGAGCCCCTGCTTCCGGGGAATCCAGGTTTTTCTACCTTAGTGATTAGATCTCAAAGCTGCTTTCTCTGGCTAAAAATCCCTCTAAATCATTGCTTTAAAGAATTGCATACAAACTGAGTCTATCTCCATGAGGTAGTTAGGAGCTTCCATTATTTCAGTGCAGAGAACTAGAGGATCAAGAATCAGGTATTTGAGAAAAACACAAACTATTCTTGGTTGGTTTCTTCTTTCTCAGTGCTTTTTCATTTAGGACGCTTTTTGCATAAATAAGTAATACATCTTTGGTTTTCTAGTTCAGTTTATGGTATAAAGATCCCAAAATGTAGGGAAATACATTTCTTATATGAGATGTAGAAAGTTTCCTGGAAATTAATCAAAAGGGATTCCTTTCTTTACTTATTTATGTATACATGTATGTGGGTTTTTTTTTTCCATTTGCTCTCATAACTAGAAGTTTAAAAACTGTGGAATTATGTTGTTCCATTTTATGAGGCTTGAATAAGCAAATGATAATGGAAATACAGAAAAGCAGGTGACTGTTCTTGCTCTGCTATTAACTTACTGGTTTAAAAAGGCTGGACTTTGTATTCAAAGTTTTAGACATAAAAGCAGTATTTTTTTTTCAAATGTAATAATATTGTATAAACCTAACATGAATGAAAACATCTTTTTTCTTGAAATGTATGGTTCAATGTAATAGCACATATTTTAATTTTTATTTTCATGATCAAAAACTTGCTTTTAAAATTAAATATAATCAGAGATACAAAATGTTTTTTCATCTTTTTTTTTGTTTTAAAATTCTGTTTATTTTTTCACTTTGAAAGTGTCTAAACGAAGTTACATTTTCAGCAAGAATAATTCTCTTTTTTTTAGTGAAACTATATATTTTTGACAATTTCCTGACCCTGAGAATATTAAACTCAGTTGTAAATGAGGATTGGGTCAGAGAGGAGAAGCACAAGATTTCTGAGCTTTGTGCCAGTGGGAGGGACATGAACCCAGGATTTTTCTGCCCCATTTACAGGGAGCTGAGAAGCAGCAGCAACAGTATTGCACTGGGAAAAGCTGTGCATTATTTCATTTTTCACCTCTGTGCAGAAGTATAAAAAAGTGGGGTGGTCGGGATAGCCCACTGTATCTATTTTTCATCAGAAAAATCCCAAGCCAAATCAATCTTTGTATATGTGCAAACACATCTCTTGGAAAAACGTGTGCATCCAGCTGACAGTGACTGAATGGGCTTGCACGCGTCTCTCACAAACGTACTAGACCAAGGAAGCAGAATATTTGTATGATACTGTTAATCCCAAAATAGCACAGGAGGCTTTAATCTGCACCTTCTGATAGTGGCTAGATAGGAAGCATGGATAGGCTGTTAGAGGCTGCCAGCTCAGGTGGGATCTTGGTATCAAGGACTTAAGGACACCACTGTCTGATGGCGAGCACAGCACTCTAACTATAGATGTGTGGTCTGTTCAAAGCATGACTTAGAGCAAGCTGACATATAATACTAGGAATAAGGTTGCTGTAGCACAAACATTGCACAAAAGTACAGCTGTTCAATGTCACTATGATTTCATGATTCCATTTTAATAGTTGAAAAGTGAATTCTAGTGTAATGGTCTTCAAAGGCCAAATCAAAGAAAAAATCTGCAGTAATAATACTGTACCCAGGGTACTTCTAAATGTCTACAGTCAGGACTGGTCATTCTAAATGTATGATTTATTTTTTTTTAATAAACTATTTCCTGTTACAAAGACTGAAACTGTAAAATAGTAGAACATAATTCAAACCTCTTAATCATGAGCTGTTTAGAAACATTAAAATTTGGACCAAATACATATTCTTATCTAGTAACCAATAGGGTTTGGAAACACAAATCACTTCTTGTTTTATACTGGACATATTGATTGCTTGCTAGATGCTGTTCTCCATCTCTTTTAATGCTGTGCTCCACACAGCAGTATTATAATATCTTTTGGATGCAGATTGATTAGTTATCACAAATGCAAAGAAACACACATAGCATCCTGTTCCATTGTGGAAGGTGTTACCTGAAGCATTCTCACTGATAAGGAACAATAAAAAGTGTTGAGGCAAGATTGTGCTTGTCTTTTGTTTCTGTGGAAATTCATTCCTCATGTTCTGGCTAATTTCTAGGAAAATTTACTCTACTTTCCATGTAATCAGTATCTCCATAGAAATTTCTACTATGCCAACAAAATAAAATCACATGTTTGTAAATAGCCCTAGTCCCTAGAGGACAACTTGAAATATTGCTCCCAGATGGATCTGCCTGAACAATGCATTGCCAAAATGTAATCACGTTTAGCGACCTGCCCATTAAGTGATACTGCCATTAGTGTTTGTGACATTTTTGTTGTGCAGATGAAATATAAATCAGTATCCTAGTCACTATTGCATGCCATGTAACAGTGAAGTCCTATTTCTATTTTGTGTGATGGTTCCCCAGTAAATTGCTTTCCTTCAAAAACAAAGCTTCTGTCACCCTCTCTGTCACCTCCTAGTCAGTCTGAACAGGGATAAGTTAATTTGTCACAGTGGAAGCTTTGGAATAGCTTCAGGAAAATGGTGAGCAAATAGGTAACTCTCACTGAAGTAATTTGCTGCTCATAAGCATTCAGGAGGGACAAACTTTGGATGAAGGAGAAAATTGCTTGATTTTCACGCATGGACAGGGATCAGAAACCTCCACCCTACTCAAGATTTCTTATATGTCTGGGAAAAATCTCTGATATACTATAAATGATGTTGCCACTCACTCAGCCATTAGGAGCCTGTCTTCGACAAGTTTTTAACCTTTTATGAGATGAAGAAGATACATAATATTTGTAAAAACAAAGAACTAAACAAGGGATATTTTACATGTATATCAGTTCTATTCTTTCTGTTGGAGCAAGGTCACCTTTTAAATAAGAAAAATGCTAATTCTGGCTTCACATCCCTTGAGAATGAAACAGTATCTAAAAAGTGCCTTTGTGTGTGAGCCATTTTCAGACTTTCCTTATAGACCAAAGGTATTGCATGTATGTAATGTGGCAAATCCTCCTAACTGGCAAGATTTAGAGACCACACCCTTCAGTTTCTCGAAAAATTTTCAGATATGGGCAGAAGATAAAGTTTTAAAACTGTATTGTTATGCCCATTTAAAACACAGCTCTTCCTGTAGAGAAAAACACTGGCTGCATTTCAAAGTTTTAGCATTTTAGCATTTCTTAACTTTTCCTGTTCCTAGTTTTTTTCTCTTATCACATTAATGTAGACATGATAAATGAATTATCATGTGCTCGCTACAAATCAAAACCCTCTCAAATGAGACGCTGTATCTGTGTACTGCTGTGAGGAATCTTGATAATCTGGCCTGGCCCGTGTTTCCAGCCTTATTTTCCATCTTTTCAGTTCTGTCAGCCACAGAGAACGATAGTTAATAAAATCATTGCTCTCTTATTCCCAAATTAGGACCCAGCTTTACTTTTTTAACCTTATACACAGTAACTTATCCTAACTTGCATTCTCTATGTGAGATGGGGTCAAAAAAAAAGTAAAAATAGCAGATGAGTTTTAGCAAAATCTGAAAGACAGATTTTTTTTTCCTATTATTATATAACTTTGGTTATGTCCATTGTGAGATTTTTGGAGTAATTGTATCTTATATGTGAAACTCAAAAGATGTCTTAAGATCTAGACTCTACAAGGCCATTGAGGAAACTAAAAGACACCTCGCTGCAAACTGGAATAGCATTGTTTGCAGATATCTAGGGTTTTTTTTTATCAGAATGAAAAAGGCCCAATTTGATACCTACTTGTCTGGACCAGCACAGCATATTTTGTGTTCCTCATGAATAGTTCTGTCATGCAGGGGACTGTTCAGTTCTCTCTAGTAAAGTTCTATTTACTGTTGAATTATTATAAATTATTTAGAGAAAGAAATGGTTATAAATTTTGTGGGGTTTACTTTTTATTTCTTAAAATCCGTAAAATAAATAAAAGTTATAATAATGTGTAACATCTCATAGGAGTAAATTGGGAATTTCTATCTGTAAAGAAATTGGCAAATCTGGCTGCTGTTATTTTGCTGCAGTTCTGTCTCGAATACTTTTTTGACATCTCTTTCATTGATGGAAAAGTAATTCTCCGCTTTTGCCACATGCAAACACATCTCAGGAGGGACATAAAGTCCTGCAGCATTGTAAAGTCTGGACTGAAAAGAGTAAGGGGCAGCATCTGCTGGTACTGCAGAACTACAAAGTGCCAATAAAGCTAGCTTGCATTTCCAAGAGTTTCTTTGGATCTCTGGTATTTAGTGTTGGTTTCAGCCTTGTTTCCTAACAGAGTTCATGTAATCAATAATTCCCTGTGGTGCTCTTTGTATGAAGCTCCTTGGAGGAATGAAAGCATTGTGAGAGCCTTGGTGGCAGCACTGGAAACAAGTGGCTGCCCCCTCAGTAAATAGTAACTATTATTTTTTTGGTGATTTCAGTCAGCACTGTTCAATGAATAAACTGAAAGAATTGTAGGAATGAGTGCAACCTGTTTATTGACAAGACCATGCACCTAAAAAATATCAGCTACAGCTGTTTCTGACTTTTAGAGACATCATAATAAGGACTATGAAGTAACTGAAGCTGGAGAGGTTTCTCTTTTAAAAGAAAGAAAATCAGTCTCTATACTTGTAATATTGGACTGCGGTGCTTTCTCAGAGATAAATATTTTCAAAGGTATAACAACTGTCAGCCCAGTGAAGAGCAAAAAAAGAAAAATTATAGTCAGATAAAAATTCCAGTCTCTTATCTAGGCTAAAAAAAATCACAAAAAAATCAAAATTTTCCCATATCATTAATATTTCCCAATTTTCCAGCTCACAAATATGTCCTTTATTGCTTTCTGCACTGTATATTGCAGAAAAATCTTCAACATGCATCTGTGTCTACAGTGACAGTGTGAACATACCACATACAGCAGGTGTGAGTAGAAGACAGTTTGCTAAAACCAAACAACATCCTTGTAGGAAGTCCTTAGGTCTCATCTTTGTTCAGAGATTAGCTGGTTCCATTTTGCCAAACTTCTCGGTCTACATCATTCCTACTTAAGGTAAGGGGAACCAGAGCATGGATAAAATAATTATAGAGGATCGTAGAATTGTTTAGGTTGGAAAAGGCTTTTAAGATCATCAAGTCCAACGATTAACCTATTATTGCCAAGCCCATGACGTTAAAAGCCAACATATTAAATGCAAAAGATATTTTTAAAAAATCTGCAAATTAAGATCAGATAAAATGAAGCTGCTATGCAACACTAGCAGTTTAGAGATATTTTGTCTTATGTATCTTTCATCTCAAAAATAAATTTAAAATTTTAAATATCAGTTTTTCCTTCTTAGCTTTCAGTTAGCGAGGTGAAAAGAACACAGTGGCATCGTGAAAAGTTCTGCAAAATGTATATTGGTCTGTTTTCAAAATAGACCATGGAGTATTTATCTACCAGACTGTGATAAACTGATTGCTATAGCTACAGTGTAATCACTCGAGATAATGTGCCTCGCATAAACACCTCACAGCTCACTTAGACTTGCTGGATCTGGGATAATTAAAGAGTTCAGTTCAAGTTAGCAGCCTACATCCATATCTACCAAACTTCTCAGACAGGCTGTGCAGTCAATGTGTTAACTGACCTTGGGTTCCACATTGCCGCAGACGTCATTAACCTTCAGATCATCATACTAATGCCTCTATGCCTATGGAACTATTCAAGCTTCTACAGTTTTAGTTGAACAGGGAATGTGAAATGGACCATCAGCAACGGTCTTTGCATTGATTTTATGTGCACTCACCATCTTGCCAATGGATTTTTGACCAAATGGAATCAGACAGCTTAGACATTAGAACTGAAAATGACAGTAAAATACTTTTGCATATCTTCCTTAATATCAAACTTTATAGCTATGCTTAAAGGTAGATGCAAGATGAATAAACATCCCTTAAGAGTCTTTAGTATGGTAATATACTGGATTCCTATGAATTTAAAGCAGTGTGCTCTCCAAACCATGCTAATATTGGCCACATTTGATTTTGAATTATGCCGATTATTCTGCAGTGCCTCAATCCATGGGAATATTTGCAGGCTTCTCTTAGGCTGTCTTTGGCACTGAAAAGCTGAGACCAGGGAATGTACTAAAACCTGATGTTTATTTTTTGTGTAATACATCTACATTCTGTGCACACCCTGAATACACTTTTAATTAGGGTCTTCAACCTTGAACTGCAAAAGGTGAGCTACGTTGTTGTCTCCGTACAGAAAATCTGTCTGAGTTGTTTTTGCAGGAAGCCCAGACTGAATAAAAGATGGCTCTTCTGGAGTTTTCAAGATTCAGAGGCAAGATTTTTCCAGCTAATCAACTCAGAAGCAATGACAGAAACATTTCGCCCACTGACACAATTCTACGTTGTAGCAGGAAGTTGCTCTGTGGTCTTACACAGAGATATTTTCTTTCCTGCTTTTTGGTCTATATGTGCATGCTGGTTGCTTTTCTATCTGGCTCATGAGGACTGCAGTTTGGTACCTGGTTGGTGTGCACAAGTTGCAACTTTACATCGTCACTTGGTGCCCTTTGGAAGCAGCTCTGCCTTTGTGATGAATGCACTTCTTTACAACAGTCACATGGGCAAATTCTCTGAGTTCCCCTCATAATCTTATGATATGATATGATATAAGCAGAATTTAGTAATAAAATATGTGCTGAACTTGGTGTCAGCATTAGGGAGAGTTCCTGCTCGGCCCTTTTCAAATTAGAAAAGGATCTATATTTGATTTATTTGGCCATTTTTATTTTTTGAGATTTTGGGGGATTTTGGGGGATTTTTAAAGAATTCTCAAAGTGCTTAGAGTCCTATTTTTCATATGTGTCATCAAAACAGCCTATCTTCTGCCTCTTTTGTTACAACAGATGTTGATACCAAATAACCTCTTGCTTTACATATTCAGTTTCAAAGGAACATATTACCCCCTTTACTCTCATTAAATGGAAATAAAACACTTGTGTATTTCTCCCTGGATGCAAATAAAGAAAAAGTGTGGTCTCAAAACAAAACTGATATGTAAAATAATCTTCTTTTTACTGATCTTTCCTGCTCTCCCATCTCAAATTACAAATTAAAAATTCAATAAGCCAGATGTATTCATATACCCACATTTTTAAACTTGAAAAACCCAAAACCTAAACCACTGTTTTGCTGAACTTTGATGAAGGGTAAGCTTGGCCTAAATATTGCTTTTGGAGCACTTTTTTTTATTTTTGGTTGATTTTGTTTGTTAGGACTTACTATGTGCTGATACTATATAAACACATCTAAGTTATTTCGTTATTTTATTTTTAACTAGAAAGCATCAGGAATCAGGAGGCAGCAAACAATTCTGGGATGAGAAACACCACCAACCAGACTCAGGTGTCAGTAGTGAGTGTCAGCAAGGCACTGGGCATGAGCACAATGTTTGAAACATACTCCTGCAGGATGGGGCTGGTACATCATTATTTTGCTGCATCCACACTTGTGCAAGAACCCAGCATGTTTCTGTCCCTTAGATACCATTCAAAATAATCTGCTCTCAACTAAAAACATAAAAATATTGAAAAGAAAGTAGTCTTTACAAAACTATGTGATGTGCCTGCAGAACTCACCATCAGAAAATGTTTCAAGACACAAAGTTATAGTTTCCTAGATTTTGCATGTCACAGACAACATGTTGAAACTACTTTATAGGATGTTCCATGAGCCGTTTACAGTAGGTCTTCCTTATTTATAATAACCACTGTTTTCTTAATCAGTGCAGAGCTTACAATTAGTATTACCCCTTACTACTCTTGCTTTTGCTTATGGTCATTAATTTTATATTGTTCCTTTTTTTTTTTTTTCTGGTATGGGGGAAGGGTCCTAAAACAAAGCACAGGGGGTGAGGAATTAACATTATAATCAACAGTCCCAGATTTTCTATTTTTTATAATAATTCATCTTACCTAGTGTGCAAAATTTATCTTTCCCTCTGCCTAGAAAGTTCAGGACACAATTAAATAAGTGAGTACATGCAATAAGGATACTAATCTATGGTAGGTTTCTCAAGTAATACTTATGTTTATAATGAAAGCTTATTTCACTGAAACTGAACATGTATTGCTTTATATGGACAAAAAGAAAGCCCAAACTTAACTCATGAAATCATATATTGTCTGTAATAAGAAAGTTTAAAAATTCCCTAATCTCGGGATTTATCAAATTATATTTAATATGTTCCAGATGCTACAATTAATCTTAAAACCCTCCTTTTCAGTCCTTTCAGAACTCTATCTATTGATGTTCTTTCAGTTACAGCTGACCTGATTTGGATCCATATATATATTTTCAAATACATGTTTTTTATGGTAACTTATTTATGGATCATTCATAGTTAATTCTGTATTTTGATCAATCACAGGGGTGGAAAAGATGTAATTATCATGACAAAATTATTGTCTGACCAACTATTTTATAAACATTGAATAACTTTAAAGGCCATAAGAATCAAATAATGTTGCATTTTTTATTATTCCACTAAGTATAGTATATCCAATATATGTATACAAAATATTTCCTGCCTCAAGGCTAACAATATATTAACTAGTTGCTTCTGACTTCTAATTCAGGCTCTGTTATAATCTTTTGGCAAGACCATAAGCCCTAGACATATCAAGACTTAACCAGCTCTTCACTGCAGGAGCACTGACCATTGAAAAACTGCATTTTTTGGGTGCTATACTTTCTTAAGAGAGCTTAAACTGTAAACCTAGCACCTTCTACAGTATATAGGAAATGGCACCTAAAAAGCCATCACAGTGTGTGAGACTGTCCCTAGAGCCCCACCAGAAAATGCTGAGTAGGTAAATGGGATCTGTAGCACATCTTTCGTGCAGAATAAAGGGAAACATCATAAAGGGAAACATCATCTTCACTCGTGAGTTTTCTGCTACAGTTGGTCAGCAGCCTTTGGCACACACTGTAGTTGGAGGATAAAATGATCTTTTTTAATATAGGTTTGATGAAAATCTTTGCTTGAAGAGAACATGTTCTTCCTGCTCCCAAAGAGTGTGCCAACACAGGGATGTAGCACTATGGTTGGGTTTTCCCCAGCAGTGCTGCCAGCAGAGCCCTCCTTTGCCTAAAGCACCAGTGCTCAGCAGTGCCTGCAGATCTAAAGCATCGTGGCCTTCAGAGGGCAAGGGGCTCCCCTCCCTCCTGGATAACTTGAATATTTTCATTTAAATGCAGATATCTGCAGTTTGTATCATCTGTTTTATTCTGCACCTGTTTTGGTGACTCTGAAATCCTGACCCCAGGGAAAGGTGTTGGAGAAAGCCAAAGAAAGGGCTGTGTGCTACTCCCTTTTTGATGAGTGCCTCCAACATGCCTTGGAGGGCCAAGTGTTTTTGGGGGCAGTTTTATGTGCATTTTGAGGGGAGTTGTGGGTTTGGGTTTTCATTTCCCTTTTAGGGCATCGTTTTGAACTAAGTAGCACATAATCGAGCAAAGTTACTGGATTCTGTGTAGTGTCTCAGTGTTATGAAAAAACCTTCAGTCAAGCGTGATTTTAATAACTGAAAACTGATGCCAAAATATTAATGGATTTAAAGGATTTTTATCCTCTGAGGTCTTCAGGAGAATAATTTAAAGGTTTTATTTTTCCTTGAGGACTTTTTTTTTTCTTTTTAAAAGCTTTTCATGTTCAAATATCAATGTTTTCTACATTTTTAATACATTTGAAGGGGTTTTGTCAGCTCTCAGTAAAAATTAAGGTCTTTTCAAATGACCTGATTATCCCTCTACAACATTCTTGATCCAGAGAAGGAAGAGTGACAGCAGCATATTGAGAGAAAAGAGTGACAGGGCTGAAAGATGGAGACTAAAATCCTATGACTAAGGCATCACAATAAATGAGTTTGAATTCTTTCAGTAAATGATATCTAAACCTCACTTGAAATCTCTGTAAATAAGATGGAAGTTTTGTTTAGGGAATGGTCAGTATTTTACTTATTTGTCTTCCCAAAAGAAGTCTCCTGTTTCTGTGGACTTTGAAGATTGATAATACTTTAGCCTGTGAAATCCCCTGGGAGCATTGCAGAAATGAATGCTGCCTCTGTCCACCTGCCTGTGGCAGAAGGGCTTTATTTCACACCTGAGAGAGATTTCTTTATGTGCTGGGACTTGACCTTTTCAGTTGTTTACACTCATGGCTTGGTTGGAAATGCATCTTTTTTTCTGAGCAACCTAGGTTTGCTCTGAGTTGCAAGGGTTTTGTCCTGCATGCTATTTATGAGAAATAGTTTATTTTTGAGGAATAATGTGCCTCCCACCTCTCAGGTTAGATTGAGACTGCTCTCAGCAAGTTTTACCAAAAATGATATTGTCTGTAGAAAATCGAAGGCTCTTTCTTACTTGCCATAGATAGCATGTGAATGTGGTGAGGGCATCCCCAGCCCAGAGCTGCTCTCCCTGGCAGCTCTCCTGGAAGGAGCAGTCTCAGCAGGACCTCTGCCCCTGCCCCAGCTCAGCCCTGTGCTGTGTCCCTGCTCTTGCACCCACCACGTGTGAAACTACAGGAGGCTGCAAGGGGCTGACCAGGCTCAACATTAATCACTTCAGGCCTGAGGGGTGGGGGCTTCAGCAACCTTTGCTTCTATTAAACTGCTCCATATTTTGGGTTACATCTACTCTAGGTATCCTCCTGAAAGTGCAGTCCCTCTCCGCTTTTGTGTTTCTTGAAGACACTTCTTGATCCTTTCTGCAGGAGGAATGAATTTGAATACAGCTGTGCTGATGGTATTTACTTTTCCACCTTCTTGGGTTTCCTAAACTGGGTATAAAATCTGAAGCTTCCCTTTTCCTAGAGATTGTATCTAAATTTACATTTTTCATGTATGTTTAAGTTGTTATTTCTTTAAGTGACTTTTAGTTGCTCACAGTGTTTTCATGACTGACAGCTTATTTTATGGACGTAAAATGTGCATAGTGGGCAAGGGCCACTTCTTAAACTGCCCTAAAATCATCCATGAAAAACTGATGGTTGACGTGTCAGGTTAGGAACTTGGGGTGCTTTCCTCATGATAGATTTGTACTACTTTTTCAACTTCAGGAGGGCACTGCTTTCACAGTCCCTCTGCATTCAGCTCTTCTGTGTGAGCATGTAGCCCTGTTTTTTCCCTGAAATACAGCTGAAGATCAACTCTTCAAGGCTTACATCATGTTTAATGCCAACATCCAAAAGTAGGCTGGGAATCATTTTACATTCAAGTAAGGACAGTGCAATCCTGGAAACAGTGATTAGTTTCCAGTTCACTCCTCTGGTTCACAGGTGTCAGTGCTGGTACAGTGACAGAGGTTAGTGACTAGAGGAAGCACAAGCCCATGGTATCCTTGATTTAAATGAGCTGTAACTGCTGTGCAGCCACACTAGCAATTTATATTCTGAAGTTGCAGAAAGCTGAAAGACCAACCAATTTGCCACCAAATAGAAGTTCCACTTCTGCTTCCCTATTTCCAAGATTCAAAGTAATGTGACATCCTTTGTCCCTTGTCTTTTTTCTGAAGGTAGATGTAGATATCCCTTGCACAGGACATGTCACGCATCACAGCAATAAACTGGTGTGCCACCATTTCTTTTCACACTCCAGAATGAAGCCTCCTTTGTTCCTGATAAATCCTGACTGCTGGGCTTGAATGAACCAACGAAGCTCTGGGTTGTGCACTGATCTGGGCTTTCACAAGAACCATTATTTTATCATTGCATGGAAGCCAGAGACAAACATCAGTTTACATCTGAATATAGAGTAAAAGTGGTGGTACCTACATTGCACATGGCTGTGTCACTAGGTTCAGAGTCTTTATATGTGTCTGGGAATGCATGTAATTCAGTCTCCTGGATTGGATTTGGAACCTGACTTGTATAAACAAAATCTGTGGTAGAATTTAAATTGTCTTCATTTTCATATTAAAAGAAGACTTAGTGCCAAAACAGGATTTCATCAACATTTTTGTATTGGTTAGTAAGTATCTGCAGAACTACTGTGTGCTATAGGATTACTAATACAAAATAGTAAAGACAGAATATTGGCCAGATTCCTCAGCAGAGACCATAGGAGGATATTCCTTCATTTTGTGTCTCTGCCAAGGAAGTGATGCAGATTGTCTTTTTACCACAAACTCACGGTTGCGTGCAATAGTACCCATGTTTGCACGTGACTGAGAACTGAGATAGTTGTTTATGCTGTTTGAATTTTTAGTTGTATTCAGGTTGACAGAAGGAAGTTCAATCTTTCATAACATTCCAGCTGTTCCAGAAAGAGCCTGCTTAATGAAACACCTAATTGCAGTATTTGCTGTGTTCTGAATTTATTCTTTATACTTAGCAGAGGGATTACTTCTTCAATAAATGTATCTATTTATCCCTAATCACTGATGTTAGCAGTGCTACAAGTGGTAATAAAGAGCAGACACAGAATCACTTGTGCATCTACACCAATGCCAGGATAATCTTTATTTTACTGCTGCACCTTAGCACTTATTATAAGAATGCACTTCTTCTCAATTTATGCAAACATGACAAATGATTTAGCTATATTGCAATGTATGTTATTTTTTTGCTAAACTTTATTTCTCATGAGGTGATGGCGGAATGTTTATTTTTGTTTGTGTAATATTTCCATAGGTGTTGACACTAAAATCCTATGGTTGTATATTCAAAAGCTTAATTTTAATTTTTTGAAATATGGCTCATCATAACTTCTTTTTTAAAAAAATGTTTTTTGTCCTGTGGTTACTTTTTTCTGACTTACAGATAATGCATTTAATATAATACAAAAAGTTACAATTGTTCCACTATTGCTGATTGCAGCAACAGGAAATGAAACTAATATTAGCTGTCTTTTTTTCACTAGAGCAGTATTAATGGATCCTAAAATGCAAACCTTTTCCAAATGAAATAGCAGATGCAAAATGCTGCAGCTCAAAAAGGGAAACTGTCCAAAAGGTCAAAGCAAGCAGGGCTCTATCCATAAGCAGAAGCCTCATGGCCTTGCAGGAAGGTGCAGAAAATAGGACTGACTGCTTTGCTTGATAATATAAGTACTTCTATACATGCAAAACCTTCTTGAGATTTTTCTGCATTTTTCACTCTCCTGAAAAATCTCAGTGTTTATTCATTAGGGATGCTGTGTTTTTCGCTGATCCACAGGCTACATTATGGAGTCATTTCTTGGATTTCTTTTTTCATGGATGGTGTTTTCATTATTTTAGTAAATTTAGAAGGTTGTAAAATAGCAGAGAGTAAATAGTATTTTCTTTTCATACTGAGAACCTAAAGCTCATTTGGGAGATTCCTCTCCTGAGAGACAGTTTTGGAAGTTATCCCAACCCTTTCTAAATAATTGTAATTGTATTTGCATAAATATGTTGCAGAATTGCTCTAAGGAGAACTGTGGATATGATAAATTTCACAGTACTCATTTACAAGGCTCAGGAAGAGTAAAATTGCATTTCCTATGCTAGCCAAGTTAATTGGCATAGCAATCTAAGTTCATAGTTTGTTCCTCAGTTGTCCTTTTTGTCCTGTCATATTTGCCATTTCTCTAACACGTACTTATCAGTACACAGTCTCTAGATCAGATCTGAAGTAAGCTGATTTTTATCAAGCCACTGGTTAATTCTGACTACTTCATCTGACATTTTTAGTATTGTGCCATGGCAGCTGACCTCTGTAAGTCAGGGATTCCTCTATCCACCAGCATGATGAAAAATATCTTGGAGCATCCTTTCAGCGCATGCCTGTCAAAGGTAAGAGAGGGAAATGCTTTCTGAGTATTAAAAATGTAATGTATGTGGAATTAGGGGATAAGCTCTGTTTTCATTCTCAGTTTGTGAAGGCTTTGAAGGAGCAGCTGTGTGGGCCTGTCGTGGCATCACATTAGTTTTGTGTAGATAACTTGTTATTGTCATTGCACTGTTCTTAAATCCAGAAGGAAATTTGTGACAGGTTCTTCTTGAAATCTGTTACAATACTGGGAATGTAATGTGGCAAAGCTGTTTATTCCATGTATCAAGGGGTTTTGTCTGTACAAAGTACTTAGCAGCAGCAGTGCTCAGTATGTTCTTGGTGCCTTTATTTCAGCTCAGAGAGAAGCATTTTCTCTTACTGCGAATGCTGAAACAGGCAGTATGTTTTCCTTTATCATATTTAGTGTTGTACGAGGAGTAGATAATCCTCAGTTCAAGCTGATAAGCCTGAAAGGGATTTCAGCTGCTTGTTTTAGCAAAAAATCTTTTTTCCACCTGCTTTGTTTTTTTCTTGGTCATGCGTTCTTTTAATAAATGGTTTGTATTTTCAATACAACAGGAGGGTTTTTTTTTTTTTTTCTGGCATGACATACATTCTGGCTGGCTGACCCATCAGTCTAGCGCAAGATACATCAAGAAAAACAATAAATTCTCATCAAGGCAAAAATATGGTTATGAATCATTCTCATACTGTGAAAAAAAATAAAGTCCTCTCTAAGATGCATCATTTCATAAGCAAAATCAATCTGTAGAAAGCTGCTCCAGAATAAATGAATGCTCTTAAATGGACATTGAATCATCCAGGAAGTTCACACAGCAATCCTTTACGATTAAAGACCAAGGCAGTCAGTTAATGAACTGGCTTTTGCATTAAAGATCTTATCATATGCCTTGCCAGATATATATGTCAAGAATGGGTTTCAAACCCTGGCATATGGTTTGCATAAATGATTACTGTTCTGGTGATAGCCTCTCTCAGGAAGAAGGGCACCAGTTTCTACTACAAGACTGAGAACATTTCTTTTTACATATCCTAGTTTTTTTATCTTCTCTGTAGCAGGGGAAATGCAGATCATATTGTGAATACTTTGGTAGTTTTCACAGTAATCCTTGTATCTCAGTCTGAGGTGATTATAGCCTTTAGCTCTTGTTCTTTTCTGAATAGCCTTCTGAAAGAGTAAGATGTAGAATAAAAGGTTTACTTCTACCTGAAAGCAAAATTTGCTGTCCAATTCAGCAAGGAGAAAGTCTAGGTGGTGCTGAAATCGCCAGCTCACTACTCCAGCCATTGCCATGGCTGTCTTCACTGCCTGATGGTCTTCATAGCAATGGCTGACAGGCTCTGGGTCTGGTTTAAAACTCGTACTTTGGGCAAAGCATTGGTAGGTACTCACTTTTTTAAAATGTATTTTCACTTTTTCCTATTATGAAGATATGCCATACTAAGCTCTTTATAAAGATTTTCAAATACTCCAAATTTTTCTTTCCTTCACCTTTGTTAAAGCATAGACAGAAATCCCTGGTGAAAGCAGGCTAAGAAAGGCTTTTACATTAGGAGCATTAAAAGGCACATTGCATAATGCCATTTTTGCTGATACAGTTTTGTTAGATGAGAAGAATTGAGGAGAGAGGGAGAAAGCCAAATTCATATCAAGTCAGAAGCACTAATACTTAAGGGAATTGTTCTATGCACTGCATGGTAAAATAATAAATGATTTTTCATCTAAAGAGCAACTGCACACTGGAATTTTTAGAACTCCCACTTACTTGAGTAGTGCTTTTCCATTTGTTTTAAAGAAAGACTTAATGTTTTCAATAGCAATATTGGAAAAAAAAAGATGAATAAAGATCCTTCTGTAAGGTAATTCATTTGAGGAAGGCAAAAGAAAAGGACATGTATTTGGTGGTTCAGTGGTTTGGTTGGGTTTTTTTTTTTCCTTTCATTAGTTGTTTACTGGCGTAAACTATTTCAAAAACAAAATGTAAGTTCAATTCCTTTTCTGATCCACCAAGGGGTGATCTTCTGGGATTTTTTCCCTCTGGAAACTGAGCAGGATACTTGCTCTCAGGACCAAAATACCTGAAGGGTACTTGCGTCCAACTACCCTGTTCCAAAACCAGCACCTACACTCCACCCTGGGTAGCATATGATGCATATGCTCATGCAATAAGCTCCTCAGGAAATGCAATTTCTAATCAAATTTTTTTGTCCCAGACTGGAGTGATTTGTGGTGTGCATTCCCTCATATTAAAAAACTGTGGTCACAATGAAGGGACTCAGAGCCTCTTTATCATATTGCCTATGAATTACAATATTACAGCCAAAATTGTGGTTGTAGGAATTCTTGCAAGGATCCCAGTCATTTCAACAAAAGAAACTGCAATTGTGTCAATAGCCTGGCTGCCCTGCCAACCAAATCCTCTTGATATTTCTATATCTGAGCCAAGATTTAGAAGGGACATGTAACAGGGAAAAAATAGAGGTCAGGATGACAAAACATATTCCTGTCTCTGTAGCCTGGTGGAATACAGCTAAAAGAATCTTTCAGATGATGTAACATTTTTAAAATACGTAGAAAACAAAATCACCGGAACTCCTTAGCTTGTGTGCTGTGCAGCAGCACAGTGCTGTAACACAACATCTAGGTACAGCTCTGTTTGTTGGTTCTTGTGCTCAGAGTGATGCCTGAGGACCTGTAGCTTTACAGATATTATTTAATGTCCTCATTACTTGAACTGGAAGACAAGTCAGAGCTTCCTAGACCCCATCTCAGTTCCTCTTCGGTGGTGCTGAACTTGGCTCTGAATTAGTGTGTGTTTGGTACTGTTTGTATTCTCATCCCTCTCTGAAATTTCTCTCAGCTGCTTACAGCTTACTCTTCTGGCTAATTAGGTGACAATCTAATAATTGATTTGTAGGTGCTTGCTAATTAAAGTTAATCATGTATGCACAGTTGTGATTTTTTTCTCATTTCAAAGGAGTGTGATCACAGGCAATGAAAAGATGGCAGGAGGGAACGATTCAATGCGTGTGCATAATTTTCTTGAAAACCATATAAATGCTTTTCAGATTTCTAAATGTGGTAGATTTATCTACCAGTTGAGCTGAAAATGCTGTCAGTGACTGAACAGAGAATCAGTGTCTTAGGGTTTACCTTAGGTATATCAATATTAAACTATTAAATCTAATTAAATTCCTGTTGAGTCGGTAAAACCTGGGACTGGGAACCCTCAGAGAAATCCCCAGGAGAATCAGACAAATCTCCAGCAACAAAGCATAATGAAGCTTTGGTGATGTAAGTGAGAACTGGACTGTTCAAAATTTATCAGTATCAGCCTCCTTATCTACATTCCTGTACCCGTCTTTGTTCTTCATTCTCCAGCCTGTAGTTTATCCTGTAGGTGTAAAACATTGGAGAGTTGTAGTCTAATACTAGATAGTAAATGTCAGGGGTTGTCGTTTCCTGAGTTAAGTGTTAGTTCGTAAATATATCCAATGTGGTTTTGAAAATCATTCACTGAGAGAGCATTGTGGATGTCTTCGTTGTCTGTATGCCAGAGAATTTGAGCTCTTTATGTGGGGTTCTAGACCATCGTACTTGCATCTAAATCTTGCTGTGTATTATTCCTCCTGCAGTTGTAGGTGGAGTTTGTTTCACTACATATTTTTGCATGGCTTTTAATCTCCCCGTGGACTTCAATCAGAATGGAACTTTCCTGCAGTTTTTTTGTCACTAAAGTGGATAAAGGATATACAAAGCACTTTTTTTTCCTCTGCGTATCAGGAAAATCTGATTTTTAATTCAGATGGTAACATGGATTAAATTGGTTCTGAACTTGAAAAAATTCATCCTAGCATAATGAAATGTGGCCTTTGTACTTCCACTGTGGAAATGGCCATGGATAGCAGTGCCAAAGTAGAGAGCCACAGTGAGGCTGCGAGTATAAAAGGTGTGAGCTGGTGAAAGTGCAGAGTTGCAGCTCGGGACGTCACAGCAGGTGGTAAATTCTTTCACTGTTCTAAAGAAAACAAATGGGTGAGGATGTTCACTTTCACTTCCCAGCTCAGAAATGGGCTGGCAGTCAGCTAGACAAGTATAGCATGGGAAACTGCATTGCTGCCACTGAGGAGCTGTGGATCAGTTTCTCTCACACCAAGCAGGCCTGAGGTGCATTTAGCACCTTTGCTATGTCCCTGCCACCTTCGCTGCATGTTCTGCTTTCCTCATCTCCTGGGTGCTTAGTGCAGAAGTGGATGCCCCTTTCTTACCACCTAGGAATTGTCATTGTTCGTAAGAGTTTCCATCCAAAAGTGAAGTGTGCTGAAGGACTTCAGAAAGTGCAACTTCAGCGATGGCAGTGTAAGTGCTTTGCTGAGCAGTGTCTTACAAATTGCAGGTATGCCTCATAGGCACATTTGTTTTCCAGAGGTTTTGCCTTTTGGTTTTGTGTTTTGGGGTTTTTTTCCTTGCTGTTTTAGTTACAGCTCTTAGTAACACATCGTTAGAATTGTTCATCTGTTTGTACAGCTTATATTCAGTGATCCCAGTCCTGCCCTGGCTCTGTGCTGGGCTGCAGCCAGGCGCAGTTGTAGGACAGGAGTCAGGGCTAGCAGTCATCTTCGGTACTCACCAGCTTTGCATCGAGGAGCAGCTTTGGGGGTGAGTAGCAACATGAAAGTAATTGTTTATGGCTTTAAGTACAGAATGGATCAAAGGAGCAGGAGGGCAAATAGTTATCTTAGTCATGTGCAACTGCTAGGGAAAGCAAGAGAGGACAGAGATGGGAAGAATAAGGAAGAGGTTTTTCAAATGGTTTTGTGCTACATGTCTGTGATAAGTTGCTCTGTGCCACTTTGGTGATGCAAAACAGCCATAAAGTTGGTCTAACAACACGTTTTTTCTGCATTTACTGCTTCATCAGAGCACTGCAAAACAACTGGAGTGTAATGATGAATCAGTCCTGTTTATTTAATTTCGTTTTGCATACTTGAGCTTTACAGCAACATTATTAATGGCTAAAACTTGAGAAACATTCATCTTTGTTTATACAGAAGCCAAAATAATTGGAAAAAAATGTTTTCCTCTGGTTTTCAGCTTTTTCAGTTAAACTGCATTTGAATTTTCTATGATTCTTTTTAAATATTAAAAATTTAAAAATTAAAATAGAATTCTTTTCAATTTCTATGCATTTGAATTTTCTGCTGAGATTCATTCTGCTTTATCTTTTCTCAGGGTTGCATGTATGTGTCATTTCCCCAAAACTGAACTCCCTAGGGCTAAGAGTCACTTTACATTTTCCTTAAATACCAGGCAATGAAGAACAAATACATTGAACAAATAGAAAGGGAAGAACGATGCTATAAAAGTAGTCATCACCTTATGCAGTTATAACTATTACATGTTGTCTTCCTTTGTATCTCTGCTTTACCTTGGATATCCTCTTACATACCTTTCTGTGCATATATTGTACTTAACTGTAACTTAACACATTGGACCAGTTCTTCAGCAAATAGACTCTGCTGACGACAGAGAGATTGGAGGTTAACAATGTACATGTTCTGAGTCGTGCCAAAGACTTCAGACTGTTTCCATTGATTTCAGAGGCGATTTTAGCAATTTACACCGTGGAAATGAAACCTTGAAATGTGATGAAAATTATCAGCTGGATTCTTTACTAGCCCCATGGAAAGTTTTGGTTCAGTTCAGATCTTCTCTTGGGATGAAGAGTTTGATATTTTCCCTTGTATTACATTCATTGCTCCACTACTTTTTATATAGCAACAAATTACAGCCAAATCTGGAGTAATTCTCTGTTTGATTGCATTTGATTTTTTGTTTTCTAAGACACTAGCTTTACAAGCCCGAAGTTGAAAGGTAGGCTTCACATATTTCTGTTCAAATGTAAAGAATTTGTCACTACACCCTACCAATTTATGGTGGTTATGTTTATTCACTGTCATCCAGCTCTAAAGGAAAAACTGACGATCATAAATACCTAAAACTGAAATGCAATGAAGTTTAGTAAAATATAATTTCTCATAATGCATCCAGTACTTTCCCTTTCCGATGTCTTCAACGTCATGATGAAATTTGAGGAAGGGTCTATATTTGTCACTTTTCTTACAACTTAAAGCCAGAGCCAGTCTTGGTTTATCACAAAAGATGGGTCCACAGAGCTTATCCTGCAGTATTATGAACCGTGCTCCCATTCACCAGCAAGAACTTGATAAACATCTGACTCCCAAGGTCTGTTTGCAAAACACAGTTTAGGGGTTCTTGTACAGCGGATGCTTTACTCAATGCACCGTGCTCCAGAATGTGTAGAATTATGAATACACAGTGCTTGCAGGGGGAAACACAAGTCACATAGATCAAAAAAACCCAATATATTCTTCGCCATAAGTAAATCACAATGACTTTTTTTCAAAACAGATAAACTCTTTATTTACCTGTAGATTTTTAAAATGTGATTCTAGGTGAAGTACAGCATATTCACATGGAAGGTATATTGAACTTAAGTTGAAATTTGGATTTCGGGGCTTTTGGTGGCTGTCATTATCCACTTCATTATTAAGAGCAAATTCTACTGAGTAGTAAGCCCATTATTTCATTTGGACACTGAAAGCAGGAATATTATTGCTTCATTAAGCAGGTATCAGTAAGTTCTATTTCCAATCTGAAATATTTTCCATCAGTCAGATTACTGCAAACATCTCAAATCCATGTAGAAAACTGATTTTTCTTAAAACTGACAGAGAATAAACACACCTGGAGAGATATCCTACTATTAGTCCTTTTTTTTATCAGGTTCTGCCACTTAGAAGTCGTTAGTTTTAAAAAATGCATCATTTTTACTCATTAGAGAAAAGGCACCATCAACTTCTTTGGGAGAACCCATGCAAATTTAATCTGTGTGTTATGTATAGCTGTCTGGTAATTTCCTGTTATCTTCTGCAAAGTTGGTGGTATTTATTTCATAGTAAAGTTTATCAGTATGTACCTACCCATGGACACAAAAAGTTCACTTTTTTGGTAGTACAAAAGTTTAGCTCAATTTAACTTGCTTTTAAGCAACAGGTCTCTTGTTTTCTTAAAGTAAGGAGACTTAAGAGATATCCGTGGTGGGTTTTGCCACTTATTCTTCAAAGCTGGAATGTCACCCTTTGTTTCACTTTTCAGTGAACTTGCTCTGCTCCTGGGTCTCAGCATCAGCCTTTTCCAAATTCTGCATCCTGACGAGTGGCTGCTTTCAGGCTTGCCAGAAGCAGTGCTGCTCACATCCCTCCTGGCTCTGTCCCTGGGAGACCTCGATGTCCACACTTCACTGGGTGTCACCAGCATGTTTTAGGGAATGCTGTGAGGGTACTGCACTGCCCAGCCATCTGGCAGGGCGGGAGGTGTCCTGTGACTGCTTCCAGGCTGAGTGCGTGCAACTGGGTTTTGAACTAAATCCTTTCAGCCTGAGGATCACTGGCACAAAGTCATCCAGGTTTGCTTTATAGCCAGGTTTGTGTGTGGGTAGAATTTGAAAACATATTTATTCGATAAAGGCTGCAGTCTGTGGGTACAGAAAGCAACCGTCCACTGATGGCTCCTGCTTCCCTTCGCTGCGAAGCAGCTGGGCTGCTTGGAAGAGCCGTGCTGGCAGGTGGCTGCAGAAGCACTGGCCTGTGCCCCTCCTTTCACCCAGACTGTCAAGGCACACTGGAACTGGATGTTCACTTAGCTCCAGGACAGGAGTGTGGAATTGGCATACAGCTGTCCTGCTGTTTCTTTCTTTGCGTGAGATGAAGCACTCAGTGCAGCGGAGTGAAATCCAAACTCTGTGTTAGTGCAGGATGGTGCTCGGATCTGCTGCACCAGTACAGAGCAGCCTGGTTTGCACTAAGAGATACTGTGGCAGCAACAGCTTACTTACTGTATTTATTTTTTTTTTAATTTTCAATTCTAGATTTCCAGGGGCCTGCTTTGAAACTTGGAGAAGCCCCTTTGGAGGTTCTATGCATTTAGACTGAAATAAAATAAGCAATATCTTGCTTTTACTTTCCAGAGGAGTCACTGCCAAAATACAGCTTTTTTAAAGGGATAACTTCTGAAGTTGAAAAGTTGCCTGCTTTCTAAGGTATGACTCTTTCAACTCGCTCTGGTATTGCGAATTGTTTACATTTCCTCTGGTAAATTTGAAGAAATTTTTTTGGTTTTTTCCTTGATGTTTACTGCAGGACTTTTATGTAAAACTGGAGAGATAATTTGGTAGTTAATTCAGTTTGTGGCTCTACATCAACAGGATCACAATGGCTTTAATTCTTATTTGGAACCCAAGTTGTCATAGGTGTTCAGACTTCAGTTCCCTAAAAGTACAGAAGAGGTAGTAAATTCGCTGTACAACTTCATGAATTTCATGAATAGAATTGAAACACCCTGGTAAGGTGAACATGTGCTATTTTCTGTGAAAATGTGAATTCTTTTTTTTTTAATCCTTGATAGGGGTTTTATTCAAGAGCTTAAGTCCAAGAACATTCTTTGAACACAGCTATAATTGCTTATGAATATTCCAATTATTGAGAAGGCAGTGGTAAATCATCTTGTCTTCATAGAGAAAGAGGAGTGTCATGTGATGAAGACTGTGGGTGGGTAATCAGGACTTCAGAATTTGAGATACTCTTTTTTGCCATTCATTCTGACTTTCAGCAGTCACTGGTACATTTCTTCCTTCAATTCTTCTAAATATGTCAGTAATAGAAAGAGTCACCCTTAGAGGGATGCTTAATATTTGCAAAATGCTTTTCAGATTTAGCAGAAAAATGCAAAGACAGATAAAAATTATTTCTTAACATGTTAATTAATAATTTTCTTCTTTTACTTGTGATATATTAAAATGAAAAGGAATTTAGTTTTCACTGGTTTCTTTAAGTAAAATTGCTAATAATAAAGATATTTTAATGATCTTGTAAGTATGGAAATACTGACACAGCAAAAAGTAATACAGCTTTTTCTATTAGTTATTAAGTTCTGGATTCTTCCTTCCTTCCTAATAGCCCATTTTGGTTCCTATGGAAGTAGGAGTAAACTCAGGTCGGTTGTCCATCACCTTCAGTAGAGAATTCAATAACATCAAAATTAGAACAGCAAAAAATTTGGAGGACTTTCAGTCAATTATTAAAAAAAAATGAGTACTCTGTGGCTGAAGGAGTTCTGAAGAGAATTTTCAGTGATTGGCAATTGCCTTGTTGTTTTCCTAAGTTCAGTGTGATTGGAAGTACCTTACATTTCAGTAGGTTTAACTATTATTTGTGCTTCTTTTAATTATTTGTAAAGCTTCAAATGAAAACGCAGTGTCTAGGCAGAGTTGAGAAGAAAAAAATACACATAATATCTACAGTTAACAGTAGAACTACACAGAAATGTAAAAGGGTTTGAAATACAGGAGAAAAATGAATTTTTTTTTTATGTAAGCTGTGTGACAGTCACCAGATCAGAGAAAGAATGACTAAACAGCACATATTGCTAATTATATCACTCCTATTAGGGATATTCTGATCTCCTACCATGAGAAAGAGATGGGGAAGAAGTAAAATCCCACACAGCTCACAACCCTCTTGGGGTAATCCTAAGTGCAGTGCTTGAATTCCTCTCTCCAAGGATGTAAAAGTTTTTGAAATTTGGGTTCTTCAATTCCTTCTGTCTTCTTTTTCAATCTCTTTATAATTGTTAGGTTGATGTGATCAGTATTTCTTCTATATATTTTCTAAGACAGACATGTTTTAAATTAGTGTCTTATAGATCAATTCAGGAGCTTCCAGCCCTGAACCATTATTTACTAAAATGTAAGGCTCACATTCAGAAGAGGACAGGGTGGGATTTTTACTAGATACTCCTCTCTGGTTCACAGTCAGTTAGGAAAATTTTCCTTATATTTCTATATTTCTTAATCTAATCACAGTATACTTTTTGCTTAGTATGTGGGTGTTCTGTGTGGGTTATCTCCCCCTCTTCAACTCTTACTGGCTGCAGTTCACTGTTAGTGTCTCAAGTGAATATATTGTCTCAAGTGAATTAAGTTTGTCTGTGTGACTTTATCTCTTGTTTTATCAAACACCCAGTGTAAAACTGATGAGGTAATTCCAGGTGAAGTAGACCAAACACCCTCGCAAAATATTGTCTGAATTATTAAAGGAAATGCTTAAATGACAGTTTAGTCCTTCTTTAGAGCAATAAAACAGTTAGGACAATATCTGCAATATACTTCCTCTATGGAAAAAATTTTAGAACATCCTCCAAAATTTATGTGGCATTTTGAGAAAGATGTGTCTCTTCTGTGTTGAGTGTTATGGATAGTATCAGTTATGGTACAGCATGTAATATCATTTAGAGCTTCATAAAGTAAAATGCCCTAGATCCGTTAGTCTGAGAGAGGAAAAAGAAAATCATTAATCATCTAGGAGCTTCCTTAAGATACAGAAGCACAGTATATTAGAAGAGTGAAATAGATGTCAATTAACCATATTTACTGTGTTTTTATGATGGATTGTTACTAACTGAATTGCTCTGAAGCAGTAATAAAACATGGAAATAGTGAGATAAATTCCAAACCCCTTTATTTCACATTTCTTTGGTTCAGCTGACATCTACTTGATAAAATGAGCTTCTGCTTTCCTATGTACCCCAACCTGTGAGCTCAGCACCACTTTGTGAAACGCAGTTTGTGAGACTAACGTAGGTTTACTGTGTAAGAATCATTGATGTATCTCTGAGAGAAGGATGTGTCTCTTTGGGCTCTGGCAGACACGAGGATGAGACGCATCCTCAGCACTTCTACGCAGAGACAGAAGGCACTCCTGAGACCAAAGGTTACGTCTGAGATATGAAAAGAAAGTGCCAGAGCACAGAGCCTGCAGTGATGGCATTTTAGCACTTAATAGGCACATGATGGCAAAAGAAATCAGTAAACATTTGCAAACCTTAATGACAGCCCTGAGAGGTGATGGCCTCATATCTAACTGGGTAGTGACATGTCTGTGATAGATGTGGGGCACCCCTAGTCCTCTCAGGGATGTTGGTATGTAAAGTGATGCTTCCCCCTCAGCATGGACTAGTATGCCAGATGTGCTTACAGTACTCTTGGTGGAGAGAGAGCAGATTATTTTGTGCTCATAGTCTCTAATAAAAGCAATCAATTAATGTGAAAACTCTTTTTTTTGTGTGTGTATAGAAAAATAAGAAGGTTAATTCTGAGTGTTGACCTTGTGTTAATCTGTGTTATGTGAAGATACACTGCCAAAATATATGGATTTGGAGACAAAAAAGACAAATCCTATACATAGGAATTAATGAAAAAATAAAACCTATGTTTTTATCATACACGGGACACATCACTTTACGAAGATTCATGTATTGAATCTTTTATGCCTTTCTTTGTTGATGATTGTTGATTAATGAAATATCAAAGCTATGAATACTGTCGTATTCTGAATTGGTGATTTGAGATAAATATGTTTAATGATGTAGCTTCAGAATTCGTTTTGAAAAAGTGAATGTGATATTTTTACGTGCAGTAAAGAGATAATATTTAATATCTCTTTATACTTGCCATTAAAAGAGTTTTTAATATCCCAAGAGAGCCTCTTCTCTTATGTCTTGCTCCTGTTTCAGATCCTGCTTTTTCTTTCTCAGCCTGTACAGTTTAGGCCACAAATAGATTCTTAACAAGGTTGTGCTACTGGTTGATCTTGGGGTAGCAATTAAGTATAAATAGAAGGATTAGTCAATTTCTGTATAATGCGTGCATTCATATATACAAATATATATATATGTATATACACATGTGTATGTGTAAATATATAAATGCGTGCACTGCTAATATTTTGCTAAGATAAAACGCTGTTTCTATTAAAGTTTTGAATCCAGACTTGACAATTAAAGTAAAATTTACGTTTTGTTTCATTTGTGTCACTGGAGTAAAGTTAGTGATATTTGATTCTGCTGACACTATTAAGGTACATAAAATTTACTGACTAAAAAAAAAATTGGGAAAATGTCTCCAAATTATGATCTATTAAAAAATGCTTTGAATTAGCTCCTTCAGGACAATGCAAATTAGTCTGGCTCTGTTTTTTAGAACATTTCTTGGTAGTAAGTTCCAAATAAACTTATTTAGAATAATTGAGTCAACAGCAAAAACAAATTTGGATTTCAGTAGAAAAATAGAAGCTGTGGGAACAGCAAACAGTTATGGTGCTGCCACCCTAATTTCTGTGGATGGGAAAAAGTGCTTTGAGGGAAACATGTTTCATGTGAGCATAATACATATTTCATTTCCCTTGTTTGATGTGAAGAAAATGAGTTAAATTGATGCAATCTGTAAATCCAAAATTAAAATCACATGTGTGAAATAAATTTGTACAATTTATAAGTTGGACTAAGTGTGCTTTTCTCTAAAAATAATATAAATAAACGCAGAACATAACCTTTTTTAAACATGACAGATGTTATGTTGAAACTATACTCAGTGGAGTTTGTTTCACAGTTAACTACATGACCTGTTTGTCATTTTTCATATGTCACAAGTTCATGTTGTTTAGGTCTATCAAAACAAATGTGAAACTGTGGATTTTTCCTAGCTTTCCTAGAGTCCACTGCAGAGTGACTTGCTTATCAAATTATCCAGTGGACATCCTGGTGATATTCAGCACACAGGAAAATAAGGGAAAGTGAATTCAGCAGCAGAGGAACTGCAAGGACAGCAGAATATCTCCAGCTTCAATGAGGTGCTGTTCAGACAGAGCTTCTTAACTACATGTTTTCGTGATACTGGGCAAGACTGTTAGTAAGATAAGTAAATATGCAGAAGTGTAGGTCCTTTCCTAACTCAGCTCAATTTGTGTTTCAAAATCCTAACGCTTTGTTCCTCTGTGTTCCTAACACAGACAGAACTAATACAGGTAAGAAATCGGGCACATTTTAAGCTTAAGTTCTCTCCTAGGGCTTTTCCTCGTGCCTGTCACAGAAATGCAGACTGTTGAATTTTTTTCTCTAGATGAAACTCATGCCTGTGCCCATTTTTGCTTGCCTTCAGTGAAGAGCAGAGAGCTTCTTGGCCCACTTATGTGATGCGGAGTTCATCAGTAAAGTGGCCAGAGGGTTTATCCTGAGTCTCCTCCAAAGCCTGGCCAGAAGAGCAGTCCTTCCAGTAGGTGCAAGCATCTTCTAGCCAGAAGATAAGTGCATTCTGCTTGTCTGTGAGATAAGCAATGTATCTCAGTCCATTGGAGGGGCAAATGGCACGTGTTTTCAACTAAATGAGAAATTGGGGTAATTTTTGCAAGAAGAAGGGTAGGGGACATCATCGAAGCTGTAGCATGGAGCATAATATAGGAGATAGGGATACAGGAGGACTACTGTGGCAGGAAAAAATAATGGGAAGAGAACAGAGTAGGAAAAAGAAATATTTTATGTTGATAATGTCTTTCTCATTTATCTGACCTAGTAATACTTATCCTAGTTCCTCAGTCCTGAAGAGGATATTTGTTTACTGGCAGTTCCTTTAGCCTTACACCATTAATACAAAGCAGTCAATCATCTCCGAAGTGTTGTTTTTGGAGATAAACATTGCAGAATTATTAAACCCGTAAACAGTGACGTTGAGTACCATTCATGTGTAGCCAGCCTGAGGCATTGCTAAGCCTACACAGACTTACACACTGCCAGCACACTGGGACCTGCATCTGTTCAGTGCTCCTAGCATGTACTCCCTGCAAGCTCCCTTTTTTGAAGGTTCTCCAAGAAAACAGGAGCAGAGTTTCTCTTTCTTCATACTTAAGAACTTACTTTTTAGTTTGGATGTGGAAATTGTACGTAATACCCTGTTCCCACAGAGATGCTTCTAAGACAGTTCCTAGAAATAAACCTGGCTTCCTCCACCTCTCCATTAAGAGTTTCATGTAGAGCCTTTATCCATCTATCTTTTCTTCATGTTCTTTGAACAGAATGATCCTGTTTTCACTGCAATCTTTTTCTTTCCGAAATACTGCTATCAGCAAGTCAATCCCAGTCACTCTGAAAAGGATCATTACTTATTCATTAATTATGAATTATTCATAATTCATTACTTATTGCTTAACCTTCAAAAGCAAGCAGAAGGTCACACGACAATAGGACTTTGTGCGTGTGACTTATTCATAAAAGCCAGTAAGAAAAAAATAAGACCAGAAGTTTTTCCCCGCGTTTGTTAGTTCCATAGCTGATAAGCAGAAAAGACCTTTCCTGCTTTCAGGTTCCTTGTATTATCCCTGGTCAAGCTGACAGCTTTTGTGATCATTGCTCTGGAAGCTCTGAACTGTTCACTACTCTTCTGGCTCCACCCCTTTCCCAAAGACCTCAAAAGGTTTGCTATTCCCTCATCAACTCTTGGCAGTTGTGTTGTAGGCTGGACAGGACCAAGGAGTTGTTCCTGGGTGGGCTGCTTGATTGCATTTATTATTTGCTTGGGTGCTCCTGAGTAGCTTCATTGCTTTTCTTCCTCTATCTGAAAACCTGTTTGGTAGCAGTTTGCTTTGATTGCAAACACACAGAAGCTGGCACTGAATTCAGACAATACAATGTATTTTCATAACTCTGTAGTGTTTCTTTGTTCAGCTTGGCTTTGCACTCTGCCTCAATACAAAAAGGTAACTTGAAGGTGGTCATGAAGGTATTGGTAACAAAGAGTAAAGAAGCAGAGAAAGAAACACTCCTGCTGTCTACATAGGAGGAATGTCTTCTACCGACATTCAAGTGAGTGGCAGAAATCACAATCAGAAAAGACTCCTCAGCTTCGGCTACAGTTTACTGACATTGTTAAATAGTTGTATGCCAGTCATATTAGAGGAATCTTCCTTAAAGAAGCGAAAAGAAAAAAATAATTTAGAGGATGAACTGAAAGGGAAAGGCTGGGAAGTATCAGTGTGATTACTGCAAGAAAGCCAAATTTTCCTCAGCTGTGAGAGAAGTAATTCCTCACGTACATCCGTGTCATTTCTGTTTGGTTTTGTACCTAGTACAGATATTTTCATTCAGAAAACATTCAGAACATCCAGAAATCATTAAATTTCACCAAGTTATTCTTGTGTTGATCTAAAATGCTTTAAATTAAAGAGTGACCTTCTGAATGATAAATAAGACATGAAGTGACAGAGGATCGGTTGCTTATTTTGATGGATTTTGTAGTGGATGACCATGCTCCGTGACAATGTGTGCATTTTGCTTGTTTCCAGACATTTATTTCAGCCCCAGGCCGCTAACTCCTGAGCTGAAGGAATGAAGTTTGCTTTAGTATTTTCTCTTTTTGATAGAATGTATACACTAAATAGATTATGGGTCTGTTTTCTTTTGAGTAAGGTAGAGAAAATACAGGGGGTTTTTTTGGTTGTTTTTTTTTTTTTAATGTGTATTCTGCAGCTGCTCTTAATTTTCCTGTTTCTTTTACAACATTGCCACCAGAACGGAATGTATTTTTTTTCTTTTATTTTCTCAGTTTTAGCTGCAGAGATAAAATTAACTCCTCCCTATATATGTGTGCATACACATCCCTTATTCATATGCTTTATTGATCTTATACCCCTTTTATGAAATCATTGCTCTAGGAACATCTCTTAGTCTGCTTGAACCAAGAGGTATTTATATTCACTATTTCTAGGTTGGGTCCTTGCCCAGTAGATAAAGAACACCTTTAAAATAATTCATCATGAAACCAGAGCCTTCCAGACCAAATGCTCCACCAGAGGACTTCTGTGGAATCAGAGATTTCCCTTCATGGAGCTGATCACAGGAACAGGCTTTTTCCTAGGAAATTGTATCCATATGTCCTTTACCATGAATTTGCATGCAGTATTACATATAATATGCCCTCTTGCTTCTCTGCTGTGTCACTCATCTGGTGACACCAAAGAGAAAAAAAAAATCAACCCACAGTATCTCCAATGTTCTTGATAATTTTGGACTGTCAGTTGTAATTGCTGTCTACTGAAATTTTTTTATGTTCAGCCTGGTTTTCACTGCCTCCTCACTCTGTGCTTAGGGCAGAGAAGATAGATCAGTAAATATCTAAGAGAAAAACTGTGTTATGACTGACAGTTATCCTAATTCTTTGAGATAGACTGGTAATGTCTGTTCAAGAATGAAGTCCCTAATTTCATTTTGTTTTGATTACAAAGCTGATTTGTTTCAATCAAAGAGTGACAGCTAGTATAATTTTTAAGGCAGGTGTCATATGTGCTTTATTTTTATAGTTCTGTGGTCCAAAATGGCAAATAAATTATTTTCTGCGGTGTGGTCATATATAAATACAATTATGTAAGAGCATATACAAGAATAAATCAGTGCAGTGTCTGTCTCAGATACATCCAGCAGAACCTGTTTCCAAATACCTCTTGGCCTACTGAGGAATTCTCACCAGCTCTAGGGCAACCCTGTGGGAAAACAGTCCAGAGAGTCCAGCCAGCTGTGTTGCAGGCTACCTATGGTCATGAGCTATCTCTGTACTTTTGACAGGCTTGCCTCTGCCCCTCTACTTAGTGGATGTCTGCTCTGAATCTCTGCCAATACCCTTCACCTCAGTTTTACCTCACTTTTTTCCCAAGTGCATCCATCCTGGTCCTGCTTGCCTACGTTTCTTTGTCTTTTCTGCTTCAGCTGTCCCTTTCTTACTGCCCCCTTGTTCCCCCTCATCTCTTCACAGCATCTTGTGTGCTCGTTCCCATTGCAAACCTAATATTTGCTCTGATTGCTTTGTTCACACTGCTCATTTTTTGCATCGCTTTCTCCTCAGGCACCTACATTGTTTGCCTAGTCTAAAAATTCTTCAGGATAGCTGTGGTCTTTTGCTGTGTGTCTGCATACTACAAAATTCTATGAGAGTCCTCTTTTGCATGGTTTTAGGCACTACTGTAGTAAAAATGATTAATAATCTAACAGCAACCATAATGTACTTACTTTATAACTGTACCATAAAGGAAAACTACTTCTTCACCCAGCTACTGACTGTACTTTGTATTTTGTCTACTGTAGCTGTAGATATATGTATTCCTCTACAAAATAATTTAATATCCTAATTTTTTTCTGGACTGAAATTTTAACACTGATCTATATCCTAGCTATTTTAAGCCAAGTGAATGCAACTAGTTTGACCTCACTGAAGTTCATTAGATTGCCCCAGAATGAGGTATAATAGCTTGTCTGGTTATTAGAATGTTATTTAATTGTTAGTACTCCTGCAATGTATGCTGGGTTGGCCATGGGTGGATGCCTAGCTGCTCTATCAGTCCCCCTTCTCAGCTGGACAGGGGAAAAATACAAAGTAGGAGAGAAAATAAAATGGAAGACAACTCGTAGGTTGAGACAAGGCAGTTTACTAAAGCAAAAGCAAAAGGTTGTATTTGCACAAGCAAAGAGAAAAAGAAATTATTCTCTACTTCCCCATCATCAGACAGTATTTGTCCTGGAAGGCAGGGCTTCAGCACATGTAGTGGTTGCTCCTGAAGGCAACCATTGTAAGTAACAAATGCCCCCCATGGAATATTCCCTTGGTCAGTTTGGGCCAGCTAGGTGTGTCCCCTCCCAGGAACTTTCCCATATTCAACCTGCTGATGGGAGGTGAAATGTTGGAGAGACAGCTCTGATGCTGTGCCAGCCCTGCTCACAGCAGCCAAAACACTGAATGAAATCAGTATCCACCCCTCAATCACAAGCACATTTGTATGTGTTGCATCTCTTTCTGGATGTCCTCATGGGCCCATCAGGCTATAAACAGCTCAGACTTCTGCTCCCAGTGCAAGTCTCTTTTGACAGCCTTATCTGCCTGATGTTTGTTTCAATGTTCTTCAGCGACATGACTTTTGGGCACACAAGTATCTACATGATGTCCCTTCAGAGTCATGTTTGCTAGCCATGCAGTGGTGTCTGGCCACAGTGCAGCAGCCCAGGTGGGTTTACCCCTGCCTTGCCAGTTCTTCCATTGCTGCAGCCACTTGCATTGGGCATTAGCCACCCTCCAGGAGTCAGTCTAGAGACAGAGTACAGGCCACTTTTCTTGTTCTGGCTGGGTGGCTTTCACTTCTGCAAATTCACTTCACTTGCCTTCTCTTTTGGCAGTCTCAACAACTTGTCAAGGAGCTTTCTTGTGAAAACACAGTTATAATACTGAAAATAAAAGGAAGATAAACTGTCCCATGGGCTTAGAATTGATTTTAGGGAAACAATGAAAAACTACTCACTACACCTACACCAGATGCATGATCTGTGTACATTGTCTGGTTTTTTTTTGAAATTGTGATGGTGGAGGAAAACTGAAGGGAGACATTTTGAGGCACCCAAGCAGGGGTGATTTTATCATTTCTTTAATGCTACCCCAAGTGTTTGAGGACTTAATCTATCAGGGCACTAAGCTGACTCCAGAAACCTTAAGAATTGTTAATGTGAGCTAGAAAAAAGTGTAATGTTCCTTTGCAAAGCACTGAAGAGCTGTGGGCTCACTGAGAGCTCATTGTGATGTGGCACATCATTGTACTCTAAGTTATGGCAAAATTAGGTCTGGTGTAATCCCAGCTGAACTATAAAGGAGCTGGTATGGCTCCCTTTGGAGATACCTTAGGAACTTCATGTACTGCTTATTGAACAAAGAAGCAGAATTTATGCTATCATTGTCATGGTGTGCATGTTACCCAGACCTGTCTTCTTCTCAGAATGCTACAGAATGTCCTGAGTCTTGGTAACCTTTTATGTGCTCTATTAACAATCCTAGTCATAGCTGTTCCCCGTGTGAGTAGTGCTTTTGCATCTCACATGTTCATTTTTTTGTATTTTTGGTCATTTGTTGTTAAAACAAGATCGTTGTAGTTTCTTGCTGCAAGCCATTACAGAACTCATTTCTTGTATTAGTTTGTTGTGGTTCTTTTTGTGAAGAGTAGGGAAAATATTAATTTCCTTTGAGCTGAATTATGCTGCCATGTTGTTTTAATGAAAATACTGAAATTAATATTTACCAAAAATCCCGTCTTTATTCAACTCTTTAAGCGAGCAAGTCAAATGATTCACCATACCTCACAAGTGTTTTCAAATATCAAAGACCAAGCTTGAAAGCTTGAAAATAAAATTCTGTCCCAAATATAGAGCTGTATATGTTGTGTGTGTTATGTGTACAAGTCCAGTCCAAATACCAGTACAAAGGGTTGCTTATGGTGTCGATGGGTCCAGTTGAAATCACGACTTCACTAAGAAAAAAACTATTCTACTCTAAAAACAAAATCCTGTGGACTACGGCAGAATTGTCATGTCTAAGATGCTTGAGAATTCATGCAGTTTTCCTGCTGATGTTCAGCCAACCAAACAGACTGGTTGTGAAGATCTTACTGATGGATATGCTGCCCACTCCTGAAGCAGAAATCACAGATTTGCTTTTCCAAACTGAATGAAAAATCTAGACTTTTTAAGGTTTTCCATAAATGACAAAAGTAAGATGATAACAGTGATTTTCAGGCTGACAACACAGTGTACAGAACATGCAGATAATTACAGTCAGTTTAAGAACACCAGGTGCACAGGAGCTAAAATACAGATAACATTGAATGGAAACTGTTTTCACTTAAAATGAATTAACAAGGACAGAAATGAGCCCAAAGATATGTGTTCTCATAATTTTAGAAACCTGTTTCAAACTTTTTGCACATTCCAAATGCTTTTCCCTTCCCAAATACTTAAGCTTTGCTATTTTTAATAGAGTTCTCATCATTTAAATGAAACTTTAAAACTATTAGTTAACATTAGAGCTTCTCTACAATTCTAGCATTATCCTTATTTAATTTACTTAAAAAGTAGGGAGAAAAGTTAAAATCTTGTTTCAGGTTATGTGGGAGAAGGGATAATCATAAAATGTCATCTAGAACTCTTAAAACTGACTTAGGGAGTTTAGTTGTCTTCTATGGCTGATACACTTAAGAAGATAACTGTAGGTAGCCTGAAAAATGGTAGGTATACCCAAGATATTTGTATCATGATTGTTCTGACAAATATTTAGTCTAGAATTTACATTCCTGGTGTTTTCCCATGTAAAAGGTCGCATTTTCTTTCAGCCAGTGGACATCCTAGAGAGAGGTGTTTGGGGAACGGGTGGCTCATGCAGCAAGGGATGGTAATGAAGGCATGTGAAGTGAATAACTTTCCAAAGGCAGGTTTTGTCTCCGAGCCGTTTCCTCCTAGGGCTGAAAGCCAGACATAAGGAATCTCACTGGATTCCCATTAATGAGCATTTATGTATGTTCTAGTATCCTAGTCTATTTTTAGTTGCTTAAATACATTCTCTATGTGATTTCAGCTAGGAGAAAATATCTTTTCACTCTGAAGTTATTATGCTTGTGAGTCTTGTACAATTAAACTACCAAAACATAAACATCTATGTTTTAAACTATTTTATATCAGTTTGCAAAGCTGAAGAATGTCCTTGACTCAAATTTCAGTGATAAGGCACCCAAAGAGTAGATGCAAATATTTTCCCCAGGTAACGCAGATAGTTACTGGGTTACAAAAAGCAACCTATGTATCTTCAGCCTTGGTCTAATGCTCTAATTGTTAGGAAAATATATGCTTTTTAATGTTCAATAGTCTAAACACCTTATCGTGTAAGTTTTTAAATACTCCCTATGCTTAACTTTGACACATACAATTAATCACACCAATTTAAAGCTATGAAATTTACAGGCATTTGCAGGCTTAAAACCTGTTATTGTTTGCAGCTGTATTTAAATGTTGCAGATCATTCAGTTAAAGCTTTTTATTGTTTTTGACAATGATTTCCATTATTGATTATCAGGACACATCAAGTAAAACATCAAATTGTATTCCAACCTTAAAAATACAAACGGTGTGAAACACCGTTGTTCTAGTTTGAAAGCAAACTAGTGAGAGACTCCAAGTCAGAGATACAATTTAACAGGAAAAATAAAATAAAAGCAACAGTAAGAAAACAAAACAAAACAAACCACTGACAGTGTCAGAGTACAAACCTGACCCCCTGATGGTCAGGGGGTTGGTAGCAGTCCAATTAAATGGNGGAGCATCTCACAATAGGATGAGATAAGTCCATGAGTCACGCAGTGGTTTCTTGCTGGCCCATTGTCTGTTATCAGGGGTGGGTCATAGCAGGAGATAACAGCTAATGGCCCACAGCTGGTGGTAATAGAATACTTAAATACATCTATATTGTAACCTAGGACAGCTGTGAGAAGGTACAAAACTTCTGCTATGGATTTCTTTGACAGCAGAGAATGGTGTCTCTGCTTTCCTGGGAATAAATCCACTAAAAGGTAGAAGATAAAGAATGTTTGGGGAAAGACCAAGAAAGGAGATAGCTTTGTTGCCTCTTTCAAACAAGGTGGCCGGAACTTTGCTCTCAGAACTGTGGCGGAACTAAGGTAGAAAAACCCTCCCAGTTATCTTCCATTACAATGGTGCCATAAAAAATAAATTGTTTGATATCTTATGAAAATGTTCTGAAATGAAAAATGTTGTGAGCTGAAATGCAAGAGGCCCATAGCTTCTCACTCCTGCCTTTGGATATCATAACAGATTTGCAAATATGCTGTCAATCACACCAAATGACCGGTGTAGGAGAACAGGATTATGGAGCGTCACAGACACAGCTGCAGTGTTCAGGTTACTAGAGTGGTCCCACTCGTGACAAACACATTGTTGTAGAATTTGAGGGATTAAAATTCTATAGGCATCACTGGAACATACTAATTATTTTGGTAAAAGAAACCTCTCTTTGATTATTCGTAATTTTGGTGTGAAATTCAGTGTTAGCAAGAGGATAAAATTAGCATTAGATAGTTCACAGGCAAGTTACATAAGATAACTGAAGTGGTCAGGATAGACATCCCTTATATTCTGATGTAAGAGAGCAAATTGACAATTAAGTTTTCATAATGATAGACTGTCATATTCTTCTCAAGCAGACGTGCTTGCTATTACATTTTGTATGTTTTCTCAAAAGAATAACATACCTTTCTGCCAGATAGCTCTCTTGGCTGGTCAGTTTTGAACTAAATATGCTTCCTTTAACTAATGTATCATAGCTGTCTTGATGATCAGACCATGGATCCATTACTTGACACCCTTTTCTTCTGAAGCTCTGTTTTATACTCAATGGGAAGACAACATTCTCTTACTCTCATAGGTGTATATCATATTGTGTATGATACATAATAGAAATTTCCTTGCCATTTGTCTGGTAGGAAACAACTCTTTCTAGGGCAGACTGGAAACATCTATCCAGCATTCTGCTACTTTCCATCCGTCCAGATATCCTGACAGTCAGGTCTTCTGAAAAAAGACCTGGTTGTGATGCTTTTGAGAGCCCCTGACTGGCGGCACACAGAACAGCTTAAGGGATCTCTTGCTTCCTGCAGCAGCAGTAACATGGGTATGAGAAATGTTCTAAACTTCTGCAAGTTAGAATAAAGGCATTTCAGGAAATTTAAAATGCATATTCTGTTCAAAGCCTTAACTTGGCTGTACAGTTTCTGCAGGGTGAGTGATTTGCCTTTATTTATGGAAGAGGAGTGCAAGATCACGCTCTGAATGCAAAATTACAATGAAATATTGGCATCCTAGAAAAAATCGCTGCCACCAGTGCTTAAGAACCCTCACTCTGTTTAGCTGGATTTAGACAGTCTTGGAAACTATTCTCCCTGGTAGATATTAGATAGTGTTTCAGTATGCCATGCTATCTGAAATGACATCTTAATTAGCATTTACTTTCTAACGTGTTTTTTCTGAAAGACCTTTAAGACCAAATTTTGTCCCACACAGTTATTCTGATTTGAAATATCATTAGAATCTGCCTGAACATCTCCTCCTGCTGTTATTCTCTCAGGCCTGGAAAAGGCTAAGAGACATTTGTTGGCTCAGTAAGGCAGATGACTCATAACTTCTGCATATAAGAGGGGGAAGTAGCTGCCTGAAAAGATAGAATCTAGGGTGTGGGCTCAGAAGTCCCAAAGTTGTCATCTTAGCAACAAGCTCAATGAAATGAAACAGCATTCACAGAAATTTTTTTGAGCTGAAATTTATCTTATTTTTATTGTTAATAAATACAAATCCCTGAAAGGCACTGGAATAGGATTTTGTTTCAATTGCGGACTCTATGGAGAGCAAGTGAATAAGGTAACTGTTGACAGAAGGGACTACCAAAGGTTAATGCCAGATGAGCAGAGCAAGGTCATAATACTGAACTATGTGATTACACCAGGAAACCTACATGACCCAGTTTATACCCTTCTCTTAAGTGTTGTGGGCTTTCTTGCAAATATTTCATTAAAAGTTCTGTTTTCCTCTATGTTACTTGATGTCTATGTTCTACATTGGCCTCACTGAAGCAGGCACATAGCATGCAACATGCCTAGAAACAGAAATATACCTTTTTGTTGGTTTTTTTTTTCTGTGTGTTATACGAAAGAAATGCATTCAAAGTGAATATAGGAGGAAAATAAGAGAAAAGTAAACTGAAATCATTTAGCTGTATTTTCTCTCTGACATTTTAATTTCCCACATGAAAAAATGTCTTGGTGTATATTATAAAAATAGTCTCTTACAAGATTATCTCCATGCTACTGATAAATTCAATTTGCCCTTCTTTAAAGCATCTTGCTGCTGAGCAGCCTTTTCTTTGTTTCTGAGCTCAAATCATCTCTTCTGTCTGCAATCCACATCAAGTCAAATTTTTCTTCCGCTCCATCAAAACGCTTTTGATTAGATTCTTATTCTCACTATCTTCAGAGGACCAAGCCTAACTGTGCACCTGCTTTTATAAAGTTCGTATGTTCCTGCAGTTTCATCTCCTGAAGAGACACTGTTTTCTGTTATATTCGACTGATTATATTTTCCTGACCACAGCTGAAATCATGACAGTTTTTAGCACCTTCTGTCTTTGCTATAGACAGATTTTTTTTTTGCTGACATACTTGGAATATGTGCTTTTGAAGTAAGAGGAATTGCTTCTAATTGCTTGTATTTTTTAGTTGATTGCTTCAAATAGTTGTTTGAAATTAAGGCATATGCAAATCCTTTACATGAATCATCATCCGTAACATTAGCCTTATGTCCCAGGATTGAAAGGTTAAATAGAGTGCAAGAACGCGTAAAAGAACACACAAAGCTATTTCTGATCCTGGGTTGTGCAATGTGGGGAACAGAGGCAACAGGACATTGGTTTGCAAGCTGTTCGCAGCAGTTCAAAGCTAAATCGATATGGATACAGGATCTCTGGGCTTTTTATCAATTTAAATATTTGTAAGCAGATAACAGCAGTGGATGTGCAGCCAGAGCTTATTGTATTACACTAATACCTGGTTGCTACAGCACTTATGGATCATTGGAATGGGAATATATTCTAAGGAACTCAGAACTCAGAATATATTCTAAGGAAGGAACAAATCTTGCCTTGCATTCACCTCAGGTTTAGCAGGAAGTCTTGTACTCTAATTTGAGATAAAGCTCAAGTCCAGTCTGCCATCATCCTAGTTTTCTTTATTCTCTCTGCTTTTACAGCCTTTGTTAACTATTTTTTTCCTTGAGCATTCTAGCCCATCTCCTTCTGTTACTATCTACAGTCAATAGTCATGTACATACAGTTTCAGGAATGAAGTTTCTGCAACCTGTTTCTGTTTTTTAATTCAATAAGATTTAATGTTAAATTTTTTATGTTATGTAACTCCTGATATCTTAAGCACTTACATTCACAACTTCCAATTGCCAGGTTAACCCAAGAGTACCATTCTTTAATCAATTTTTTTTCCCAAATTGATTCCTTTTCCTTCTTCAGAAAATATCTCAAATTGCCCTCAGTTGAGTAGTTCTAATTAAGAAATATGAACTGCATTTTGTAGAGCCATCTCTTTGGCAAAAAGGATGGAAATTTACACCTAAGCAAACAGCTAATTGCTGTTAATTCTTGCTTATTGCTCCCCTTACAAGTGTTATAAACGAGACAGTGGCAAACAGGTGCAGTCACTAAAGAGAATGGATCATAAGGTGATCCCTGTACAGCACAGAATTCCTTTTCTAACATTTTCTGAGTGCTGCAGAGTCTCAAAGTCAGAAGGAGTTCATTGGTTTGATAAAACCTAAACTTAGAAAACTAAGTTACCCAGATTCCCTCTTAGGCCATTTTTCATTAATTGTGTCACAATTAGCTTAACATAAGCCATCTTACATTTACATTAATGTGAGAATGGAATCTGAGAGACTGTCTGCATAGCACATGACTGACATTCAGCAAGGTAAATCTTTCCTTTCTCCACAATGAGGTCACTCCCATGCCTCACTCAGGTACCTCCTCCCACAGTGTGTAACGTCTCCCTCCAATCACCAGCACAGTCTGCTCAGCAGCTCAGCCTTATTTGTGCACCATTCATTCCAAACATAACATGGTGGCATCTTCACAAATAATCTGACTGCAGCAGTCTGGCTGATGCCCATTTAGGAGGGAAAGCTGGATGGAGATGTCTTGCTCACTTGCACATGCTAAAAAGTAAGGTAACGTTCATTTGAGATAAAAAACGTGATTTGTCAACATTTTTCTCTTATATATCCTTGATGTAGATAGTGCAGATAAGATCCTAGTGTAGATAGTGTATATACGAGTTAGTGACCTGGACAAGCTCAAGAAGTAGGCCCACGGGAAAGGTTTAACAAGGTGAGTTTAAACAAGTGCAAGGTGCTGCACCTGGGTCGCAGCAACCCCCGGGACTGGGAGATGAACAGAGAGAGCTGCCCTGCTGAGAAGGACTTGGTGGTGCTGGTGGGTGAGAGGCTGGACATGTGCAATGTGTGCTCACAGAGCCCACAGAGCCAAACATGTCCAGGGCTGCACCCAAAGCAGAGTGGGCAGCAGGGCGAGGGGGGGGATTCTGCCCCTCTGCTCTGCTCTGGTGAGACCCCACCTGCAGTGTGCATCCAGCTCTGGAATGCCCAGGACAGGAAGGACATGGACCTGTTGAAGTCCACAGGAGGGTTACGAAGTTGATTAGAGGAATGGGGCACCTCTCCAGTGAGGAAAGTTTGAGAGAATTGGGATTGTTCAGCCTTGAAAAGAGAAGGCTTTGAGGTGACCTAATTGCAGCCTTCCCGTTCCTGAAGGGAGCCTACAAGGAAGATGAGAAAGACTTTTTACAAGAGCATGTAGTGACAGAACAAGGGGGATTAGCTTCAAATTGAAAGAGGGTAGGTTTAGATTAGCTATAATAAATAAATTCTTTATTGTGAGCTGGTGAGGCACTGGAAGAGATTGCCCAGAGAAGCTGTGGATGCCCTATCCCTGTAAGTGTTCAAGGCCAAGTTGGCTGGGGCTTTGAGCCGCCTGGTCTAGTGAAAGGTGTTGGAACTATATGCTCTTTAAGGTCCCTTCCAACCCAGGGCATTCTGTGATTCTCTGTTTGTTAAATAACTGTAGTTGTCCTGCTAGTTTGCATATGAGACACTGACAGTCAACTGTATCTATACTGTATATACTGCACTGTATTATACTGTACTATACTGTATCTATAAAGCACTTCTCAGCTCCAGGATAGTTAGTAGGAATAAAATGAAAGTTTCCCATCACTGAAATATTTTATGTGATGTTAGAAACACAGAGAGAAATCACAGATAAAAATCTGTATCCTACATTAAGCAGTAGCACAGGAACTTCCAACATCTGAGAGAAGAAATTTTATGAGTTCTTCCCTTTTCTCTTATAACACTGTCTCCTTCATGATTCAATGCTGGACACACAAATGCGATCATTTTACTTTATTAGATGAAGAAAGTTGCCTTATGTTTCCTGTTGTCTTCTGGTTTATACCTGTTTTTTATCATAGGCACCTGTGCTTGGTTACAGCATCTGGCATATACTGACAGGTAGATAATGTTAATCCTTTTGGTCTCACATCCAAGTGCTCAGTCAGTTTAAACAAGTGGCTTGCTCTGGCAAATGCTCTCAATTCAGGTAGTTTTGAGGTGATCTGTAGACACTTTCCCAGATCCTTTTAAAATTTAGTTCACTTAAGTCCAGAAAGAAGAGTTCAGAACATAGGAGTAACCATGGCCTTGGCAAGTTGAACCTTGTACAGCCTTTCATGTATAAAAGTGGGAGAAAATAATGCTTAAGAGCACCACAGATTCTGGATCCTACAGGTATGTGGAGTTAGGCACAAAGAGAGGGGCAGGGAAGCATAACTTCTAGACCTTTTATTAAGCGCTTTGCTATTTCCTGGATATTCAGATCAATATTACACAATGTGGCAGGTGGATGCTTTGGAAAAACTGTGTGAGTTTTCAGTTACTGAGAATATTCAAACCATGCTGGGAGTCAAGCTGTTATTTCCATGTGGGCACAAAAGAAGGTTTTAATATCTGCCAGCCTTCAAGAAAAGCAGTATCTACTGGATGATTTATCTAAAGATATATTGGATAGAGTGACATCTAAATGTGGTGTCTTTACTATGTTCTCCCCCATCAGGAGAGACACCAAATCTGTGTGCGTATTTTGGAGAACTTAGTAGTATTAGGTAGAACTGCTGACCTTTAAAAAAACATTATTCACACTAGTGGTTGCAGTAGAACTAGTGGTCTGTATATTAGAAGGTTTGAATGGCGAAAAAGCCATGTGAGTTCTTTTTCTGCATTATTTTTGTCACTGTGGTTCACATGGGGCAAATACCCACATAGCAGCAGTGACTTGAACATAAGCACTGAGATGGCCTGACTGAATTCCTGGAGATCTTAGGAAAGAAACTTGGCAAGCAGAAGACTTCAAAGTAGGGCAACATTTATGTCTACTAGTGTCAAGGTTGCGTCGTACTGCATTTCAGACAGATTTTTGTTTGTTTTTTAGTACAGCCTATTTTAACTTGTTATAATGAAGGTGAACACAATAAAACAATTACTATATAAATGTTATAAATAGTATTATTTATATAATAAGAAATCAAGGAAGGAAACTTGCTGAAAGACTGTTGCTGAGTGACTGTATGGTCAGACTTCAGGGAATGAAAAGCAACAGTCTAAACTTGCCATACCATCCTGAAAATCTGAGCCTTACAGCGGCTGCAGTCACTCACTGAAGAAGTAGTGGAAAAGTGTGTGATTTCTGTCATCCAGCCCACAGCTAATGTCTGGAGTCTGTGTGTCTCTTCTGTATCAGCTACACATCATCTCAGCTACTTTTTGCTATTGCTATCAAAGTGCTACTTAGTGCTGAAAAATGGGCTTGGAAATACACAGTAGAAATAACTCTACTCCTACCGGAGATGTTCTTGAATATGTTTTCCTAATCAATTGTCTTTAGAATGTTTCCTCAGTCGATAAGAATGGAACTCTTCTGAGTTCTCTAATGAGATTGGCTAAAGATGCCCTGAAAATGACACCAAGAGGGATTGCAAGTGATAGCCATGGCAGTTACTCAGGTGATTTTTCTTCCTTTTATGCATCGCTGTTCCTTCTCTGAATCAATTCAGAACAACATGGAAAAGTCTCCACAGGTTTGGACCAGCATCTAAAACTTTTCCTGCTTACATCTGAGCACTGTGGAAAAGTGACATCCTATGACACAGCTCAGTTGTGCGCAGGCCTATGAACCCAACAGCTTGAAAGAGCAACCAGATCCAGCATGCTTTTCTGTTGCTGCTAAATGTTGCAGATTTGCTGCTGCCCAGCCTGTGGACAGCTGGGCTGGGGTCAGTGCACAAGAACTGCCATCACTGTGGTTACTTTAGTTAAAGTTTTGTCTGTCTAGGGGTCATACTCAGCTGGTAGTGGAATATCTACTAAAATGCTATTTCATTCTTCTGTACTTAAAAGTAGTCAAGGGTCATGAACCAGTCAAGTCATGAACCAGTGAAACGTTCCAAGCAGTCTTAGCAACAGCAGTATTGAAACCCAGGATCTCACTGTTCCACATTTGTAGTGGCCATAGGTTGTCTTGCGTCAACACAATGACCTGGAATACTCTGGATGTGTCATACTTCTCATTCGTATGAGTCAGGACACACAGCCTCATTTACCATCACGGAATGAAAGTGTTTGAAATTGCTGTTTGTGCAATTGAGATTGTACTGCAACTCCTCATAGGGCTGTCAAAGTCCAACCTTCCATAATGGTTCCTTTTCCATTTCTGTGATGTCAGTACTGTTGCCTCTGTGAGTGCCTGTTTTGGTAACCAGCACAGCAGTGGAGCTCAAAACTTCTTTTAAGAGTTAAATTCTGTATAGGATCCTATGCCGATGGGCAAGCAGTATGCAATTCATCTGTGGAGAGTACATCTGATGGCAATGTGCACATTTGTGTTCATATTTAACCAGTGTTTTGCTTTCAAGGATGTGGAAGCCTATGAAGTGTAAATCATAGTCTCCTGCTAGTAAACCAGAGCACTTAGAAGACTGAAAGCAACGGGGGCTGAACGGGGGAAGCAGCACTGCTGGGTTTTGCCACAGCTCACTTGAGGGGTTCTGCTGGCATGCAGGCTTGGACCCACAGCCCTTCTCCCCTTCACTCACGTGCTGCAAAGGCCATGCAGAGCAGCAGTTTGGGGAAAACTCAGCCTAAACATCACAATTGCTGACAGTCTTCACATTTCCTTCATCTCTCATGACAGGGCTTGTATTTTGTCCTAATAGGCTGTGCATTAGCAACTAACATTTTTTTTCTCTCCTCTGCCTGTGGGATGCTTTCCCAAGATTAAATTTACTTGATTTAAAACAAACTCTCTTTTAGAACCATAGTAAGAATCAAATGAAAATTAATTACATGATGCATCTGATATGATACATCTGATAAGCATCAGATCAGGGAAAGGGGGATGAACCTGTTGCTAAAACTCCAGCAAGATTTAGGGATTGTTAATAAAGTCTTACTTTATTTTGTCATAAAACCCCTAATTCTCATAAAAACCCAACCCTCACATTCAGTAAATATGACTAGAAATCTGCCCTAGAGGATCAAAATCAGTTTATAATTTTATGAAGATACTATGCTTGAAAAAATGCAGTTGTTAGGACCACATTTATGTAGTGAAATACAATTAAGAGTGTATGAAGAAAGAAAATCATATTTAAAAAATCACCCTCAGGATCTCTGCTCAGTGTTGTCTGAGTCTGCTCTGTCTCAGACTCTGATCTGAGACCCCTACAGTCCATGCAGAGCTTTGCTTTCAAAGGATTTTTGGACTGAAACTGTGAGTGGCTGAGGACTGGGACAGTCTGTGTATTACACTGTACGGACAGGATGAAGATATTCTGGTCAGGAATCCTTTTTTGCTACTTTAAAAATCGCTTACACTCCGCTTGATAGGGGTGGTACATCTTACTAGCTGGTTTACACATAAGTCTTTCCATAAAAAAAATTTCCTTCCTCCTTTGCATTGTGTGTTCAGTAAAGCAGTCACTTCCTGTCCCAGATACTTGGAGAACTTTCTTGCACTACTTCACAAATTAAAACACTTTCTTTTTTTAAACAGTTTTAATGTGTTTGTCTGGTTAGAAGCACATATAGTAGCATAATAAAAAATAAAAGTGGTTTTTCCAAGTTAAAAGTACTTATGCAAGGGCAGCTATTGTTTTATGGCAATACTAAAGTAAGGTATTTCTAAAACAGGAATTTTACAAGTGATTATGTGTATGTTACATCTATTTCTATGTGTTGAAAGGGCTGAAATTTCAACCTAAAGAGTATTCACTGAAAGTAGCTAATAGCAGGAGCAATGCTGTGCATTGTGGTAGGTGTGTAAAATATAATATGCTAGAAATCTGCCTTTCTGGGTAAAATAATTAGTATGGACAAAAGAAAGCTGACTGAACCTTGATTTAGCAGATAATGACCTATCTAAAGTTTTAGTTCCTACCTACACATTCCAGAGGAGACACAAAGTGTCACTCTGAATACCTAAAATGTTCCAGTACATAATCATTGGATGCGTTAAGATGACAAAAATGAAGATTACAAGTATTCGAGCAATAATTTGAAGAAAACTGTTCTCTGGTCCAAGTAATGTTCTGAATATATAACTAACTAACATTTGTCTGGTTTAGGTTCTTAATCGTATTGTTTTGGTTTTCCATATGGTATTTGCATGCTCTACTTTCAACTCCTTTGTTTGAATTTAACACACAGTTGGTGATTCAGTGTCAAAAATTAGTTCCTTTCCTTTGAACTCCGTCTGTGTTTAATTTGTATTCATCCCATGAATATGCTGGCTTAGTGTGTAGTGTGGTTAAACAAGTAGGCTCAAAGCTAAGTTGTTTCTAAGAGAATCCTGAAGAGCTGGTAATATTCTAGGAAATAAGAGGAGAAGATCCCGAAAAACACAAGTTTAAAGAACTTAGGCAGATTTGAAGGAATACCCCTTAGTCTAGGGACAGGTTAGTCTTCCAGTAAATGTGGCCAGGGAAGTTACCTCTAGATAAATGTGTGTTTATATTTGTACTGAATATACTGTTCATCCTAATTTGAAAATAAAGATCCTCATGTGTTTTGACTAGCTGTGACTGAGTGGAAATCCAACTGATGTGAAGCATTGTGCTTCAGAGCCTTGCTTGAGAGTGGGATATTGGAAAGCTTCACCTCACAGTAGACAGGGAATACAGATGTATTTGGCCCTTTTGCAATTTTGAAGTACTCTGTGGTGAAGGACATGCTCATTTTTGGGATGAATAAACATGTTAATTTTGTGAGTATTCAATTCAGTACAAAGTTTAGTTAGTAACCGCAGTAATAGTGGAATGATGGTCATATTTTAGAAAACAGTAAATTTCAGAGGAAGGAGGTTGTTCCCTGGAAACTGTGAATGTTCAGGGATAGAAAAACAAACGTAACAGTACATTAACTATTACGTATCTTAGAGAAATGAAGGCTAATGAAATAACATATATGATTCATGAGAGAAAAATGCATGAAATTTACTATTTTTAAAAACAATTAAAATAATTAGTGATCCTATAATTTAATTTTTAGAGTGCTTTTGATACTTCACAGTAAAAAAATGTTTCATTAATATATCCTTAGGGAAAGGAGGAAGTAGGATCACCTCTCTTAATCAGAGAGCCACAGACATTTGACTGATCTGAAGGTGAAAGTCTTATCTATAACTTTACAGAATATTCTACTTTTATAGATAAATTTAATTAAAAGTATGCCTGTGAAGTCCCTGCATTTTCTTATTTTATCTTTAAATATTTGTATCTTGCTTGCATATTCTCCACAGAAGACACAAGTTATACAGTACAACTTTTAAAATGAATTATCTAGCCAGTTTGGCTCACTTCAGATTCTTTAGCAGTATATTTATTTTTATATTTTTCCTTTATGAGAGGAAAAATATTGATCATGTAGACAAAGAAGAATGGAAGTGATTCATTGCCCCAGAAAAAACTCTGCCATAAACTATGGTAGGATTTTTAATTCTGTATTATTTCAACAGCTTTGAAATGATTCATTTTATAGAATTACTTAATGGTTTGTTTTTATCTCTACCAGTATTAAGTTTTTAGTGTACTTGAGTTTAGTAAAGCCTCTGTTACTGTTTTGTGAGGGAAAAAAAATTAAATTAAAACTGTTCACTTTCAAGATGTGTAAAAAATTGGTGCACAGTCCAACAAAAACAACTAGCTTTAAGAAAAGTGGAATTACCCTTTCAGTGAAATTCTCAGTTTGTCTTCATGGAGGAAGCTGTGACAACAAGGAGCTTTTCATATTGCCCAGAAGGTTTTCTGAATGTGACAACTGAGTAATGAGCAGGAATTTCAAAGGGAAACTGTTCTTGTTAAGTTCAAACGAAGTTTACTTGACCTTAAGATTAGTAATATTGAACCTTGTATTATTTTAATAACATATGTACAAAGCAACTTGCTTCGTGCCTGCAAGACAGTGCTGTCCGTGGTACATTAGTTTCACTTTTATCTTGCTTGAGCCATCTTAACTATTTTGCTGCCCACAGCAAGTTGGGAATGGAATGAAATAGAATGGGAAGCAGAGCCTCCTTCTTGTAGAGCTGTCAGTCATTTTCTTTCTTTTTTTTTTTTTTTCTTTTTTTTTTTTGATTAAAATTATTATAGATTAAAAATGAACCAGACTTGTTTATGTGGTTCCTTCATGTTCAGGACTGTTCATTAGCCTGTGGATGATGTTGCAGTAGTCCTTCTACAAGAGAGGACCAGCCCAGCAGGAGCTGCTTCAGCAAAGGGCTGTGCATGTGAAGGATTTCCAGGGTGCTGGAACCAGACTGGAAGACCACTCAGAGATAGCAAAGCTTCAGTGTAGCCTTCTTTTAGAAAAGGGAGAGGAGGGAGGAATTACATTGTTTTCTCAGCATTACCTTTGTGATGTAGAAGATGCATTCTAGTTCTGTTTTCCTAACATAAAGTTGCATTATGTTTAGAAATTAGAACAACTAATAAATGCTCTAAGTAGAAAGAGTAAGCGTACTTCAGAAGATAAAACAGAAACTCCACAAAGACATTTTTAACCCCCCTTCACATTTCCTTGTTCTGTCCTTTAGAAAGGCCACTAAAATGTGAGAGTGAAGGTCATATGCAAGAGTATTAGCAGTTCTTAATCTTGCTTCTAATTCACAGAAATCCCAAATAACAAATCAAGAAGCTAATTAAAGACACGATTCCAATTCCAATGAGATTTTGTGCTGAAAGTAATTCAAAAATTGCATAATGAACCTCCATTATTTCTCAGTGATTTCAGAACAAAAGTTCTGAAATCACTGAGAACAAAAGATAACCCAAAAGAAAAACTTCCTCCTATAAAGTCTCACTCTGCAATGCAAGTCCGTGTTTTAAACGTGATGTTTTAAAGCCCCTATGTACTTTGGTTTTGTGCCAGTTCTTCCCAGATAGGTATAAATCATACAATTTGACAGGCATGAGAATTGAGCAAAGTTTTTATTTCCCATCTGTCTTCCCACTCAAGGGTTTTTATCCTGCTGGGTACATCCCTGCAAGCGTGTGCAGATATGACTTGGTAGCCTGTGGTCTCCCCACCACTACGTGGTCTCAGATAGCGTCTCAGAAGTTCAGTGTCAGATCTGGTGGGCTCCAGTGGTGTGGTACTTCTTCAAGAGTTATGTCTATTCATGCTTTAAGAAAGCAATTTAGAATTATACTAAAAAGCATACTTAATGTGCTCATGAGTAATGAGTAGGACAACATAAATGTACGTGGGTGGTTGACTTCATATGAATGAAGCAGGTAATCTTCTACTATGGCCAATGGTGATCTTGCCAGTAGTCAGTGAAGCCTTAAGAAAGATTTCTTTTAACTGCTTTAATTGTTTATGTAGTGAATTAAACCACCAGAGCTGTAACCCAAAATTTATGGACACGTGTTCCCTATAAAAGAATGTTTAAAATCCATGAATCCTACATATGCTCGACCCAAAGTGGTTATGCTATGTCTTGCATATTCAATGCCCTCTTGGAAATTCTAGAAAAACATCGACTGTGACTACCTATGGACTTCACAGACAACTGACTTAAAAAGAATAAAAATACTTAGCTACTGTTGGAGGCTGATTACCCCCAAATAAATACCTTCTACTGAGGTTAAGCCCAACCATCATCACTATGAGATGCGTATAAATGTTTTTTAGTAGATGAGTCTGGGAAGTGAAATTTCAAGCCCTCTCAGGTTATGAAAAAATAATGGACTCAGCATAGACCTTGGGTTTATGTCTACTTACAGTCTTTCTTCTGCCACATCTCTTAATCTCTGATACCAAAATATATCCTTCTGTGTAACAAAGTCTCTTAGCCTATCAGTTCTTCTGTCCTTTAAACGTGCCACCTGCTTGTTTTACCCAAGTAACTGAAGAGCATTGTAATTTTAGCAAAGGACTCGTTTGCCTGACCTGTTCCGACCTGCGATTTTGCTTCATCCAATTCTCTTGGATGAGGTTCACAAAATATCTTAACCATATCAGTGAATCAGTTAAGAAAACCAAACCAAGCAACCCAAAACAAAAACCCATAAACTAACAAAAAGCCACCTTTCCTCAACAGGGGTATATTTTAACCTGGATTACGTCAATGATAAAATGCACCATGTGGCACATTTGCAGTCCAGCAGTGATGAGTGTGAGGAGTTGCAATATAGGCAGAAGATATTTTTCCCACTAGCTTCCTTGACAAAGAAAATGTCTCATGTAACCCCGAAAGTGAAAGTTAGCTGCTTTTCCTAATTATCTCAACTTGCCTCAAAGAAGGTTAGAAGATAAAGAGATTACCTATGCCTTCAGGCTGTTTCTTGTCTGTACTTACACCTTCAGAGCTGCAGAAAAGCTATGTTAAAGAACAAAAATTTAAACTTTTTTCAAATATAATTTTTTTCGGATAAATAGTAATTTTAATAGCAAAAGACCCATACTTGTTGAATAAAAAGGTGGGTATATTATAAATTCATACTTTGTTAATTAGCAGGTATATTCGGTATTTTATTTTTGCAGGTGGTTTTAAGATTCACAGATCCAAAATTTGTTGTGCTTACTTTCAGTAGTACCTTTCCCACTATTGATTTGCATGTAAAAATGCATGCAAATTTAATAAACATCTCCTGCAAACTGTTTCAAAACATGTCGTTCTTGCTCATAATCTTTACTTGTATTTCTCATATCAAAAAAAATCACAGGAGGTTGGAGCTGTAATCCCATATTGTGAACATCTAACTTAGTAATGGGTACATCTCGTGCATCTTACTTCACTTTAGTATTGATTCAATTCTTAGTGTAAGGTTAGTAATATGAAATTAGGTACTTTTCCTGTCAGCAGTCTCTAATCCAGTTCTGTTATTGATGCCTTCTTGTGTGTCTGCCCCATGATTTTTAGGCTATTTTTTGTCTTTTAAAAAGAGAAACACAGCAAGTACAGCAGGTCTGAGTGTAGTGGGGCAAGGCAAAGGTTTGGTGGTAGCTGGGCAGTCTGCACCATCCAGGTGGGAAGGAGGAGAGCAGCTGGGGCTCTTTGCTGTGCAGCTCCCATGTGAAGGCTGTGTCCCCTTTCCCCCCTCATGCTGCAGCTGTCCCTGTCTGGCAGATTATCTGGTATGCGGATATGTATAAACTGAATCTGATTTCCAATCTGCACCACCCTCTCTTTAAAGACAATGCAAAGGTAAATTACATTATTTTCCTCTCACAATGCTTTAAAAAAAATGAAAATTATTATCTGTTTATTTAAATTGCTCTTTTTAATTGCACAATTAACTTAGATACTCAGTTATTCCACATGAGACTTGTACTTTTAACAAGGAAAAATTCTGAAAATCCCAATTAAATTCACTTTTGGTTTGGTTGTTTTTTTACTTTGTCATCATTGATTTCCACCAATGTTCATTCTTATTACTCTGAATAATTTTCCACTTTTTCCTTTCCTGTTTTATGGTTCTTTCTTTTGAATATATTCAAATATATTTGAAAAGAAGGTTTGTCTGGTAAGACAGTTCTAGAATATCTCAAAGTTATTTGTGAATGAACACCAGACCATTGGCAATAACATTAAAAGCTACTATGTAAAAGGCAGAAAAACCTTCTGAAGAGTACTGAGGGCTTTGAATTGTAGTTTGATTTTCTATCAGAATTGATTCTCCAAATTCTTCATACTTCCTAGTAAATATAAAATCTGCTTTGAAATGATCAGCATTATCATCTGATATTTTGATGGGTTCTCTAAAGTTTATAATTTAACATGTAATGCAAATATCAAAAACAGATATAATGCCAAATTGAAAATCACTACATTTTATTTTGGATATGTTATAACTTAATATTTTAATACTTTCAATACATCTTTTTAAAAAAACTTATTAAAAATGTTGGTAACATTGGAATGGACTAAAAAAATTGTCAGTTCATTTAGAATTCATAGATTTGTATTATATAATTTGGCAGAATTTTTTAGATTATGAAAATGGTTTCTTGAGCATTTATAACTGTTGGTTTTGCTTGAAACTTGTTAACCTCCTATGTCTTCATTTACAGTGCCACATGCCACATTTACACAGTGCCACATTTACTCTGTATATGTGTCTTAGGTATTAATCAACTTAGATTCAGGATACTTCCTTCTCTTACCCTGCATAACTATTTTTTAAACCATATCTGTCAGATATGCAAAATTAGTGAGGTTACCCTTCACACAAGTGCATGGAGTACCTCAACTATATACAGGGACATTACAGAAGATATGAAGCTTCAGGAGGAACAATGAGAAAGAAAATGGTTTAACTTTCTCACAGCTGTGGTCTTACTGGGGACGTCTTTAGTTTTGTAAAATGTGAACTCGTATTTGTATGTCATTATTGTGTCTTTCATGAGACCTATATGCCAAAGAACTCACTGAATCAAATGTCCGTCCGGAACAGGGGCTTTTTTGTTTTGGGACTTTCCTGTGGCAAATTTGCTTTATGCTTTACAGACAATGGAGTGAAGTCATTCCTTATTAAAAGAGGTGCTTGTGTGTTACTGCATCTGGAGAAGTCCATGGTAAGGAGAGAACCTAAGCCAAGACAGGTTGTTTGGATTTGTGTGGTGATGAGGGAGTTGCTTCATCCACTAAGTGAGGAGGAAGGGAGGGAGTTCCCAGTAGGGGAGGTGGGATGCAGGAGCTGTCCCTCAGTTGGCTGCAGTGGCACAGCAGCCCAAGACCAAAGGACCAGAGGAAAACGCTTCTGCATGCTTCCTAAAGCCTGCATGCCCAAAGGGAAGTCAGATGTTTCTTGAATGCCATTTCACTTCATCCCTGTGGGGAAAAGAGGCCAGTGAGTCAGTCCCTGATGGAAAAACGTATTGTGAGCTGTATGAGAGAAAACACAGGGGATGGATTTGACTCAACTCAACTCAACTCAAGACCAACTACAGCAAAATGTACTTAAACAGTATGAAATCTTGGAATACAATCCTTAGATCCACAATTAAAGTAGAATTGGGTATTTATTAACTTTAGCTTTGTCCACCTTTCTCTTTGGCAGATTGCAGACACCAGCTCTAACCATATAAGGGCTTAAAAATTAAAATAGGTCGCAACTGGTTTCATGTCCAAAGCCTTTCTTTTTGAAAATGCAAAAAATAATCAGATTCTTGAAACATTCCTGTGATAGCTAGGCGTATGCATAAATTAATATGTGTTTTCATACATTTTTTATCATTTTATGATTTTCATTCAGTGATAATATATTCAGTGAGTTAATTGAACCTCTCTAATATCTTTCTCAAGCTATTTTACAAGTGTTAGGATCCTTGCCAGTGTGTATGTTTTACTGACCTTTCTTTCATTGTCCTGGCATTTCCATTACAGCATTTGAAAATTGCCCTCAGTTTATTTGCTGGGTTGCCAATGCTTGTATTATGTTTGCCACCTACAGAGAAGTGCAGTAGTACTTGCTGATAATATCACACATTATTCTTGGCTGTACTTTGGCTCAAAGAGTGGGAAGTGTGGGAGGAGGGGCTGTGTGTCTTTTCTCTAGCTTCAGTGTTCTGTTTTTTTCCTAAATAAAATCATTTCGCTGAGATACAGTGTCTCTTTCCACCTAACAGGCAGGTTTAAAAGCTCCCCTTGTAGATACTACGTACCTGGGGATTTTTCCTAATTGTACAATTTCTTCCTGTCTTTAATTTGACATTATTTTCTATCTATTTGCTTTTTGGTTTGTATCACTATTTGATCAGATGCTGGTGTGTTATACTATATTTTAACATGATACAGAGGGGATTTTTGCAAGCTTTCTAATGGAATTTATTATTCAAAATCACAGTAATTCAGGGGGATACACGACCAAATCACAAATATACTTTCTAATACGAAGATAAGATCTGCAAGCATTTGAAGGGTGTAAGCTTTAAAATAACTGATTAGAATACTTGAAATGGATGTGGCTAGATGCAATGAGGTAGACAAAATGAATTTGAATTTGACAGGGAAAGGAAGTTTTTTAGTTCTGAGATCTTCAAGGTGTTTAACTCTCTACTTATACAGATAATAGAAGCTTTATCATAAAAGTTTTAAATAAAAGTAGAGGATGTGAGAGGATTAATTTTATATAGCCAGAGGAGGAATGAGATGATTTTCTGATAATATTATATCTCCGATTAGGTAACTCCTAAGTAATCAGAATATGATTTTCCTCATGAGAGTTCGTGACCTGTGTCTAGAAGTGCTAGAGAGCATCACTGTTTTGAAGAGTCAGATTAAAGAAGGTTCAGCTCTAAATCATGCAGATGTGAGAAGGATTGAGAACCCAGTTCCTCCTGTCCTTGAATCAGCACCAGGACACTGTGCAACAGCAAGCTGCATAGCTGTTACTTTGATTCACCTAATAAAACCTGGATCTTTATGTTGTGTAAGGAGAGATACAGGCACTAATTTATCCACAGAAATATATTACTGGGTCTACATACATGTTTGAAGTTAAAATCCGAGAGGACTCGGAGAGAGGTCAGTTTTAGGTACATTCAAGGCTGGACAGAAGTGGAGGGTGAGAGAGCTGACTCACTGGCTAATAACCTCTTGTTCATTATCTAGACCTAAAGCATTTTAATTTTCTTGAGATCATTATATTCCATCCCCACTTATTCTGATAGAAACTAATGAAGAGTTGGACAATTTTCTGTTTTCTGAGAAAAAGGAGGTAATAATTACAGATGACATTGGTTCTTAGAAGTAGGCACTTACACCTAATATATTTAATATTGCACCTGAGGAAATACTCTTCTATTAACTCTGGGGACTTGTTCTTATTGGCAAAGCATGCCTTCCTACATCATATTAAGCTAGTGAGACAGCTTTTCCACTGTAGCAGATTTTTGAGTTTTTTCAGGTCTTTGTATAAAAATTTATTCTGACAGCTCCATGTTTGGTCCATCACATTTGCTTTCTGTTCTTGAGTTGCTAAGCAGTTTTTTGCATTTCCTCCCCCATTTTTAAAATGAAGACTTTTGATTGTTCAAGACTACAGGTTTTTAATGCTTTTTGATCACTTTTCACGCTATCTCTGCACAATGAAATTCTAAATATGCAAGGCAAAGTTTTATGCTTGACTGTTGTCTTCCTTGAAGTTATGATCAGCATGGCACCAAATGATAGCAAATTGAAATGAACCCTGCTGTCATATATGGGTCTGATACTAAATTTCTGGAGAATTTGGAACTGACGCCACATGGTAAATACATGCTTCATTTGTAGTTATATTCTATCCAACTGAACAAAGAGTGAATATGTTATACATATTAGCAGGAAAAAAATATATAAGTTAAATGAATGAAGCTTTTATCCAACTGATATATATGTTCAGATGAGATTCTCTAAGATAGGGATTCCGATGTTTTTCCTATAGTTGATACATTTTTAACACCACTTTGCAATCAGAGTTTAGGGTCCTGTTTCTCCTGCATACCACGTAGCAGGGTCTCTTTTTAATAGACACTAATTTTTCATTAAATTTGTAGGCATTTCATACCTCTGAAGTCTTCCTTATCAAATGGGAATTAAATTAGCAGATGCCTCAAAGTAATAGGAGGACAGAAAAAGTGTATATATGTACACATAAATTTAGTTTAATAATTAAGCCATGCCTGTTTAAGAAGCAAGGCTAGAAATGGCACCTAAAAAAAAAAGAGTTCTTAAATGCCTTTGGTCCTTGCAAATCCAGCTCTGTCCTTAATGTATTTATTCTTCCTGTGTGTTAGAGAAAGGCAATGAAGAGACTAAGAAAAACAAGAATACTACTAAACAACAAATCATTGTGATATTGGTTAATTACTGAGGCCAAAATACCTTGAGAAACTAGAGGCAGCACCTAAGTGATGCAGGCATTATTGTGCCATGACTGCAGAGTTGCATATATTATAATATTTAGCTCATATATAAGTAGAAAACAAGTACAGGGAGATCAAGTTTTATAAAATTATTTTCAATCCAAAACCACTGGTTGTCCCTATTAAGTGTGAAGTCCAGAAATTAGAATAATTATGGAAATTATATTATGCCTTTATTTTTCTAATCAATTAAAGCATTGTGTTACTCAGGTTTTGGTCTCAGACCTGCATCCAGTACTTGGTGTGGTGTAGCTGCAATGCAGAGCAGAGGTGCAGTAAGCCACCTCCTTCAGCTGGAAATTTAAGGGTCTTTACATCCACCGATCCCTGTTATTAGTTCTGCTCCATTCTATCAAGTGTATTCATAACCCATGTTCCTCGCAGTTCTGTACACACATCTCTGCCACAGTGCACAGGAGGGTTGCTAGTGAGGTTTTCTTTGAAGTCAAATCTTCGATTGGCTTTCTTCAGTCACTAAGACAAAAAAAAAAAAAAA